>CAMZMU010000116.1:22346176-22784928 GCA_947311845.1 Poa pratensis | reverse complement strand
AACAAAAAAGTTTTAAATCAACAATTGTGCCATAGTAAGATCTGCAACTAAATTCAGTAACTATTTTAACAATAAACACAAACTATTACAACAAAAATCTTGGAGGTAGGAATCAAGTTTTATGTAGATTGATGTGTAACAAAGAGCACCAACTATTCCAACAAAAATCATGAACTTACAACAACAAAAAACATGCTTTTGCAGCAATAAGAAAGTGCTTGAGAAACAAACTGTTTGCAGGAAATTCATTTGCAACAAAAAGTTACCAACTATTTTGACAACAATCAGAAGCGATTACAACAAAAAAACACGTGTTTGTGGCACATGCAACGTCGAAACAATTAGGGAAAAAACTAACTTGTCGCAAACGCCAAGAAAACGTTACAACTTTTCGCGTGTGCTTTCTCAACAAAACTCCTGCGACTTTGGTACAATTTTTAAAGATGTAAGTAACACCGAAAAAATCACGAAAGAAAACTAGTTGTCCACGTCCATGGTAGCCAATCTGGTCGATTCGACACGTCGGCCACAAATCCAACTAGTCGGAGACCCATCGATGCTAGATCCGGCGACCCTGGTCCCATTCTCAATGCTCCATCTCTCTTAATCATTGTATTCGTTGTCGCTTGAAGGAATCCAACAATGTCGCGGGTATAGTTTCGGAGGGCTCCGTCTCTAAGTAGAGGTGGCGGCATACACGTAGGTCGACATGACGAACCTGTGAACACCACAGCGACGGACTGAAAGAACTGGCCGGTAAAAAGTCTTTGCATGTGTACAACAATACTATACATCCGTTGTCGGTAAGAGCATGGGCGAAGGCAAGGACGAGCAGGGCCTGGCCCATATTTTTTCTTCAGTTCTACCCCTTAAACCTCTTTGAAATTCTGTATTTCGTGTACTATTGCCTCCCTACTGACGTAGAAGAGAGAATGTAGGAAGCGAACGAGTCCAAGCCGCCGCGGCCTGGGGGGATCTTGCAATCTTTGATTCTTACTATCCGTATGTCACTTGATGTTGTGTACTACAAGTATGATTTGTGAACTGAGATTGCCTCCCTACTGACGTAGAAAAGAGAGAATGTAGGAAGCTAACGAGTCCAAGCCGCCGCGCCTGAGGGGATTGCAATCTTTGATTCTTACTATCCGTATGTCACTTGATGTTGTGTACTACAAGTATGATTTCTGTGAACTGAGATCTAGTAATATGAACAAAAGATTTGTGCCCCTCCGTTTTGAATTGAGTGACGCTGAAATTATCATCACTTAATTTGGAGCAGGTATATATAAAGGGTCGCGCTAGGCGTAGTCGGCCTAAGAAAGGGCGCGTTAGGTCTCCTCGCGCACCGTCCATTTCGCGCAATCGTACGGTGCAAATTCGAGCTGCAGCATGGATTCGTTTCTCATGTGGGGTGCAGGCCACCGGTCGCTTTCAAGCTGCAGTACTGGATGTTTTGTCACGCTGGGTGGAGCCCACGGGTCGCTTTCGAGTAGTTTACCACAGCTCGCACTGCCTCTAGTAGTCTGTTCACACTACTAAAATTATGTGTCGTACCTTTATGAAACTATTGTACAATGTCTGGCCACACGTATACAAATTTATAATGTTTCAATAATCTTCGCAACATTTAGAAAAAAAATAACGGTACAAAAAGTGGTTAAACAAATATTATTGTTGCAGGTTGATTTTCAAAAAAAAAAATCAATAAACAATTTCAACAAAAAACACAAACAACCACAACAAAAAATCTAGCAATAGCAAAGAAAGTGGTTAAGTAGCAATTTTTGTTGTAGAAAGATTTGCAACAAAAATCACCAACTATTTCAATAAAAATCATAGTCAATTACAACAAATAAATTAGCAACAAAAAAGTTTTAAGCAACAATTTGTGCCATAGTAAGATCTGCAACTAAATTCAGTAACTATTTTAATAATAAACACAAACTATTACAACAAAAATCAAACTATTTCAACAAAAATCACAGTCAATTGCAACAAATAAATTAGCAACAAAAAAGTTTTAAACAACAATTTGTGCCATAGTAAGATCTGCAACTAAATTCAGTAACTATTTTAACAATAAACACAAACTATTACACAAAAATCACCAACTATTTCAACAAAAATCATAGTCAATTACAAACAAATAAATTAGCAACAAAAAAGTTTTAAACAACAATTTGTGCCATAGTAAGATCTGCAATAAATTCAGTAACTATTTTAACAATAAACACAAACTATTACAACAAAAATCACCAACTATTTCAACAAAAATCACAGTCAATTACAACAAATAAATTAGCAACAAAAAAGTTTTAAACAACAATTTGTGCATAGTTAGATCTGCAACTAAATTCAGTAACTATTTTAACAATAAACACAAACTATTACAACAAAAATCACCAACTTTTCAACAAAAATCACAGTCAATTACAACAAATAAATTAGCAACAAAAAAGTTTTAAATCAACAATTTGTGCCATAGTAAGATCTGCAACTAAATTCAGTAAACTATTTTAACAATAAACACAAACTATTACAACAAAAATCACCAACTATTTCAACAAAAATCACAGTCAATTACAACAAATAATTAGCAACAAAAAAGTTTTAAACAACAATTTGTGCCATAGTTAGATCTGCAACTAAATTCAGTAACTATTTTAACAATAAACACAAACTATTACAACAAAAATCACCAACTTTCAACAAAAATCACAGTCAATTACAACAAATAAATTAGCAACAAAAAGTTTTAAATCAACAATTTGTGCCATAGTAAGATCTGCAACTAAATTCAGTAACTATTTTAACAATAAACACAAACTATTACAACAAAAATCACCAACTATTTCAACAAAAATCACAGTCAATTACAACAAATAAATTAGCTACAAAAAAGTTTTAAATCAACAATTTGTGCCATAGTAAGATCTGCAACTAAATTCAGTAACTATTTTAAGAATAAACACAAACTTTACAACAAAAATCTTAGGAGGTAGGAATCAAGTTTTATGTAGATTGATGTGTAACAAAAAGCACCAACTATTCCAACAAAAATCATGACTATTACAACAACAAAAAACATGCTTTTTTAGCAATAAGAAAGTGGTTGAGAAACAAACTGTTTGCAGGAAATTCATTTGCAACAAAAAGTTACCAACTATTTTGACAACAATCAGAAGCGATTACAACAAAAAAACATGTTTTGTGGCACATGCAACGTCGAAACAATAGGGAAAAAACTAACTTGTCGCAAAACGCCAAGAAAACGTTACAACTTTTCGCGTGTGCTTTCTCAACAAAACTCTGCGATTTGGTAAAATTTTAAAGATGTAAGTAACACCGAAAAAATCACGAAAGAAAACTAGTTGTACATCGTCCATGGCAGCCAATCTGGGTCGATTCGACACCGTCGGCCACAAATCCAACTAGTCGGAGACCCATCGATGCTAGATCCGGCGACCCTGGTCCCATTCTCATGCTCCATCCTCTCCTCTATCATTGTATTCGTTGTCGCTTGAAGGAATCCAACAATGTCGCGGGTGTAGTTTCGGAGGGCTCCGTCTCTAAGTAGAGGTGGCGGCATACACGTAGGTCGACATGATGAACCTGCGAACACCACAGCGACGGACTGAAAGAACAGCCGGTAAAAAGTCTTTGCATGTGTACATAAAGATGCATTTTGCTAGCTAGCACAACCGCCGGCGCATGTGTGATGATGCTAGCTAGTCGATGCAGTGCATGCATGCCGAGCTCCGTGAGTGGTCCTGCCAAGTACATGCGAAACAGTTGTGGGGGCCATCAGAACCCAAGCGCAGGAAAAAAAAAGGAAAGCAACGTGCGTGCGGGAAGGAAAGCGACGCGCGCGGAACGAGCGACCTACGTTAAGGGCGGATAGGTCGCCTATAATAAGCGTTTTCCATATATAAATTATTAAGTGTATAGAAGCCTTTATAGACAACCCGATGTTGGGGATTCATATGGTGTTGTCTAGAAGTGACATGGACGTTCTATAGACAACATCTGTCTAATTATCGCACATGCGCTTAGCATCCCGTAGACAGTTGGTGTTTGTTGGAAGTCAACTCTTATCAGGACTGACTGTTCACACTTCTCTGAAATGTGAACAAATTAGTAAGCACAACAGTTAAAATCTATGATTGACCAAAAAATAATATTTTTTAACAGAATTCAAAATTTGGAAAAAGATCAAAATTGGTAAACAATTTATTCACGAAATTAGAAAAAAAATAACTGGAGGAAATATAATTCTCTATATTGAGAGTACCACGTAGACTAAAACAAATTAGATTTTGAGATCAATGTACATCGCCTTCTATATATAGACCACGTATTAGCGCGTGGTGCAATATCGCCTATCAAAAGAATGCTTTTTTTGATAATTAACCGTTCATTGAGTGTCTATTGAAGATGTTTGTACGCAGCAGAGATCAATGTACATCGTTCGGTATGCCTCACCAAGGAACATGCATCCATAGATAGTGAGATGTCTCTGGTAACATTGTCGGTTTTAAACTTGTATTGCCGTTGATATGATACCTAGTGTTAGATAAGGAAATGACTACAACATGACATAATTATGTAACCATATAGTGTGATCTATATTACTCCTTTCTTCCACATTGTCTACGCCCCCCCCCCCCCCCCCCCCCCCCCCCCCCCCCCCCCCCCCCCCCCCCCCCCCCCCCACCACACACACACACATCACCCTCTCCCTCCCTCATGCTCCACATCATCATTGCTTCTGCCAAATTGGGGCATTGTCACAGTACGATTAGAGACTTCTGGAGCATTATTGAAATGCTCATCAACAGTTTACTCATGGTTTGAACTCTTTGACACCACCTCGCCACCACCGTCCATTGCCCACTATCTTAGTAAATCTCTCTAGTGGAAGGTCAA
Organism: Poa pratensis; assembly: GCA_947311845.1. NCBI lineage: Eukaryota > Viridiplantae > Streptophyta > Magnoliopsida > Poales > Poaceae > Poa > Poa pratensis. The sequence continues at coordinate 22,780,002 of CAMZMU010000116.1, read as the reverse complement.
AATGGTCTCATGGGTAACGCACCCTTCAATGGGCTCGCGTAAGTAGAGATAGAAAAATCACTGAGGCCTTGTTTACTTCTCTCGTATTTCCACCCCAGAAAGTTTGGGGATGGGAGGGGATTTGGTGTTCACCCAATACCCTACCATCCCCTCAAATACACTTCCCAAAAAATACAATAGTATGAGATAGAGTTTTTAATCTATGAAAAAATGAGGTGATTTGTGGTGATATTTTGGGATTACACTGTCCAAACCCGGACAAGTAAACGGCCTACTCGGGATTTTTCGGGATTCGAAATAATCCCCTTCTATCCCCTAAAATACACTGGAAGTAAACAAAGCCTGACGGGTGTGCGCCGCCAAATATTGGTGAAACTAAAGCCCTATTGACGCTGCCACTGCTCAGAGGTCGAGGAGCAACTGCCCAGGAGCTCCCCGCGTCTTCCTCACCATCAGAACAATGTTAGGGTGGCAGCTCTACCACAACCTCCTCCTCCAACTTGGGAGGTTCCAAGAGCTCCTCATCCTTTCCGTATAGAGCCACCTCGTTAATCAGCCCCTTCTTCAAACACCATCCTTTCCATGCAAAATTGCAAAGGGCACAGTTGTGTGTGGGAACACGGTATGGTATGCTCGTACAAATTAAATATTCTACCATGCGGACAAAGATTACCAAATCATATAAACATTTACCACCGTTTTAATGCGTGTTCTAGCCAAACTAGAAAATCCGCATATAGGGGGTGTTTTCTCGAAAAGAGAATAACCCCCGCATCTGCATCCATTGATTGATGCACAGGAAAGTCTTGGCTCCATTAATTTCTAAACCAACGACGTTGATCACTTATGATCGGTCAACATGTCCAATCCCGTTGCTGGCATAAACAATCATATCGTTTACCGATCGAGGGTCTGATGACTTGATGAGCTTGCCAGTAGTAGTATTTGTTTCGCACTCGACCTCAACTGCTTAGGGAAGAATGGCTGGCGGAGTGGAGCAAGAGCAGGGTCACGGCCGGCATGAACGGCAATATCCTCACCGACGAGCTCGTCGCCGGCCGCCCATGGACTCCACCTGGGTGGAAGTGAGGAACATCAACAGCCATGCGGCGTTCTTGGGGTACCTGTCCTCGGCCGTGACGGGCCTAGGTTTCCTGGTGTTCACCTGGACCACCGTCGTCCTGCTCGGTGGCTTCGTCTCCATGCTCAAGAAGAAAGATTTTTGGTGTCTCCGTCATTACCCTCGTCCAGACAAAGCAGTTAGTCCCCATCATTTTCTAATTGCACGTTGCATACATGAATATCTTTGCTAGTATTTGATTGCTTGTATATGTTCATTATGCATTTGTGCCTTTTCTAGTTAGCCTCACGGTCATTACTCTCGTCTCCATGAATTTCAAACTCTTAGGTCTTGTCCCTCTTTTTTTTTGGGAGAAGGAAAAACTTTGTGTTTCATTGCATAGATAGAAAGAGTTTACAACCGATGGTCTTGTCCCTCTTTTTATGGTTGTGAAGATTGCAAAGATCTTTTCACTGCGAGGAGAGCAGCTCCGCCTCCGTGGCCTGATCCAGGCATCCAGCAAGTAGTTAAGCGAGTCCATGACTAGGACAAAAAGAAGAGGGGCCAACGGGTTCCCTTGGCATTGACAAATACTCTGAGAGTTGTCGCCCTAGAGAGCAGGCCACAAATCCATGCGAGCCAAAGCTCTCTCTGGAGCTAGATTGGTGAGCACCTCGAAGAGGAATTCTCAGTTCACTGTGTCAAAGGCGCCTTCGAGTTGTACAATGAGCCAACGTGAAGTTGGTGGTCAAGTTCAGAGACGCCATAGACACCAGAAAACAAGGATAATCACCGTCCAGAGGTCTCAACTGTCAAAATCAGAAAACCAAATCCACAAGCAACTTATGTCATATACACATCAAATAATCAAGTTCCAGGAGAAGATAGGAGGTTTTAGCACTTAACATCAATTGTTGGGGCTTTTTTCAAGGAACAACAACCACAATTTTGTTTACACAAAACACCAGTGTAATCCGTACTTATTGCACGTAACATAGTTTGTGTAGTTAACAGACTTGTTGGGCCTACTGTTAGGACAAAATCTAGGACCTTCCCGTGTCCTATGAGTTGAGAACGCGATCGATGTTCGGTTCACACTGTCCCGTGTCACTTCTCCCCGCCGCAGCCAGCGACCATGCCGTCGGTCCAGGTCATGTCCAATAGCTCCGCCTCGACTTCATGGACCTCCCAGCCAAAGGAATCGAGCAGAGGAACTGCGTTTCGCCGATCCGCGTCAACCTGGGCCACAATGCCGCCCTGGTTGTTGTCCTCCTCCATGGGATTCCCGTAATCGGTTTCTTGGACCGGGCCGGAGATGAACAACTCATCGACGGACCTCATGGTGGTGGATAGGCCGGCGCAGCTAACGGTGCGGTGGCGCGAGGCGAACTCAAAGTCGCTGCCATCCGTGAAGAAGTCTCAGTCCGTGGAGGGAGCGTAGTGGACAGACACGGAGGACGTTGGCGGTGAGCGGAGGATGTAGTGTGTTGAAGTGTATATGTGGATTGCCTAGCCTTTCCATCAGTTCAAATTTTTGGTTGTGTACTTGTGTTGGCCAGTGCATGAAACTTTAAGGTATATAATAGCACCTCCCCCAATACTCAAAAAAAATATTGTTTTTTCCGAAAGGGGAAAACTACTAAAATATGGTTTCATGGATATGGTAGTTTTCATCAGATGTATGCTCAATACGATAAGAGGCACATATAGATTTATTAATTACTGTACATCTTTTCCCTGACTGAACTGGATCATGCAACAGGGCATTTGAAGTCATTCTGGGGGAAAGCATAAGCAACAGCGGGCATTCGTACATGGCCTTACTCGGTAGCGCACTGAGCATTGAGCCTCCCCATGAGTTGTCAATTGCACTCATGGGGGCATACATCGTAGCACGCGCTATAATGGCAGTCGTCCGATCCCTGGTGTTCATAATTGTGCTGTTCCCTATAGTAATCATCTATACATGTGGGCTGTATATTTCTACCGGGATTTCCCTGTGGCGTCTGGTACAGCATGATTACGGTGAGGCTGATGGGGATATAAGTAAAGCAAACCTGAAGCCGGCGATGGACGCCTTGTACTTGGTAGCTATGGTCCAAGGTCTGCTCTTCTTCTATAGGCTCACCTATATTTCGGCAGGAAGGAAGATTGTGAAAAAAGTGGCTGAAGAATATGAATTCGGGGATCAGGCACAAACTTCAGTTCGGAACTACTTACGCGAGACCAGGATCGGATGTGAGAAGGACCCATCGTTCGCCAATGGAAGGAACCTGGTCACATATGCTGTGGGACTCATGAAGTCGGAATCATCTGGCTGCTTTCTATCTGGGGCAAGGATCCTGGGCACGCTCTTGTGGCAGTCGACGCTCTCCGGGCAGCTTACACTGATCAAACAGCTGCTGATTGGATCATCAGCATCATCTAGCCACCACCTGCTCCAGAAGCTGCTGCACGCGTTGGATTCAAGAAGTCAATATGACAGAGAGACAAGGGAGCATGCTGCAAGGATAGTGGCGCACCTTGCTGGCGACATCCGTTTGGAGCAGTTCCCGAGAGGGATCCAGTGCATATCTTCGCTGATAGAAACATTTGAGGAATACCGTCTACTTGAGCCATATCTGCAGAGAGGCTGGCTAGTCGAGAGATATGAGCAAGACTGGAACCAGGAGGCTCTGTATCTGTTATCATCAGACAGTGATGAGTATTACCTTGAGAATGCCTACAAGGAGCTGCTGCTGCAAGGCCTTCTTATCCTCCGGAAGTTGGCAGCTGACGAGAACAATTGCAGAGTCATGAGCAATGCCAAAGGTCTACTCCCCAAGATTATGGCTCCTGTCACATCCGACCTGCTCCACCACATCGATCATGGTGCATGGTCTGACATAGTAGAGAAATCACTGAAAGTGATGCGCCAGCTTGGGTCTGCTCCAGGAGAGACTGGGCGCAAGCTTCGGCGTGAGATCTCAAGCAACAAGGAAGCCATCAGCACCATGGAGAGGATTCTCAAGTGCGACCAATGCGATGCAGAGCTGCAGAAACAATCCATGGGAATTCTCACACAACTATCCATGGACAACAAAAGCAGAAGAGAATTTATCCAGATGCTGGTAGACATCTTTACTGACGATAACAAGTACAACACCAGAATGTTAGCAGGTGAAGCACTGGCCATGTTATCTTTTGAAGGTGGCATTCATGCAACAATCATCTTACAAGTAACTGGTGACTTTGTTGGTAGCCTCAGTAAAATACTTCTAAATGCCAAGAACAAGACATACAGAATTAGAGCAGCTGAAATCCTACAACATCTATGTACCCATTACACCAAGGATGATGAATGTCTCAAGAAACTTAAGAAAGCCATGACCCAGGTTATGCCAAAGGTAATCCATATGTAAGAAATAACCATTGAATACTCGCATCAAGATTCAAAATATTTGATGTTTCGTGCAAAATAAAAGATGTATTTGAAAAAAAAAAAAAATCAAAGGGAAAAAACAACCTTTGGTAAAGACTAGTTTGATGATATATCTCTGTGGTGTTACCCTAATTTAAATGTAAACCATTAACCATGTGGGTTCTGTCTTCAAAACTGATCTGCCATTAATATATCCGAAAATAAAACAGTATATCATATGCATCACATTTTCATACCCAAAATCAGAATTATGTTGATCATATAACCATATATGTATATTTTATCAGATGGTTCATGGTGCGTGCATGGGTGCGAATACATTATGACCCGTTCCAAAGTATACATATAATAAGACAATCGTCTCTTAGAATTGACTATATGCGCTTGTCAAATAAAAAAATACACTGAATGTTTGCAGGTGCTCAGCGAAATACTTCCTGGAGAAGCAGCACAAACAGGAACAGTAGAAGATGGACCCAGCTTTTCCTCACCACATGCAGACATAGAGGGCCAAAATGGTGTAGCTTCAAAAGATATTGGCCTCCGCAAGAGCTCTTTCTCTCGTCAGAAAAATGATGAGCGAAACGAGGACCGCAAACTGCTGGCGGCCTTGTTATCTCTGTGTGTGACCATATGCAACATGTTCATCAGTGGAGATCAAGATTTGGCTCTTGAGTTTGACACAGCTAGCTTTCCGAGGAACTCAGGGAGATGGTAGCTAAAAACTGTGAAACCACGGCCAGCTGCCTGAGAATAATGAAACTTACTAGCAGGATGGTCATATCAATGATGAAACACCAAAACAGTTACCGAAAGCAAGACCTTGACAGCTTGATGGAAGCACTGTCTAGTGCTTCCAAGATCATGTTTCTTCTTGATGGCTCCATGGTTTTTTCCCTCTGTGACGATGGTGAAACAACAACCAAACCTATGAGGACTTTTGCTTCCCTCGTTAAGGAAGCACAGGGAATTGTTGCTGCAAGCAAGGCACTGGAATTGGAAGTTATGGTACCACATAGCTCTGCCAATTGTGGCAAACTCCATAGATTATCTTGACCTTCCGTATGAGTTTATAAGCATTGTGTGGTTATCTGTATATTGCTGTTGGAAGTTTGCTGTGTCTTCAGGATGAAACATGAAAATCTTATAGGAGCATTCTTCATGTCCTGCAACTTCTGCTAAGCTCCAAGTTCTCTAAAAGAAAACACTACTAAATGTAATTGGCATAAAGTGGCATATGAGATATCCTACTTCTGCAATAACACATGAATAAAATCTGCCATTTCACTATATTTAGTTAATTACATTTTTTAAATACTGTCTGGGACGAGTTATTATCTGTAATATCATCCGTATGAGATTTCCAAAGCCTTCTAATTTTTTTAAATTGATCCCTTACATTTGTGAATCAATCCACTTGAAATATATTTTGCCACCGGTCAGTAATCGTCGTGTATGTTACAGTTGAGGAGAGAGGGAAAACTGCTAGTAGAGTAAGAGTTTTGGAATTTTTTCTAACTAAAAGTTGTATCTAGCATATCATAGCTACGTTAAACTAAAGCATACTACTATTATTGAGGGAATATTCAAACCTCAGGGCTCATAGAACCCCGAGAGCACAATCAAGATTAGACAGAATATGGGGATGATCTCTGGTGCTAAAATTCTGCATTACATGGATCTCTTAACTCCCACAGTCCCACCCTTAATTCATTTTTGGAGCCAGACATGTCAGCAACAACTTAAGTGGAAAAAAATTACGAAAAATTTAAAAATCAGAACTGGAATCCGAAATTAATAATCAGAAATAGTCAAAAGTCAATATGAAAAAACTGATTCAATAGGCAACAGATGACATGTATCTAAACTATTTTTTAAATTGTAAATTTGGAGAAAAAAAAGTGCTGCATTTTCCGTAATAGTTTATTCCTGAATAGTCAAACTGGAAAAGCAGTGGCGAAGCCCAGTAGCGAGTCCAGAATAAAATCGAGGATGGGCGCAAAAGACTAAGTCACTGTGTGGAATTTGTTGATCCACAGTACCTAATACGATATGTGGGACGGATATCACATAAGAGAACAAATACTATACGTGTGGTGGACATATAATGCTATGATCTTTGGAACATTTTATCAAACATTACCCATAATTTAGTGCATGGAAGATAATATCTCAAAGATTTTGGTGTGAACAAAACTGAGACAATCTAGAACAGAGTACAAGCATACCACCAGCGATGCATTCATTAATCCGTAATATTTACAGTATAATCTAATACATGCCACCAAATTTCCTTTACATAGTCATTTTTGCTTACTGTATAAGCTTTGTATAGCAAAGTTATGAAGCTTTAGGACGATGCAGCTGGTATTATCACCCATGCGCCTAGCAAAACCAAGAATGCGCCTCATTTGGGCTATTGGCAGTTGCACAGTTTGGCCTTACAGCAGACACAAGGCTACAACCCAATATGCGTACCCCTTCGTCACCACTCACCACAGTTAGCGATACAAACATACACGAACAAAGCTTCTTCCTGCTCTGCAAATCCATGCCTTCCGCCACTCCAGATTAGGGTATCCCAACCAGAGTGGTGGGTTGGCTGAAGCATAACAAAGTCTGCCTGCTGGATTCGTCCCTGGCGAAGCCACCTCCCGGCTACCATGCACGGGTTCGGTCTAGGAAGCTTTGTGGAAGTTATAGCAGTGCATGAGGATTTGATAGAGAGGTTCATGGGCATGCTCACGGTTCACCGGCATGGTCAGTATTAGACTTTGCCCAGGCTCCATTAATTCAATAGTCAGTCTTTGAGAACTTTTTCCCTAATTTCATGAAAAGTTCTAAATTTTTCTACTAATTTATGATTTTTCTTAGTTCGTTATTCTTTAAGACTTTCTTAATAAGTTGTCGACTTAGCGGGGTCCTGAAGTGCAAAAGTGATGTCACTTGTCTGCTACATGCCATCTCAGTTAGCACAAACCGCTGGAGATAGGGCCAATGGGGTAAACTGATTCAAAAGTTAAAGGTAAAAACAACCTGTTTCAGAGTTCTGCGTTGAAAATAGAACTTCTGCAGACTTTTCAAGAAAAAATTATAGAGGTTCATACAGAATCCCTCAGACGGCAAATGGCAACCACAAAGGTGAAAACAAGTATGTTATAGCAAGAATACCTGATCCATAATTAACCTGTATTATGTATTTATGTTGTCTGGTCTTCTGGCGTTGATTATGTCGTCTTCCATTTTAAGTTATATGCATGCCCAACTGCAACAAAGAGGTGCGCACATGAATTGATTGAAGTAACATCTTAATGATCGCAAATGGAAACACCGGGGTCTTCAGCAGGAGCACTTTGAGAACTTACTTTCAGAACACTTCACCAAAAGTCTCCACATGAACAATTCCCATTGTTAAAATGGTGAAATCTGTATACGTCTCGCAATACAATTTCTCTTCCCATGACTTCAGAGGTAAACTTCATCCAAGTGTGGCAATCATTGCAGACACGGAGATTCTTAATGACTCTAAGGGGCATAGAAGGAGGTAGACTCATCAATCCAAAAGCCACAGCTAACTTCTCGCTATGGACAAAAGCACTTGGGTCCTTTTGTTCTTTCTCTAATTCATGGAAGAGAAAATTATTCTCTTGCCTGTATCCTATTTTCTCTAACCTATCATTCAGGTCAGCCAAATATTTGTATATCTGATCAGCCACCTGGTGCAATCGATCACCAACAAAGAAAGCATGGACCACATTCTTTACTTCAATCCAGCTACGGCCGGGTTCTTTTCTGACACCTCTGTCTTTCATCATCTTTCTGATCCGATCCCTACATGCCCACTTCCCAGTAACAGCATATGCATTTGAAAGGAGAACATATGATGCCGAATCATGAGGCTCTAACTCCAGAAGATGCTTGGCTGCAAGCTCTCCGATTTCTATGTTCTTGTGTACTCTACAAGCACTGAGAAGGGTTCTCCATACCATTGCATCAGCAGAAACTGGCATTTCCTCAACAAATTTCATTGCCCGGTCAAGTTGCCCAGCTCGTCCAAGAATATCTACAACACAAGCATAATGATCAGGTCTTGGCTGGATTCCGTGCTCACTAGACATGGATTTGAAGTAACCAAGGCCTTCCTCTACCAAACCCACGTGACTGCAAGCAGCTAAAACCTATAAAGGTAACATCATTTGGCTTTAAACCTTCTTGCTTCATTTGATCAAAAAGAGCCAAGGCCTCTAGGCCACATCCATGCTGTGAGCAACTTGTAATAATAGTATTCCATGACACATTTCTCTCAGACATTTCAAAGAACTGCACCTTGGCATCTTCAATGCTGCCACATTTCCCATACACGAAATCAATGCATTGGCAATTTCAGTTTCAGAGGTGTAGCCTGTTTTAATAACTCTAGCATGTATTTGCTTTCCTTGTTTTATATCTGCGAGGTTAGCTGAAGCACTAATAGAGGATACAAATGTGAACACGTTATACCTGACACCTGCTTGATACATCTTAATAAATACCTTGAGGGCCTCTTCATATAGACCACTTTGTGCAAAACCAGATACCAGTCCATTCCATGTTATGTTGTCTTTATGTTCAATTGCCTCAAATAAAGACAAAGCTTCTTTGCTTCTTCCACAACGTGCATAAAGGTTTGTCAATGCGTTCCAAATTGAAACTTCTGCTGAATAACCAGACACATAAACCCGAGAATGAATCTGCAAACCCTGACGCAGTGCTTTGATTCCAGCACAAGCACTTATAGCACTTGCTAGCCCTATGTTATCAGGCCAAATTCCAAATAGCTGCATATCTTTGAATGTCGCAAGGGCCTCTTTGCAAAACTCATGTTGCACATATCCAGCAATCATGGACGTCCAGGAGATTACATCTTTTGCTTCAAGCATTTCAAGAATTCTTCGAGCTTTATCAAGCCACCCATATTTAGAATACATATCAATCAATACACCACTGACATACATATCAGACTCAAAGCCAGCTTTTATGGTTAATGAATGAATCTGTTCTCCAAGGTTAATTTCTCCAGTGTAAGTGCAAGTCCTTAACAAGCATGGGTATGTGAACTGGTTAGGGCGTACCCCTGCAGCTAACATTTGACAAAAGAGGTCAAAAGATTTTGCTATCAGTGAGCTGTCCATAAGCAACAAACATCAGGTTCCACAGCACTACATTTGTCCTATCACCCGAATTGAAGATCTCAAGGGCTTCCTCAATGTCACCACATTTCACATAGAGGTCAAGAAGTGAGCCTTCAGTTATGTAATCTGGAGACATGCCTGCTTTTAGCAAATAGGAATGGAGCTGTTTTCCCTTGTAGATCCCCAATAGAGCACAAGCTGCAAGGAGACTAGCAATGGTCACACATCAGGCCTCCAGCCTGACAACCGCATTTCGTCAAATACCGCCAAAGCACTCTCACCATGCCCGCACTGAGCATGTCGTGAGATCAGTGTATTGAATGTTACTCTGTCGCAGTATGGCATGTCACAGAAACACTTTCCGCAGATTAAAAGATCCAAATCGCAATAAGCCAATAAGCGCATTTCCCACGACGGTTCAGAGCTGAACCCTTGCTTGTAAATTTGGACATGAACCAACTGTCCTTGCTCAAAAAGCTCAGCTTTAGTGCAAGCACTCAGTACACTAGACAGAACGTAAGGCGTAGGAACAACCCCGGACCGATGCATCTGGTGGTATAGCCCAACAGCTTCTTCTCCGGGTTCTGTGCATATCCTGACAACATTGCAACCCATGATACATTGTCCCTGACAGATAGCTCCTCAAATACCTGCTTGCCCGCCGCACAAGCCCTTTCTTCGTGTACAAATCAATCAGCAGGTTGCCGACGATCCGGTCTCCTCCGATACCACAGGTGATTGCCTTGGCGTGGATCTCTGGAACGAGCGGCCAGTGTTTGCCTCTGCCTCTGCATGTACGCAGGGCGCAAGCGAAGTCGACGGATCCAAGGCCCCTGCACTGCCTGACCTTGGCCGCGAAGAGCAACAGGAGCTTCTCCGGATCTTCATGCGCGAGGAATCCAGCGAGCGACTTGTTAAGGGAGGCCGCTCCACGGCGCGTCATTTCATCGAACACCTAGGCGCGACGCGGTGGACGACATCGTCCAGGTGGCTCGATGGTATGCGCTGGTGTTCTGACGTGCGCGAAGGAGCACGCAAAACGCGGCGAGGCCGGAGGTGGTGGTGGCCACGTCGGCGGCGTGCGCCGGAGCGGCGGCTGCTGTGCGAGCCCTGAGGACGAGCTCTCGCTGAAGCGCGAGTTTGGTGCCGGTGAGAAAAGTTATGAGGATCCAGAGGGCGACGTTTCATGGTACTATTCTGTCTAGACCATCCAACGGCTGAGTAGTATAGTGCACACTAGTTTCCGTGAAAGTCAATCTCACTAGATTTGGCCAAGTTTATTGAGAAAATTATCTATATCTACAACACCAAATGTAATATGAAAATATACTTCATGTTGAATCCCATGGTATTGATTTGGTATTCCATATCGGTGTTGTGTTTTCAATAAACTTGGTCAAAGTTTACATGGTTGACTTGAAAGAATCTCATGTGCACTATATTTGACAATGAGGGAGTAGAATACAATAGTTGATCGCATGTAGTTTAGAGAAGGAAAAAATGTTGTATAATGGATGGCATCTTAGCTTTATCTCCAAAAAATATTGTATGTATGCTTCTTAAATTATGGCATGATTAGAAATCATCTTATTTTTCTAGTCACGGAAAAATAAACTAAACTTCGCTTCTCTCTTCTCCAACTCAGTAATTATTCTACATGACGTTGCTAAGATATAACTGCTATATAGCCGCAAAAAAAATATAACCACTATATAAGCCCTAATGAAAGTGGTTAAGTATTGACCTCATAAACATAAAAAGGAAATATCATAATGTTATTTGCACAAATCCTTTACGTCTAATGCTTTTAGTGTTGTTTATAATTAGTTGTTATTCTCTTGAATGAGAAAAAGAAAAAACCGGATTCTTAATAAGGGAGTCAAGTATGTAAAAAAATGTTTACGCTTGATGCTTGATGCATACGCCGCCGCGCTTTGAGGACACGTCTGAGACAGCATGACGTTGACACCCCAACCTTGCTTCCCTCCAGTCGCTTCCACCGGAGGCATAAGCTGGCTAAACCCACGGGGCCGCTGAGAATGGTGGGGCTGGGAATTTTGCCGCTAATCCCATGGACTGCAGCCTTGGGTGAGAGGTGGCAGCGGTTCTATCGCATATGTTGAGCGCGAGATGCTCTCCTCAGTCATGCAAACATAGAGGTATCCCTCGTGTTGTTGGGTTTGTGTAGCCTATGGTGCTATATCTAGAAACCTTCGCCTACTCCCCCTTCTCGGGCTCATGCCACTCTCGCTGCCTTGGAGAGGCCTTGTGGTGCAGAATCTCAGAACAATTGGGGTGTTGGCGGTTGGTGTTGGTGACTATGAAAAATCCATTGTAGGGTCCCTTCCTAGAGATGTCTTCTTTGTTTCCCTTTTTCCTCTACCTTCTCTTGGGTGGAAACTATAATTCTTCTTTAATTGAACTTCGATGGCCTCGTTAGTATTGCAATCTTCTTGCATTCACGATTAATTGTGAAGTATTTGCTAGGTGCATGGAAAATCATTGATATACAATTAGCAGAGCTAGAGATGGCAACATCCGGGTATGTAACTTCAGAGTTTGTCATCTTATATTCGTTGGTCATTTTTGTTTCGGTTTATATGTATCTGATGTAACATCTTCTCTTAATTAATAAAGTTAGATTGTTGGTTTAAAAGTATTCATTGGTCCATGAATACGAGAGGGCACTTCATATTTCATGCCTAACTTTGACTAATAATTTGACCAACAAAATATGAGTTATATTATATGCCATGACATACTTTTGGTGGCACATAACTTATATATATCTTATTGATAAATTTAACGGTCAAAGTTTAACTCAGAATATTAAGTGATCTTGCATACATACATGCATAGAGTGAGTACACGATTGTAATACCATGTCCACGATTCGACATGTTTGGTTTGCACTAATGTTTGATTGATTGCATCATATGAAAAACAAATGAATTATTTCTTCAAAAGTTTGAGTGGATTGAACTTTCTATGAAACGTAGTGTATGAGAATTTGAGGAAAATTTCCTATACAATTTAATCCTAAAAATCAAACAGCGCAAATAGAAAACAACTTCCTAAGTATTCCAAATCCCTATGAAACTATCCTGGATCACAAAGGCCTGAAACTCTATGCTGCATTTATTCCGACCTAAACACACACATCACGACACGGTAACTTCGGATTGACAAATTAACGCATGTTCTTAGAATGCCAGCTTATGCTCCCAATGAGATCTGTAGGATCTTCAGGCATCTTTTTTGTTGAACAGCCTCCAGTGTTCTGTTTTTTTGTGGTACTTTGGCTTCTTCACTATCATGACGGTGCAGTGCGCGTGGTGGGTGCAGTAGTCGCTGACGCTCCCAAGGACGGCCCTGCAAGAATTCATCATCTTTTTTACGCAGATTCTCAGGCAAACTGACCATACAAATTAAGGAAGGTAGGCAAGGGAAACAAACCTTTTGAACGCCCCGTAGCCATGGCCCATGGCTGCCCATGACGAGCATGTCTGCATGATGCCTCTCCACCGCCTCGCACAGCACATTCCTCGCGTCCCCTCCTTCACTTCATAGCTCACATCCGTCACCTGCATGCTCATGGACGAATTCAGATATGTCTGCCTCCTCGATCTGACAAATCAAGCATGAGGACGTATATGCGAGCAGTGCTCCTTGGCCTTGTCGATGACCCTGGCGGACGCGCGCTTGAGGTCGAGCTCCACCGTCGGGAGCAGCTCCGCGGTGCCGATGCCGGCGATGCCGATGACGGAGGAGGCGGGGGGCTTGGCGCTGACGACGATGAGGTGGTACTGCTGCGTCTGGCCGGGGGCGAAGAAGTGGTGCATCGTCCACTCCAGCGCGTAGTAGCTGTGCTCGCTGTCGTCGATCCCCAGCACCATCGCCGGCTTCCCGCTCGCCGCCGGTTTGGGGCTGCCTCCAGCTGGTTCCATCGTCGCTGGCGTCGGCGCCGTCGAGGCCTCTGGCCCCTCAACCGTAATAAGGGACTCTGCCGCCGCCGCCATGTCTGTCCCCGTGCGTCAATGTACGTGGTAGTGGCCTGAACTTGACTGGCCTTGATGACCAAGAAAAGAGGAGGAATGGCTGAGGAAGGCGAGCTATTTATGCCACGGGGAGGTTGGGCCAGCGGTTGGGAGGACGACCCGGAGCGCGGGAAGCGCCGAGGTTGCCTTCGCCTCCGCAGCGTCGTGCGGCTATCAAAATTTGTTCCTTTCTTTCCTTCTGTATATTCTCTTCTTTGTTCTCAAAATAAATAAATCTGAACTCCTTGAAAATTATAGGTTCCGACAAAGTAGAGAAATACAACACATGTCCACTGTATGGAACTTGCAATCTTGATTACTACATTGCACATTGCATTATTGCACTGCATGCCTGATGCATCACAAAACACACATTGTTCTGATGTGCGCCAGACACATCAGTTATTGACCTTCTTAATCCAGATCTTGCAGGAGTTCAATAGCTATACATGTGGTACCAATGGCCCATTTATTCACACAAATGCACAACTGGCAATACATACATACTGGTCACTGGATTCAGCGATGGAGGATACTGATCACTGGCTTCAGCGATTGAGGGAACACGCTGGGGCTTTGCTCAATGCTTGTGTTTTGGCTTCTTCACAATCATGACCGTGCAATGCGCGTGATGGGTGCAGTAATCGCTCACACTTCCAAGAACAGCCCTGGAGCAAAGTTCAGGAATGTCAATGATCCAAATGAATGGTGACAATGTGGGGTATTTGAAGTAAGAAAGCTAATACTGGAGTACGTATTATTTTATTTTTGTGTTGAATACTTGAGGTATAAGAAGCATGTTTGGTCATTTTTAGGTTGGCACAAATCATACCCTGACGTATCTAGTCTAGTCTTATCATCTGTCATCACTAGAGACACTATCCTTAACTGAATTCAGAAAGACAGAGGAATAGATCCAGGATTCACAAGAACTTCGCCATGAAAGATAACCACAAACCATATGTATTTCTTGCAGAAGCAACTATTGCACACTGTTGGAATAGATAATGAAGCTATTCCATACAGCTGAACTGAAGAACATTGTGTTGTTATCAAAATCCATCTACAGTCTGAGCCTACTGTCCAACAACCTTCGGTTTTCACCCTATACTACTGTTTGTTCTGCATACACACTAAAACATAAATGCTCAAAACAATGCAAATGATAGTAGCTTAACCAAGAGGACCACAAACAACACTAGTTCATGGATCTTTGTTCCGTGGGTTTTAGACTTAAGGGAGACTGGCGATTGTCGGCAACAACGAATAAGGTGCCATCCCTCTATATGGAAAACAGAGCACGCAAGTAGTTAAGGGATCTTTTTCCATACACATTAAGAAATACATGCTGTCTGTTCTCATACACGCAAAGGACAGTGCAAATGAAAGTACTTTAACCGAGAGGACGACAACACTAGTTCATGGATCTTTTTCCAGGGGTGCGACTTACCTTTTGATTGCTCCATAGCCATGGTTACCCACAACCAACATCTCTGCGTGATGCCTTTCGACCGCCTCACAGAGGACGTTCCTCGCATCTCCTTCCACCACTTCAAAGACAGCATCGCTCACCTGCAGCAAAAGCATCATCAATTTCATAATGAGCAAAAATCATCATGACAGAAACCAACATGCGTAGTCTCAGCTCTCTAAGAAAGTAAGAGTGAAAACAAATAAGCGGGCATGCGTGTTGGCTCGACCCGGTTGTGTTCAACACTTATCCTCGCTCCAAGCACAACTTCAAACTGCAGACTGAATCTCAAACTGAGCAGACCTTAAACCGAGTCAAGCTAGGTAATTGATATAGCTTGAGGGCTTCTTGGTGTAGGGTAATTGCAATCCATTTTAAAATTCCAGTCTTGTGGTGCCTTTATTAAATTGATTTGAGCATGCCCGTCATAGCTAGATACTGACTACTAACGAAATCTTCTTTGCTCTTAGCTAGGATGTCCCAGTCAGATACGCAGTAGTACAGAAAACAATCATTGAGAAATATTATATGCTTGTTAGAAATCTACCTGCGAGCAGAGCTGCTTGGCCTTCTCGATGACGCGCAGCGAGCTCTGCTTCAGGTCCGCCTCCACCATCGGCAGCACATCCGCGGCACCTAGTTAAAATCGAACCGATAAGTTTCCGTACAAACAAGATCGAATCCAATTATAATCCCCAATCCGGGAGCGCGAGCGAGGGAAGAGGGGCGCGCACCTGGTCCGGCGAGGCCGACGGCGGACGCGGCGGTGCGCTTGGCGGTGACGACGACGAGGCGGTACTGCTGCTGCAGCTGGCCCGGGGAGAAGAAGTGGAGGAGCGTCCACTGCAGCGCGTAGTAGCTGTGCTCGCTCTCGTCCACCCCGACCACCATGGTCATCTTCCCGTCTCCGGCCGCCGGCACCGACGCCGACGTAGCTCCCGCTTCGTCCGCCATGTCAAGAATCAAGCTTTGGCTTCTCTCCTGCGACACGGCACGCAACAATCCTCGCTGTCTCTCGACGAGTCTCGATTCTAGAATGGACGCGCACGGGCGTGTATTCCTCCGGAACCTTTGCGATAATAATATGCTCCGTCGGCGTGCTCCGACACGTGGGGTCGCGGACGCGAAACTGGTGGCCGGTGCGTTGTATTTCGCCAAAGAGGGCTACTCATCGACAAATTTGTCGCCAGTCGGCCAGTCGGCCAGTCGTGTGCTTCACTGGCTGACGTAGACGTGGAAACAGGGGGCGCTTCTTCTGGTAAACAAGCGGCGCTCGGAGAGCTCAATACGTCACTTCAGGCTTCAGCTTGCTACGTGGAAAATGCGTATGTATTTGACGTCCTTCACTTGCACCAAGCAAATGTGTCCGACACACTCCAAATTGTGTTTGGTTTAAGTGTGTCGAACATATGTCCGCCATAAAGGGGGATTGGGGTGTTGCCCCAGCGTTATCCCAAATCAAATTAATAAGAACAAAATATAACGCAAACGGTTTCAAATTTCATTAAACATTTGTTATATTTTACAAGATATGAATGAAACGTAAACAGACGATTCTAAACTTAACCCTACTCCTCGTCCTTGTTCAGGAGGGCGTCCTAGTCAACACTCTCGTTATCATCGTCACTGAGATGGAGAAACCAATGATGTTTGACAACAAGAGTCGAATCCCCAAGGTGAGCCCCGAAGAAGGAAGCTGCCTAAGCCGCATCATGCAACATCAAGATCACCTTTTGCTATGGCGAGCTCTCGCGCTAGGGTAGGTTCCTCCACCGAGGGTTCCACGCCGCCGGCCGCTCCGGCCCCGGCGTCCACCGTTCCTGCGTCGGCCGCCGCTCCGGCGCCCACCCACCCCCGCTCCCCTCCCCGTTCCCTGCTGCGCGCCATGGCGAATTCTCCGCCCGTGGGATCTAGAGCGGCCGTCGGCGGTCGAGGGCAGTACTGGAGGCCGGTGAGCCCTGCTTCGGTCTCTTCTGAGTTCCGGCGTGAAGACCGGCCGGTTGTCTCTGGCCTCAGCCTATCCCCGTCCTGCTCTAGCTCCGCCAGCCCCACCTTCCCCGTGCGGTGAGCTCGACGCCAGCTCCGGCTGCGGAGGCACCCGCGGGTTTGGAAGGGGCCGTGCTGGCAGAGGAGAGGCCACGGGCGCGGGACAGGCTCGTTTGGCAGCAGCCAAAGCCGTCGCGCAAGACGTTGTGGCGGCGCCGCAAGGCGGCGCGTCAAGAGGCAGGTCCGTCGGTGCGCAGGCCGGCATCGCCGGAGTGGGACGGCCTGTGCTTCAAGTGCATGAAGGAGGGGCATTGGAAGCAGGGCTGCACCAACGACCCGGTGTGCTTCAGGTGTGGAGATGACGGCCATGAGACCAGGGCCTGCACGAAGCCAAGGAGTCCGGTTTCAGAGGAAGAACTACGGCGACAAGCGCTGGCCATGAGGGCGCAAAGAGTAGTTCAAGGACCTGGCGGGGCGCCGCCTGAGAGGAGGCGCTCGCCCCCGCCTGTCCAAGAGCCTCCAAGAATCGAGAAGAGAAGGAGACAAGAGGAGCCGAGGCAGCCGGTCCTGGTGGAAGAGGTTGAGGCGCCGATCTGCATGGTCCGACGTTCGTCGGCGATCAACGAGCTGGAGAGGCGGCTGCGGTTTGCGCTGGTGGTGCACGTTGGAGGGGCAAGGCCACGAGTGTCCTGCGCGCAGGTGCATGCGGCGCTGACAAGAGTTCTTCAACTTCCAAGCGGCGGGTTCTCGGTTCATGCCTACCGGCCGGAGGATTTCCTCATTGTGCTCCCATCTGCCGACATGAGGCGCACGGTGATGAACAAGCCATCACCGTTGGAGTGCGGTGGCTTCACCCTGTTCTTCCGTCCTTGGAACAGGCAGGCGCAGGCTACGCTTGGAGAGTGGCGTACGAAGGTCGACCTCGTGATTGAGGGCATCCCAGCGCACGCATGGGAGCGGGAGGTGGTGGAGAGTATCCTAGGCGATTCGTGCTCGATTGATGAGGTAGCGATGGAGACGACATCGCGGGCGGACTTGGCCACCTTCAAGGTCTCAGCTTGGGCGGCGGATGTTGAGAAGATCCCGCCAGCGAAGACGCTCGCGATCCCGGAACCGATGAAGCTGGGCGAGGATACGCCGTCGCCAGCGCATGAGTTCTCCGACGAGTCCCGGGACACACCGCCGGTGAGGCAGAGGGAGTCCCTGAAGTTTCTGAAGTACAAGGTCTTGGTGCACGTCGACAGGGTGGAGGAAGACCCAGACCCAGAGGAGCGGTGGTTTGCGCCGGGACGGCGTCATCGGACAGAGGGCAGAGCGGCACCCCTGATGGCCGCGGTGACTACGGCGATGGCGGGCGTGAAGCGCGGCGCCCACCGTGGCAGTTTGGGGTGCCGGACCGACGCGGCGGCGGAGGTCGGAGCGGCGGCGCTGGTACGGGCGGTCAAAGGAGGTCCTACTGCCAGGTGGCCTAGCTACGGGGACTGCGCCTCCCGCCAATGGGAGGGCAAAGCGGTCTGGCGCGCAAGGACAAGTTTTCAAAATTTGTCGGGGCCAGTACAGAGGAGAGGCAAGTGGCTTCTTTTGATCGGGCAGCTCCACAAGAGTTGGCAGCCGACAAAACAGTTTTTGTGGTCTCTGATCCCAATGCGGACGCGAGCCGTTGTGAGTTGGTGGAGGATCCCGAGGTGGATGCAAGGAACACGACGACGGCTGGACCGGAGCCAAAATCTTTGGAGGGTGGGGCCCTGGATCAATCTGTCGCCATGGGGCGCACAGAGCTAGAGGCATCCGAGGCGGCTGAGGCATCGACCATCCATGTGCCCGAGGAGGAAGGTTCGAGAAGCATCACAACGGCAATGGAGTACTTTGGAGTGGATTTGTCTGTTAGTGCAGAGGAAGAGGAGGCAATGCCCAACACGGGTTCGAGCTCAGCTGGGATGGGCCTGGATTTGGACAGGCGGGACGCAGCCACATCCCAGGGCCAACAGGAGATGGGCCAACAACATGGGATGGGCCCAATTTCATCGCAGGACGCAACAACGCTGGGGCGCATGAAAGCGTTCTGCTCCAAGGTTCTGAAGGCGATCGCACCGCCTCTGCTCCTGGAGGTGGAAGCAACTTCCAGGCTGCAACCAGAGGCTGAGCCTTTCACGCCAAGGCGCAGCATACGCCTGCTTACGCCAACTGCGATGACGACGCCGGCGCCAACTCCCGCACGGAGGCGCAAAGGTTCGACAGCGGAAACAGCCATCCTCAGGGCGTTGGGCATCACACCGACGGAGTTAGCGGTGGACGAGGAGGCGCTGGAGGAGTTCAGGACGTTCTTTGACTCCCCAATTCGCGAGCAGCACCTACAAGCACTGGCGACCATCTTCGGGAAGACTATGCCGCCACGAAGTGAGATACTCTTGCAGGGCCAAGCGGAGGTGCTTGTGCAGGCATAGCCGTGCACAATGGAGTAGGAGTTTCAATTTGTTTCCTTATGGATACAAACCCTGAAGTTCTGTGCTGGAACCAGAGAGGGCTCAACGATCGAGCAAAGAGAGACTCAGTTAGGGAGCTAGTTGACTCTCTTAGAGTCAATTTGGTGTGCTTACAGGAGACTAAAATGGCTGTAATGGACCAATTTGTAATAAGTGAATGCTTGGGTCCGTCCTTTGACGGATTTGACTATGTGCCGGCCATGGAGACTAGAGGAGGTATCCTCCTCGCATGGAAAACTGCATGTATGTCGATCACAAACATCTACAAAGACACACACACGATCACAGGAGAGGTACATGCTGGGTTTGGTGCGCCGTGGTGGATCACGGTGGTCTACGGGCCGTAGAGTGCAGATGATAAGGCCCAGTTTCTGCTTGAGCTTACTGAATGTCGTGCGCTGTGCCTAGGAGCCTGGATGATCATCGGAGATTTCAACATGATCTTGCGAGCTTCGGAGAAGAACAACGAGAACCTTGACCGCGTTAGCATGATGAGATTCAGAGATTTCATCTGTGATCATGAGCTCAAGGAGGTGTACATGCACGGGAGGGCGTTTACCTGGAGTAACGAGAGAAGATCGCCCACTATGTGCAAGTTGGACCGAGCGCTGGTATCCATTGACTGGGAATTGAGCTTCCCGGATGTGCTACTGCAAGCGCTATCCTCTGCAACTTCTGATCACACGCCACTCCATCTATCCATGAACGCTGCTAGCAGACCCAAGTGTCGGTTCAGATTCGAGCTCTTCTGGCTCAAATTAGACGGTTTCGATGAGGCAGTCCTCGAAGGATGGAAATGCGAGCAGAGCATCACGGATCCTTACAAGCGCTTAGACGAGTGCTTCCGCAATCTTGCACGACACCTGCAGGCGTGGGGAGACAGGAGAATTGGGAACATCAAGCTGCAAATTGCCATGGCGAATGTGATCATACATAGATTGGAGGCGGCGCAAGATATTCGCGAGCTGTCGCCGGAGGAGTGGTAGTTGCGGCGAACGCTCAAACACCTTGTGCTAGGCCTATCCTCACTGGAAAGGACAATGGCAAGGCAACGATCTCGAGTGAGGTGCCTCAAGGATGGAGACGCGAACACGCGGTTGTTCCATGCGGTGGCGAACGGGCGCCGTGCAAAAACCTTCATCCCGGCGCAAAGGCACGGCAATGAAATCATCACTGATCTAAGCCGCAAGAGGAGGTGTTTTTCGAGGCCTACCGTGATCTTATTGGCAAAGTGCAGAATAGACCACACACGCTGGTGTAACACCCCAAAAATTTGGAACCTAAATTTAGTGGTGTTCTCCGGCACCTGAAAAACTTTTTCCTCTTATCCTAAAAATTTCTTCAAATCTTTGAGGATGATTTGACTTGAGAATAGCCCCCTCAAAATTTTCCCAGTGATCCGCGAACCACTCCAACCCCGTGGTAATTTTGGCGCTTAGGTTTTCTCTCGAAATCCCTAGCGCTAAATACCGAAACTTTTAAACCCTTTCTCCACCTACCAAAGGGAAGTCTATTTCCATAGCCGGAGAAATTCCACCAAAAATACCAGAGGACTCCCATACCCATATAAAGACCATCCATGCCAAAATATTTGATACGTTGTCAAGAAAGTATCTGACTTTTCCTCTGTCCAAGTTTCTGCCCTAAAACCCAGTTGTTTTCAAAAGCAAGCCAAATGATTTTTGTAGTGGGAGATGAGCACCTAGATGCAAGCACTAGGAGAGCCTACACCTCTGGGAAAAGTCTTGATCAAAACAAAAATCGTTTTCTTCTCCAAACAACCATTTCCAATTTGGACCAGTACTGTTTATCAAAAGTTCTAGTCGCACGAAGTTTCGAATTCGCGAAAACTTTAGTCACCAAAGTTGTAGAGTTTTGTTTTTGGCGTGCAGTGGTGAAAACCCCGTCGCGTTTGGACCCCCGAGTCATCGGGAACGCGACGATGCCACTCGTGTCGCGCCCCGAACGCTAGCGCGCACACTGTGTGTCCCTGTACATCGGGTCTCCCCTGTTCCCCGTGTCCCAACCGCACCCCATCTGTAGCTAGACCATCCACTGCTTCCCTGTTCGAACCGGAGACCATTCTATCCCCTCCACCGACAGCACAGGGCGTTGGGAGATAAAACGAGAAGCTCTCCCGTGTCTCCCCCCCCCCCCCCTCCTCCCATTGCTCCTCCTCTCCCTCTAGCTGCAAAAGGAAGCCCCGAGACTCTTCTCTGATGCACACCACACTCACCTCACTCCCTCTCCACCCCCTAGCGAAGCCAGAAGCGAAGGGGCTCGGTGTGCTCGAGCTCGAGCAGCGGCCACCATGGCCGAAGCAAGCCGAAGCTCCGCGAGCTCGCGAGACCGCGCCGTAGCCTCCCTCTCCCACCCGAGGCCGTCCCCGGGTGCGGCCAAGCACCACCGCCTCGCCCCCATCCTCTCCTGGCCTCCCCGTCGCCTGCAACGCCGGCGCCGGCCGCCTCCCGTGGCCTCCGTCGCCATGGCCGAAGCCGGCGAGCTCTCCGCGCGCCCCTAGCCTCCCCGTGCCGCCGAGCATCTCCCCGGGCGCGGTGGACCGCGGCGAGTCCGTCCCCGCCGTTCCCCGGCGCCCTGGCCCCTCCCAGCGGCCGCAGCGCCGGCGAGCCGAGCCGCCCGTGCTCTCCCAGCGTGAGTGGAGACGATGCTCGATCCGTTCCTCCTCTGTTCCGTTTTCTTTCCTCCGTTCTGAAACGTTTTCTGGCCCAAACACAGCCCAGCAGGAGCAGCCGCCAGTGGCCCAGCCCAGCAGAGGAAGCAGCCCGATCTATCCGTTTTTTTTTCCAGCGGAGGCAGCAGGCCAGCGGCGGATCACGGCCTGCCAGCGGCCCGTCCAGGCGCTGGTGCTGGCACGCGCGCGCGACGCGCAGCGGCCCAGTTGCGGCCCGTCCGTTTTTTTTTTTCCGGCGGCAGTTTTCTTTTTCCTGCTGCAGGAATTTTCAAACGGCAATATCTTTTGAACCGTAAGTCCGATTTCGGTGATTCAAATTTCTAAATTTGTATCTCGACGAGCTCTAACCAGTGGCACTGGTTTCATCTCATTCCAAGATAGTGTTATTGGGTGCCCTTGTGTGAGTGCAATCCGGAGTCCGGGTAAAGTGGCTATCGACACCCCACGTTGCGGAATCACCCCGACCTTTCCAAGCCCAGCGGATTCCCCGTCTTCGAAGGCAAGCTAACCACTTGCTTTGAGCCCTCCTGCAATGCTTGTTTGTTTGATTGCTTAATACCATGCCGGGTGTTATGTCTGTCTTCCGTTATATTGTTATGTCTGTCTGCTATTATCGTTGCATGTCTGTATGTTGTCCATATGAGCCTTGTATGGTTGTATGTCTATCATGTTGCATTTTAATTATTGCACTACTGTATAACTGCTTATCTGTGCATCACTCACATTCCCGAGACAATGGCCGGTGGTACCGCCTCAGTCAAAGGAATGGGGGAATTATTACAATTGTGCGTCTCGCACTTGCGGGGCTTTGTTTGCTTCTTCTTCTTCTTCGCCGAGGTGAGGAG
Organism: Poa pratensis; assembly: GCA_947311845.1. Lineage (NCBI taxonomy): Eukaryota > Viridiplantae > Streptophyta > Magnoliopsida > Poales > Poaceae > Poa > Poa pratensis. The sequence continues at coordinate 22,756,836 of CAMZMU010000116.1, read as the reverse complement.
CGGACGAATGTCGTCTTATGATCCTCGGAGTTGGGGGCATTCGCCAAAAGAGTTATTTGCCTTGTCCCTCCGTCAAATATGGTTGGCATAGACCACCCGGACTGCGACGCTTGGGAGCTGACTTTCCATTTGGTTCTTTTTGCCGAGATTGCTGACACCACGTCGAGATAACCCTCGAGTGGAATGGATGCTCTCTCATTTTTATGAGTGCTTTTCGGTTCATTCTTTTACGGTGACACCGGCCGGGTCTCCCGCCACCGTCATCCGTTTGAAACATTATGCGATTATTCGGTGAACACTAACCCCCGAGTGACACCGGCCGGGTCTCCCGCCACAGTCACCCGGGTATTATTATTATTGTTACGCTGATATCTATACCTGCAAGTGTTATGGTTATTCAAGTGGTGTTGTTGTTATGTGCTTACTTTATGTTGCTAATGCCTTGTTGTTTGATGGTATATGATATTGATATCGTGATTATTATGTTGGACTAATCCTCTGTTTTGTGACTTGTGGTGATGAAACTTGATTAAATGAAACCTCCCTCCAAACAACGATAAGGTCTATTCATAGTGCCACTAATCTGAACATCGAAAGCACTGCCACTGTCGCTCACATGGGCGGGCCTTGACCTACGTAATCCTATCGAGCCTCCTTTGATGCCACCCTTTTGGCAAGTCTAGTCGGTTACCATAGTTGGTCGGGGCTAGCCTTGCGAAGGTTCCGGAGCTAGGCGTTGCCCATAGTTGGGGACGTGCCGGATTCACTTCTGCATAAGGCATAGAGTTATATCGGTGGCTATACAGGGAGTGTCTTGGTAGCGTGAACGGTCAGGTGAGTGTATCTTGCTGAGTTCGCCTTAAGGATGTTGTCCTAAAGTACCGGCTCAGTGCGGTGCACTTAGGTGAGTGGTAATTGCAACCTCTCGAGAGTGTCAAATCTGGATGTCTAGCCTCGTTCCAAGGTTATGGAACAACAGTTCAGTGTCAGTCACACAGTGTGTCTTTGTCGTGTCAGGAGGTTAAACTTAAGATTTGTTTGAAAGTAAGATGAACAACCTGATTTCATTAATTGAACAATAAGATGATGCAGGGAATGTTACTTGAGATGTGATTGTGAACCAAGTTTAGGGATGGCGGTGTGATGCGTTGGGAAGCCTATAGTTAGGCCAGAGCCCACATCAACCGTGCATGCCCAGAGTTGAATGATGAGGCCGGTGGGCCTAGCAGTGATCGCAGGTGATGTCATGTATTATTTGGTACCACTCGTCACAGGTAAGCTCGTTATGTGATTGCCGGTGCACGATCCAACCCCACCTGGCTTGGACTCTGTACTGGTGATACCCCAGTTGTTTGCTTATGCCATGTTTTGCTTGTGATGCCATGCTACTTTTATGACACGTACCTAGAGTAGACTCTTGCCATGTGTAGGATTTTATTTCAAGTGTATATGCCTCTTGCTGCATGATTGTTGGATTGTTTGTAGTAAGTGGCGATACTTGCTGAGTGCATAATAATGTACTCACGGGCCTTGTAATTGTGGCCAGATACTGGCGAGGATTCATCTTCTACCTTAGCAAGGACATGGAGCAAGAGCGTGATAGGACCAGTAGCCCAGCCAGAACCTGTGGAGTGGAGACGCTCCAAGCCGTAGCCTCTCATATGTCTTCCGCTGCCAGTTAAAACTCTGTATCGTGCCATGCTGGGATTGATATTTTGTCATTCCTTGATGGCCTTGTAGACCATTTGTAGCACTGATGTGCCTGATTGTGTAATGATTTCCATTATGTTACACTGTTGTAGCGTGCGGCCAGTTATCTTGGGATGGCGCACGGGACGACTGCCTCTCTGGTGATATGTGCCAGGGAGGGGTGTCACAGCTGGACATGGAGCAATTCGAACAACCGGAGGCAGAGCTACAGGACCTTGCCAATCTAATTTCAGAAGAGGAAGTATGGGGTGTAATCAAGGAGCTGCCGCCAGACAAGGCACCGGGGCCGGATGATACGTCTCAAACGTATCTATAATTTATGATGTTCCATGTTGATATTATACCAATTGTTACATGTTTTATATACACTTCATAGCATTTTTATGCATTTTCTGGGACTAACCTATTAACAAGATGCAACAGTGTCAGTTCCTGTTTTCTGCTGTTTTTGTATTCCAGAAAAGCTAGTCTGGAAATATTCTCGGAATTGGACGAAACTTGGACAGAACCTCCTATTTTTCCAACACGAAGACGGAGTCCAGAGGAGAGACGGAGGAGGGCCACGTGGCACCCACACCATGGGGCCGCGCGCCCCCCCTGCCGCGTCGTGGGGTGGTGTGGGGCCCTCGTGGCTCCGCAGCCGCCGCCCTTTCGCCTATTTATTCTTCCCGACGCGAAAACCCTAAATACCGAGCCATTATCCACGAAAAGTTCCAGAGACGCCGCCGCCGTCAACCCTAGCTCGGGAGGGTTCAGAAGCTCTTCCCGGCACCCTGCCGGAGAGGGGAATCATCACCGGAGGGCTCTACATCACCATGCCTGCCTCCGGAGTGATGCGTGAGTAGTTCATCCTTGGACTACGGGTCCATGGCAGTAGCTAGATGGTTGTCTCTCCACTTTATGCTATCATGTTTAGATCTTGTGAGCTGCCTATCATGATCAAGATCATCTTATTGTAATGCTACATGTTGTGTTTGCTGGGATCCGATGAATATTGAATACTATGTCAAGTTGATTATCAATCTATCTTATATGTTATTTATGATCTTGCATGCTTTCCGTTACTAGTAGATGCTTTGGCCAAGTAGATGCTTGTAACTCCAAGAGTGAGTATTTATGCTAGATAGTGGGTTCATGCCTCCGGTAATCTGGGAGAGTGACAATAACTTCTAAGATTGTGGATGTGCTGTTGCCACTAGGGATAAAATAACCGATGCTTAGCTTAAGGGTGCGCCGTTAGGTCTAATGCATTTGTTTACATTACGCACATTACTTAATGCAATTATCCGTTGCTTGCAACTTAATACCAACGGGGAACTCGGTATGACAACCTGGCGGTGGATTATTAGTCATAGACGCTGTTGGATAACGGTCTATGTATTTTGTCGTAATGCCCACATGAATATCATAGTAATCATCATGTCATATATATGCATTGTCATGCGCTCAATATTTTGTCAATTGCCCAGCTGTAATTTGTTCACCCAGCATGTTAGTTATCTTTTATGGAGAGACACCACTAGTGAACTGTGGACCCCGGTCCATTCTTTTACACTGATAATACAACCAACTGCAAACATTGTTCCTTTTCATTCTCTGCAATTTACTACTGTTTTCCACACCATACGTTTAATCCTTTGTTTTCAGCAAGCCGGTGAGATTGACAACCTCACTGTTTCGTTGGGGCAAAGTAGTTTGATTGTGTTGTGTGCAGATTCCACGTTGGTGATCGAGTAACGGCGCCACCAACAACCTTCAGAAGTGATTTCTTGCTCCTACTGGTCGATTAAACCTTGGTTTCATACTGAGGGAAACTGCTGCTACACTGCTTCATACCTTCCTCTTGGGGTCTCCCAACGAACGTGTGATCCACGCAATCAAGCTCTTTTTCTGGCGCCGTTGCCGGGGAGCAAGAGGATTTCTGCAAGGGGAGTTTCACGCTTCCAATCTCTTTACTTTGTTATTGTCTTGCTTAGTTTATTTTTATTTATTTAGTCTTGTTTGCTTTATTTATCAAAAACACAAAAAAATTAGTTACTTGCATTTAGTTTATTTTCTTTTAGTTTCTGTTATTTCATCATGCTTCTCCCTAAGTACACTTTAAAAGACATATCTGTGGGTAGTGGGTCTATCATTGGAAGAGATAACATTGAGGATTCTTGGGTCACATTAGTAGGCTTAAAGATTTTGAAGATAGATCCTTGGTAGAACTTGCTCCAAATTATGAAATTGCTACAGCTTCTCTAGTTCACATGTTGGAAGCTAGGTTTGTCAATCTGAATCCTATAATGCAGCATATGTTCCTTAAACTTCATGATATGGAAGATGGTGAAAAGAAAGATTTTGTTCTAGAAACCTTGCTTAAAGAATTTGGTGATGTTGCTAGAGAAGCTAGAAAAGTTTTTATTCGATATAAGATGCTTGGCTATTATATTGATGTTGCTAATACACTTGAGAAACTGGAAAAAGAGAGGCTTAAGTACACTAAAGAAACTAATTATGAGGGGAAGTTAAGATACCAATACCTTTTAAGTTTGTAGGAATGCATGAGGCACTAGAAAAGAATTTTGATTGGATTGTTCCTGAAAATTTATTTGATGAGGATAGTGTGCCTAAAAGTAATGAAAAGGAGTTTCTGAAACTTATATAGATAAGATACAATGCATTGTTGAGAAAACTTCCAACCTTTCTGTTGATGCTTCATCACTTGGAAACACTTGATTCTTACTTTCTGCGCCTAGCTGAAAGGCGTTAAAGAAAAGCGCTTATGGGAGACAACCCATTATTTTATTTCTGCAATTTTTTTTTTGAGTCAAGGAGTTGTTTACTTCTGTAACAATTCCTTTGTATCTTTATTTTATCGCATTGTTGTGCCAAGTATTGCCTCTAATAGGAAGATGATGCTAGATTTGGATTTCTGCGCAGGAACAGATTTCTGCTGTTCACCGTTTTAATTCTGTAAAATCACAGAAAAATTATTTAAATCTGCAAATTTTTGTGCGTGATCCTCAGATATGTACGCATCTTTCGTTAGTTTAAAGTTTTTCGATCTGAGCAACGTAAGTGCCTCGAAAAAATTCGTCTTTGCGGACTGTTCTGTTTAGACAGATTCTGTCTTTTATTTTTCGCATTCTCTCTTTTACTAGTGTTGAGTGGAATTCTTTTTTAGGGTGAAGAGCTTCACATAACATCAGTGGCAGTAGCTAATGTTAAAAGTAACGGTCATGTTTGTGTCCTTATAGAACATGTGAGTTTTTGATTGTGCACTAACCCTCTAATGAGAATTACTTTGAGTTTGGTGTGGCGGAAGTTTTCAAGGGTCAAGAGAGAAGGATGATATAATGTGATCAAGAAGAGTGAAGAGCTTAAGCTTGGGGATGCTCCCATGGATCACCCCAGCATATTTCAAGAAGACTCAAGCGTCTAAGCTTGGGGATGCCCAAGGCATCCCCTTCTTCATCAGCAACTTATCAGGTCATCTCTAGTGAAACTATATTTTAATTCTTTCACATCATATGTGCTTTACTTGGAGCGTCTGTGTGCTTTTATTTTATTTTTTTTTCTTATGGTCAACTTGATTGGACCCCAGCATTCTTGATTGGGAGAGAGACACGCTCCGCTTTTTCATATGAATACTCCTATTCTTCACTTATACTTGTTGAGTATTCTTATCTAGCTATTGCTATGCTTTTAGCTCCTGTTTTGCATGCATCTCTTATTCAGAGCTGTTAGTTCTTTTAAAGAAAGTACTCTCTTGCTTCACTTATAATTGTTTGGAGAGTTTATGTTGAAATAAATTGATTGGTGTTTGGTTGGAACAGAAAATGTTGCATGTGGTAGATGGTATAATGGAAAAAGCTTACATATTCTTGTAGATCACTGTATTGGATAATTTGATACTTGTCAATTGTTTTGAGTTATCAAGTAGTTCATGTTTAAGCTTTTGTATCATGTAGTTAAAACCTATTAATGAAGAACTACCGTAAAGCTCGTTGAAATTTGGTTTGCATGATTGGTATCTCTAAGGTCTAGATATTTTCTAGTAAAAGGGTTTGGTTAACAAGGAAGACAGTGTAGAGTCTTATAATGCTTGCAATATGTTTTCATATAAGTCTTGCTGTGTCGGTTGATATCCTGTGTTTGCTTCAAATAACCTTGCTAGCCTAAACTCTGTACTGAGAGGGAATGCTTCTCGTGCATCCAAAACCTTGAGCCAAAATCCATGCCATCTGTGTCCACCATAACTACCTATATGTGGTATTTCCTTGCCATTCCAAGTAAATTTTTCATGTGCTACCTTTAAACTATTCAAACTTTATTACTCCTATTTTGTGTCAATGTTTACCAAGCTCATGAGGACGGGGTGGATGTCTTTATGTCAACTGTCAAACAGACTTTACCACCGGACTAGCGGCATATACATCCGCTTATCCATTAATTTTGCAAAAAGAGCTGGCAAATGGGGTGCCCAGTCCCAATTAATTACAACTTTAACCGCTTAATTCTCTTCACATTTTTGCCCTGATTTATCAGTCAAGCAATGACAAACAGTGAAATATCTGCATGTGTAAACAAAAGAGAAAGAGGGATGATCTGCCTTGCTGGTAGAAATAACGTCCTTCATGGGAGCCGCTCTTAAAAGTCTGGTTGGCAGGGGTCATATTGTACTTTCCATTTTCTGATTCGTTGACAATTAACAAACACCTCTCAAAACTTATTTTTACTCTCTATATGATTTCAAAAACTTAAAAAGCTCTAGCACATGATTTAATCCCTGCTTCCCTCTGCGAAGGGCCTTTCTTTTACTTTTATGTTGAGTCAGTTTTCCTACTTCTTTCTATCTTAGAAGCAAACACTAGTGTCAACTTTGGTGCAACAATTTTTATATGCTGTATATTGCACTTATTATATGCTTTGTGTTGACAAATATCCATGAGATATATATGTTGAAAGTTGAAAGCAATTGCTGAAACTTAAATCTTCCTTTGTGTTGGTTAAATACCTTTTACTTAGAATCTATTGCTTTATGAGTTAACTCTTATGCAAAACTCTTTGATGCTTGTCTCGAAAGTACTATTCATGAAAAGTTTTTGCTTATATGATTCAGTTGTTTGCTCATTATCTACTTGCTAGCAAACTATAGACCATTGACCTGGATCACTTCATTCATAACATGTGCTTTACAATATTATTTGATCAAGATTATGATTGTAGCATGTCACCTCAGAAATTATTTTGTTTTTATCGTTTTACCTACTCGAGGACGAGTAGAACTAAGCTTGGGGATGCTTGATACGTCTCAAACGTATCTATAATTTCTGATGTTCCATGTTGATATTATACCAATTGTTACATGTTTTATATACACTTCATAGCATTTTTATGCATTTTCTGGGACTAACCTATTAACAAGATGCCACAGTGCCAGTTCCTGTTTTCTGCTGTTTTTGTATTCCAGAAAAGCTAGTCTGGAAATATTCTCGGAATTGGACGAAACTTGGACAGAACCTCCTATTTTTCCAACACGAAGACGGAGTCCAGAGGAGAGACGGAGGAGGGCCACGTGGCACCCACACCATGGGGCCGCGCGGCCCCCCTGCCGCGCCGTGGGGTGGTGTGGGGCCCTCGTGGCTCCGCAGCCGCCGCCCTTTCGCCTATTTATTCTCCCGACGCGAAAACCCTAAATACCCGAGCCATTATCCACGAAAAGTTCCAGAGACGCCGCCGCCGTCAACCCTAGCTCGGGAGGGTTCAGAAGCTCTTCCCGGCACCCTGCCGGAGAGGGGAATCATCACCGGAGGGCTCTACATCACCATGCCTGCCTCCGGAGTGATGCGTGAGTAGTTCATCCTTGGACTACGGGTCCATGGCAGTAGCTAGATGGTTGTCTCTCCACTTTATGCTATCATGTTTAGATCTTGTGAGCTGCCTATCATGATCAAGATCATCTTATTGTAATGCTACATGTTGTGTTTGCTGGGATCCGATGAATATTGAATACTATGTCAAGTTGATTATCAATCTATCTTATATGTTATTTATGATCTTGCATGCTTTCCGTTACTAGTAGATGCTTTGGCCAAGTAGATGCTTGTAACTCCAAGAGTGAGTATTTATGCTAGATAGTGGGTTCATGCCTCCGGTAATCTGGGAGAGTGACAATAACTTCTAAGATTGTGGATGTGCTGTTGCCACTAGGGATAAAATAACCGATGCTTAGCTTAAGGGTACGCCGTTAGGTCTAATGCATTTGTTTACATTACGCACATTACTTAATGCAATTATCCGTTGCTTGCAACTTAATACCAACGGGGAACTCGGTATGACAACCTGGCGGTGGATTATTAGTCATAGACGCTGTTGGATAACGGTCTATGTATTTTGTCGTAATGCCCACATGAATATCATAGTAATCATCATGTCATATATATGCATTGTCATGCGCTCAATATTTTGTCAATTGCCCAGCTGTAATTTGTTCACCCAGCATGTTAGTTATCTTTTATGGAGAGACACCACTAGTGAACTGTGGACCCCGGTCCATTCTTTTACACTGATAATACAACCAACTGCAAACACTGTTCCTTTTCATTCTCTGCAATTTACTACTGTTTTCCACACCATACGTTTAATCCTTTGTTTTCAGCAAGCCGGTGAGATTGACAACCTCACTGTTTCGTTGGGGCAAAGTAGTTTGATTGTGTTGTGTGCAGATTCCACGTTGGTGATCGAGTAAACGGCGCCACCAACAACCTTCAGAAGTGATTTCTTGCTCCTACTGGTCGATTAAACCTTGGTTTCATACTGAGAGAAACTGCTGCTACACTGCTTCATACCTTCCTCTTGGGGTCTCCGAACGAACGTGTGATCCACGCTATCACCGGACGGATTCATTGGCGCGTTCTACCAGCGGGCGTGGCCTACGATCAAGAACGAGGTAATGGCGGCAATCCTGAAATTCGTGGTCGGAGACGGTCGCCTGTTTGGGAGGATGAACACAGCAATTATCTCGCTTATCCCCAAAAAAACCGGATGCTGATGAAGTGGGGGACTTCAGGCCGATTAGCCTAGTCCATAGTTTCGCAAAGCTCGTGTCAAAGATTCTTGCGAATCGTCTGCGGCCCAAAATGTGTTAGCTCGTGAGTGCCAATCAGTTAGCCTTTATCAAGAACAGGAACCTGCATGACAATTTCCTTCTGGTCCGACAGATGGCTCGGAAGATTAATAAGAGGAGGGAGACATGCACGTTGTTGAAATTAGACATCGCAAGGGCTTTTGATTCGCTGTCCTGGGCGTTTCTTTTCGAGGTGTCGCGGTGGATGGGTTTTCTAGAGTTGTTCCTGAAATGGATTGCCATTTCCTTGCGCACGGCGAGTACGAGAATTTCAGTGAATGGAAATCCAGGTAAACGAATTGCACACGTCAGAGGCTTGCGTCAGGGGATCCCTTCTCCCCCCAACTGTTCGTGCTCGCAATGGAGATCGTGACCCGCCTCTTTCGCGTGACGGCGGAGACAGGGCTTCTGAATCCAATCGCTAACTGTTCCCCGACGCAGTGTCTGTCGATTTATGCAGACGATGTAGTCGTCTTCATCAAGCCCAGTTGGCTAGGTCTGATAACAACAAGGAGCATCCTAGCGCTGTTCGGAAACGCTTCTGGTCTGCGTGTGAATTACGGCAAATCTTCCGCGACACTGATCAGAGGAGGAGACGGAATTGGTGCGAAATTGGCTGAATTGCAGGATTGTCTCTTTTCCAATTCGCTACCTGGGGCTGCAGTTGGCCTTGCGACCTCTGACCAAGGTGCAATGGCAGCCGATGCTTGACAAAGCTACGAGCATAATCCCTCCTTGGCAACGTGGGATGATTGCGAAGCCGGGAAGACTGACGCTGGTCAAGGCGGTAATGGCGGCGCGACCAGTGCACCATCTACTGGTCACCGAGGCCCCTGTTTGGCTGTTGGAGCTGCTCGAGAGAAGTATGCGAGGTTTCTTTTGGGCCGGCAAGGAGAGAGCTACTGGCGGCCAATGCCTCGTAGCATGGCACACCATCTGTAAGCCGCTGTAGTTTGGAGGTTTGGGAGTTAAAGATCTAAACCTACAGGGTCTAGCTTTGAGAGTGAGATGGGAGTGGCTCCGGCGCACGGATCCCCTCAGGCCATGGCAGGGGCTACCCATGATCAAGGACGAGAAAGCTCGAGCTGTGTTTGACAACTTGGTCACGGTCAGAGTCGGAAATGGTCAGAAGCTTCTTTTCTGGCGAGACCGATGGGTCAACGGCAGCACGGCGGCTTCCATTGCGCCCACCATTGCGGCCCGAGTCAGCACGAGAGCGCGCAACAGCAGGACGGTGGTGCAAGCGGTCACGGACAACAGATGGATCCTTGATGTCGAGGGCGAGTGGGAAGATAGGGAAGCGCAGGAGAGCCTCCAGCTCTGGATGGCGATCGAGGGGGTGACCAGAGATGATCAGGTGGCGGACGAGTTCGTCTGGCCGTGGTGCAGGTCAGGTGTGTACTCTGCGAAATCCACATACCATATGCTCACACAAGGGAGAACGAGGTTCAAGCTAGCTTAGCCGATCTGGAAGAGCAAGGCGTCGCCGAAAGCCAAACTGTTCGTGTGGCTAGCAGTACAACATCGCATCTGGACTTCGGACCGCAGGTTCAGACATGGATTGTAGGATCAGACCTCGGCTTGTTTCGTTTGCTTGCAGGAGGAGGATACCGCGGAACATATACTTGGGCATTGCGTCTTTGCCAGACAAGTCTGGCACGCGTGTGCGACCCGAGGTGAGGTAAACTTCCAGTTACCTGACGGCGATGCAACTTTGGAGGAGTGGTGGAGTGTGGAGCGCAGCAGGCAGGCGGCTGGGAGCAGAAGGGCCTTCGACACCCTTGTATGCACGGCCTGTTGGTACATGTGGAAGAACAGGAATGCTTGGACTTTTGCCAATGTTGGCAAGCAATCCTCGGTGGAGCAGCTGGCCACTAAGATTTGCGATGAGTTTGTTCTATGTTTAGTTGCGCGTAGAACAGGAGTTGGAGATCACAATGTACCGTGAGATGTAACCATGCGTTGTACTAGGTGTGGAGTCTAAAACTAGCTTGATCCCTTGTTCGCAAGGATCGGTTAGTCTTGTAATTGCCTTTCTCTCCTTCTATAATAATAAGGCACGCAGTCACGTGCTCTCTAAAAAAAAAGCCCCGAAGGAGTACACCACATTGAAGCCACACATCCCCATCAACGGCATTGGGCGCACATGGGGAACATGTGGTCGAGTCCAGAAATGTTGTTGCACGTCGAGGTCATTATGCCACGAGGTTGTAATTTTGTTCACCTTAAATCCTCAGTTCCCAAACTTTGAAAATTCATAGCGATCAGATCCCCTCTCTTCAACATTATCACACCCTCCCCTCCATCGTGACATGCTTAGAGCACCGTTCGGGCAATGTCATCCTCTAGATCAAGTAGAAAATAGCTACATCGACTGTCGACAAGGAATCTCCCCATCATCAAATGTTCATGATGCAACTAGAGGGATGTGAGTAATTTACAACAAAAACCGAAATCAGCGATAAACTTGCATGGAATGACGAGATGAATCAAGTGGTCAATTTTGTTTTGTTTTTGGAAAGATCCACCGTGCGTGGCGAATTTGACGACAACAATGTCAAAATATTCTAGACATAAATACAAAATTAGCGGGTTACGTTACACCGGGGGGGGGGGGGGGCACGGAAAAGAGTCGAGTCGATCGACCGCGAGAAGCAAACGAAATCCGGATTTGGTCGAAAAGGTTACAACGTTAAACCTGTAATCTACGCTGGAATATAATCGGCTCGTTATTGTGAATCTTTTGATGTAGAGGTTGTTAGTGATATCAGAAAAATAGGGGTAGAATGAACACATCCGATAAAAGGTTGAGAGACACAATGAACACATTCACATGTACACAATAACACTACGGAGATAAAAGAAAATTCATAATCAATCAACGATGGTTGTCAGAACGAAAAACTTACAAAATGAGAGTTGTGCGAAAGTAAGAGACGAAGCTACTAATCATACTATGATATTTGGAGCCACGATTCTGCGCAGGAAAGGAGTGCGCGAGAGCCCCGTGACCTAGCCTCTCCCTCCCGGCCTCCCGCGACCCGCGCCGCCGCCGCCGAGGCCGGGCCGCGCCGCAGCCTTCTCCACCCCAACCCCTCCCTCAAGGTCTAGGGTGGCGCGGGGCAGCTATGGACTAGGTGGTGCAGCTCGGCGGCGACGGTCCGGCGCGGCGGCGGGATTCCTGGTGCAGCGCTGGTGGCTGATGTGGTCAGGGCGCCATCGTTGGTGGCAGGGGCGGCGGTGGTGGAGCTCCGGCCCTGCAGGCCCAGATCTGGGCCCTTTCGGGCCCGATCTGGGTCAGGGCGGGCTCTACCCCGCTGCCTCCGGTTGGCCTGCTGAGTGGCTTGTGATGAAGATGGCAGTGTTGACACCGCGTCGGTCTGCAGCGTGGCGGCGGGAGCTTCACAGGCTTGTTTGGGTCCGGCCGAGCCTATGGGCCGATCAGAGGGTAGCGGCGGTAATGGCTTACGTGCAGCAGCATGGCGGCGGGGACTTTACGAGCCCTCCGGGGCTCGGCCGGGCCTGCTCGGCCTGGTGTGTCCCTGCTGCCGTGTCCGGTCGGCACCCGCCGATGGCGGTGGAGGATGTCCTCCAGGTGGCTGTGCTGCTGCCGCCCTTCGGCTCCAATGGCCCGGTGTGCTCTTACTGTTGCGTCCGGTCGGCTACCGTCTACGGCGGTGGAGGTTGTTCCCTCCCACGTGGTTGTGATACTGCCGGACCTTGTCTATGCTGCTTCGTCGGGTTGACCGGCCTTGCAACGTTTGCCTGGTGAGACGACAATGATGACTTCAAGACCGTGGTGGCGTGTGTTGGTGGATGGCAAGCTTGGTGGAGCGCTACAATCATCTGGGATGTGGTTTTTTGGGGGCCGGGAGAAATCCCTGCCATGGCATCGACGCGGTGACGCTTGAGAGTGTCACTCTAACTTCCTGGAGGGCGTCGGGTGTACCTCTTCCCCACACCTCAGAGCGTACCGGGGGAAACCCTAGGACCAGTCCGGGCAGCAGCGTCGTCATCGTCGTCTTCCTTCTTGGAGGCGCTGCTTGGTACACAACGATTCAGAGTGCTAGGATCGTGGTGGGAATACTCCGGAGATGACGCAGCAGTTGCGAGTCATTTTCGTTTTCGTTGATCCGCCGATGTCGGCCTTGTTTTCTCTCTCTTTCTTTTGGGCTTATGTGTGCTGTTTTGTCCCAGCAGTGAACTCAAAGTTGTACTGTGGTTTCTATATTTATATAGCGGGGCGAAAGCCTGTTTCTTCATACTATGATATTTGAAAATAAATCGAATGTGTGGGATAAGGAAAGATAAGATGAAAAATACATTAAAGGTGAATGTGAGGGCTACTTTGATAAGCGTGAACGTTTGGCCTACCTATTAGTCAAACAGTACCTATTAGTCAAACACCCGATTTTTGTATCCCACGGATCTTGTTGAGGTAAATGCAACTAACCAAATACCCTGATATGTCTAAAAAATTATACTATCTCCGATGCAGATATATGTGTATCTAGATAAAGTTGTGCCCACTAATATGGATCGGAGGGAGTACAGTAATATGAATTTCCAGTTCGTAGTTAGTACTATTTTTTTTTTCTACTTTCGAGCACCGACAGGTGAAAATCCAAGTTCCACGACCCACCCGGACAAGAAGCACCACCGTACGATGTGCCCCGTCGACGTCGCCAAGCCGTCTCGCCGGCGAAACCCGTCCGCCGAGTGCTGCACCAACCCGTCAAAAACCTCCGCTTCGGCGTCGACGTACGTATCGGCCTGCCGGACCGCCTGAAGGCAGCGCCCAAGAAGCGCTCCGTCATCTGGGCGTGTCGCACCGGCCAGTCCGCGCCGTGCCGCCCGATGTGGTAGCTCACGTGGAAAGGCTGCACGCGCTGCGCCGCCGGAGTGTCCCACTCGGCGACCACGTACAGCACCTGCTCTGGCAACGCCGCCAGCGCCTGCGGCGCGTGGCCATACCCGGCGGCCATCCAGTGCGCCTGTTCGTGCCGTGTTGGCTGGTCACAGCAGTGCGCGTCCCACGCCGGGCGGTGGTCGTCGTCGAAACCCTGCGTCATGCCCTGCGCCTGCAACCTGTGGAAGCTCCCGAACGCTGCGGCGGAGGCGAAGCGGAAGTGCGGCGGCAGAATGTCGACGCAGGCGAGCGCCATCTCCATGACGTCCGCGCACTCGGACACGGCGAGCTCCACGAAGAGCTGCAGCTTCTCGCCCGTGGCGCCGTCCACGTAGAGGAAGACGACCTGCGCGCGCGGCCGATGCCACGGAGACGTCAGGTCCGGGAACGCGAACGCGAACGCCGTGGCACTTGGCGACGTCGGCGGCGACTTGACGGAACAGCTGGCCGCTCTGCGGGCGAGCAGCGTCGCTGCCAGCGGCTGGAACGGCACAAAACGCTTGGCGCGGCCGCCGCTCTCGACGAGCCTCGTGAACTCGCCGACGCCTTCGGCCAGCCTCTCGAACCGCCGCACGGCGTCCATGCGCAGCAGCTCGCCGCCACCTAAGGCGAACAGCTTTTTGCTCGCCCGAGCGACGCGCATCGGCAGCCACCGGCGACACGCGTCCTCCTCGGCGTCGACGCGGTACTTGTGGGCCCAGAGGATGCGCTCGCCCTCCTCGGCGGCTTGCCTGAGCTTGTCGCGCCACCGGACGAGCGGCCGGTTCGTGATGTGCCAGTCGTCGGCCTCCTCGATGGCTGCCTGAATCCTGAGCAGGGCCACCTCCATCCTCTCCTCATTCTCCCTGTCGCTGTCCTCCTCGCGTCGGCCGATGAGGTACGAGCATATCCTGCTCACGGCCTCTCCGACGACCGCCGAGCCGACGACCTCACTCACTGAGAGTTCCGGCATACTTGATTTGTGGAATAATTCTAGCCAGTTGCTAATATATAATGATCGTGCGAACTGAGAAACAATGAAAGCATGTGCAGCGAAGAAAAAGATGTTCGCGACACTGAAACGAAGGCCGGACCGGTAGAGTGAACATGGATACTAGCTAGACTTCAGAGTTTGACAAAAACACATGGCGTCAAAAACACAGCTTCATGTTCTTAAATAATGCCAAAAATATCGTTTGATGATCTGTTTTTCATTAGGAGATTGTTGTTTTGCACGTATCCATTGGTGTATGCGTGTATAATGTTTATCTTACAAATATGACGTAGTTTGATTTGTAATTTGGAAGAGAGATTGTATATGTAAGGGAAACATTATACATGCATATGTAAGCGTATATAAAAGGATAATAATATTGCCTAACCGTATGAGCTCGCTCGGAATGGGCACCACATATGTAAGAGTAAGGGCATCTCCAACAGGCACACAAAAATGTGTTTAGGGCACTCAAATGTTGTGTTTTAAAGGAAAAATAGGACACCAAAAATTGTTCTAAGCATGAATTAGCAAATAAGAACAATAATCCCACTCACCAAGATAAAATCCAAAACTTGAAATTTGTCTTAACCATGAGCCTAGTGCTTGTAGCGGTACTCCACGGGCCATTTGGCCGCCATGCTCCAATTTCGAAAAAAAAAACTTTGGCCACGATGCATCTGACAATACCGCCCAATATTCCTTGCCCAGAGGGACTATTACACTTTCTCTCCGCGCCCGATAATTGCGTCACCTCAGCAGCCTTCTGGCGAGTCTATGAGCCCAAATTGTCGATTTCGTGAGGAGTCGAGTTTTCCGATTATGGAGAAGTAACCAGTCCCAACAAGTTGAGGAATGGCAATCATATTTTTGATGGTGAGTTCCAACTGTGCCGGTGCCCGTCACCAACCAGAGGATAAGTCAGCCTTGTAAGTTATAAACTGCACGTGTAAGTGTGTAACTTGTAAGTTTGACCCGTCTACACATTGGACCTCCCGGGCCGTCATACTCAGCGATTGCTCATTGTATCATGGAGACACATGCATGTTCACACTGAACCTGTCAAGAGATCTCGGAGTGTCGTCCTTGCCGCGATCGCTGATCTCGGTAGATACCCGTAGGACCAACGATTTTTCTTATAAAAGTGGTAAAAAAACTGCAAAGTTAAATTAGAGAATGAATTTGACCGTGTGTGTTGGCCCTGGAGCTTTTTTTATTTTAGATTAGGGCCTCGCTTGGAATGTCGTTACAGTTTACGTCTCGGAAATTTTTCCTGCCTCTTTGCCTAACAGATCAGTACTAAATTTAGCGGGACATGGTTATGTCCGTAATTTTAGCTGGCCCGTTTGGGTTAAAATACAGCATTCCAATCGGGGCCTACAGGGATTGCTCCTCGATCGGTTCCATTTCATTTCGACAAAATCAACATCGTCTGATGCTTTACCCTTGAGATTTGATCGCAGTTGGTGCAAAGTCCGTAAGCGAGATAACAAATTTTGATTAACCAAAAGAAAGATGTGAACTAAAAATTCAAATTAATTGTATACACAACAGTTTATAAGCAAAAAATATTTTCGATGAACGAAATATGAATATAGTTTCAAATATTAACATCATTCAAGTATTAAAAAAAACTCCCGAACTAAAAATGTTCAACATTCAAAATAAAAAAGTAACCTATAACAAATTATGTAAATTGAGAAACCATCAATTATGAGTATACATGAACCAACAAATGGAGAGTGGAAGATTTATTGAAAAATCAAAGAAAATGCTTTCTTAGTCATAATATATATCGAGAAAAGGATATTTTGTATCTAGCCAACTGACTTACGAACATTAGAGGCGAACCAAACAATGTTTTGAATAGCTATAAACCTCCATAATTCCTTGTAGTTTGTAAATTCATACGCACCTTTACTTATTAATGAAATCATGGGAGAGTATATCAAGATACAAAAAAAAAAAAATACTATATATTGAGAGAGTATAGCAAGAAACATAAAAAAAGAAATTATACTAAAATTGAACAAACAATATATTCAAGAGGATACTTGCCACTAGCATTCTTAGAGTATCTTGAACAACCATAACATTTCTAAAAGGCTATATCTTCACTAACTATATCATTTTTTGCATGCGTATCTTGAAACCCATGTCATTCAGCCAAAAAAAGACATATAGTGTCGTGACAAGTGGCCAATCTGAAATCAAGATATGTTCATGAAAAATGAACATCCCTTAAGAGGACACCCCTAAAGAAGCAAACATCTTCATATTTGTAACATCCCAAATTTATAATAAGGATTAATAAGACCCAAAATTCAGAACCAACAAAAACTTTTTGAATTACTTCACTAATGATTGTGTTTTCCCTTATAATGTTCTGTTTAACCTTGTGTGACTTGAATGTTTAAATTGTTTGACTAGTAAATGTCAACTCAAGAAATCAACCTAAGTAAAAATATATTCACAACTCTGGTGACCATGTTATGACAAGAATATATTCCATATATCTTTTCCATTCCTATGTTGGCCAAAAGTCTATTTCAATAATGATTTGGTTTTAGCAACAAATAAAATATCCTTTAAATTGAGACAGTAAAAGTATTTCCAAAATTATGGGTTTCCAAGAATATGGAGATTCATATGATATCTCCTACCTATTCTTCAACCTTGATAATTTTACAATTCCTATTTTTAAAACTCCTATGTTTCAACTCCATTTTAAAAGGAATACTTGTGGGGAATATATTACCTCACATATTTCCCTTTATTAAACCATTTTGAAAACTATTAAGTTATGAGTTGATATATCCCTTAAACAACATCTTGTCATAATTGAGTGTGACCAATTTTACAAAATAGCATTGTTGATTATGGAAAAAGGTGTGTGATTTATTCTTGTGGTTTGAAGTGTGTGGTCTTGTGTGAGATGTGGATATTGTTGTGTTGTTGATATTGTTGTGCTGATGCTATTGCTGTGTTATTGCTGTTGTGTGTGATTTTCTTGTGAGGATACTTCCTCAGTGTTGTTATTACTAAATTAGGACACCCTTGGCAACCAAATTTGGAGTGCGACTTGAAGAGGAGCAAACCCTCTAAAATTATGCACCCAAGTTAAACTCCTAAAATCTAGGGAGATGATCTCGATAAAACTCCCCCTCTACCTAATCCTCTATTCTATGAAAACAATTATACTTTCTTTATCAAAATTCTAGAGAAGGAGATGGAATGATAATCCTCTCCATTTCATATCACTCTCTCCTCCAGAAAACCTACTTGTTGATTCAAAACAAAACCCTCCATTCTTTTATCAAAAAGGAAATGAAGGTCATGAGTTAAAAATGATCTTCATAACTAAGTTCCCTCCCAAATTCTCTATTTTCTCCAAACCAATTTTCCCTCTATGAAAAGATAAATTATTTTGAAGCTACCTTATTTGTCAAAGAAGTTCCAAAAGTTCAAAACCATATTTTATCACTGGTTTTAAATATTAAAGGAGTATCAAATTATTAATTTCCAAAAATTGATTTATTTAAAACCTATGAACCAAAAATTGGAGCAAAACATTTTATTTTGCAAAAACCAATTTCTGTGGAGCTTCCTCAGGTATTTGGGAGGCTACCTGAATTTTCTCAAATTTTTGTAAAATGTTTAGACACCCCAATTAAATCCCGGAGACCCTACTGGTTTTGAAAAGGAATTAAAAGAATTAGACGAGGACCTATCGGTGAGAGGAGAAAGAAGTTCAGGGGGCGTTTTGCAAAACCTTCGTTGACCTCTGTTGCAGCAACGCTGCACGCCACCGACGCCATGCTCCCTCGCCGATGTCGCCGTGCTCCTCATGCCGTCGTCGCCGTGTCCCCGCGCCATGTCAACACCGCAGGAACCCCTGCCTCACGCCTCGCCCTGGGAGGATAAGAAGCACGCCACTCCACTGCCTCCTCTGCCACCGTGCTCCTCACGCCGTGGTCGCCGCGAGCACGCCACCGTGGCCCTCCCTCCTTGCCCCTGGGAGGAGATAAGAGCACTACCCCACGCCACCACTCTGCTCCCCCATCCTCACTTTCCCCTCTCCCACTCTCTCGCTCTCTCCCCACTTCTCTTTCTCCTCACCACGAACCGAACCTCAGCTGAAGCTGCCGTCGCGCATCGCCGGCGAATGAGAGCTCCCCGAGCGAATCCAAGGGCACAGGAAGCTTCGCCTCGTCGTCCTCTGCAACTTCGTGCAGGGAATCGCTGCAGTCCGCCCGGGATCGCCGTCGCCGTCTTCATCCCCTTCCTCTCTGGCCGCCGGCTTGCGAGCAAGCTCGCGAGCGCCACGGACATCCTTTCTCTGCCATTTCTGTGTCCATGTTCTCCCCTTGCTCTGCTCCCTCTCATGCGCCTCTTCCTTTTTCCCAGGGATCGCCGGAGCCGTCGCCCCGACCTCGCCGTACTCCTGCTGCCTCGCTTGCTCTGCTCTCTGTGTCGAGGAAGAAGGAGACAGGCCCGTAACGTTTCGCCGACGTAGGTGGGCCGCGAGCTGGGCCACTCCCTGCACTGCACGGCCCAGATCCAGCAGATCCAGCCCGATGACCCCTTTTTTTTAGGTGGTTCATTCTATTTCTTTGTAGATCCATTTCTAGCACTCTGGATTAAATCGTTTTAAAATAGTTTAAATGCAAATCTGGCCAAACCAAAAATCACAGTAGTAATTTTATAAGTTTAGAGACGTGTGCAACTTGCAGATCTGAAAAATATGAATTATTGTAGGTTTGATAAATGTTTTCTTATCACTGATCTGAAACACTGTTTTCTTAATAACTTGAGTTTGGTTACTCAAAAATTTGTGAATCAAAATGTTTTAGAAAGCTCTTCACATTACCTTTCAGTAGAAATTGGTCTCATGTGTTTTGGTTGCTTAAAACAAAAGTTCTATTGATTCTTGTAAACACACCAGTAGCATTTTTATGATTTTTGTGAATTGATTTTTTTAGTAAATCCAATTGGATTGTCTTCTTTGTGTGTAGGGAAACATATCCCTAGCTTGGTTTGAATTTAGGAGTCACTGATTGACTGTGGTGCTAATTATAAGTTTTAGGCCTTTTCTGCCTATTTGTATAAGACCTTTATTAATTGTTGTATTATAATGTTATTGTTATGAATGTGTTTCCTAGCATCTATAGATGTGATACTATCTACTAGGAGTGTGTTAGCTCTGTATTATAGCATTTTTGGAAAAAAGTTTAGTATTGCATTTCGTTATCTAGTGTTAATATTACTAGGGTAGTATTTTCCTAGATTCCCCTAGTTAATAGGACTTGTTTTAGTAGAAAATCTTTAGTGTGACGTTTGTTTTAGTTAGTATTGCTAGATCACCAGTAGCATGTCATATTGCTACTGGTTTGATAACATGTCAGGAAGAGTTTAGTGTTGTGGGTGTTTATTAGGGAATAATATCACTAGTATGGATATTTCCTAGAAATTCCTAGTATTTAGGATTTGTTGGGGACAAAATCATTTGTGTGCTTGATTTTAGAAAATGTTGTTTGAACATCAGTAGCCCTTCATATCTACTGATATTATAGCATGTCACCTCTGGTTACTTATTATTTTGTTCTTAGCAAAGCTTGATTAGTTAGGTTTATGGGTAGGATTACTTAGAACTTCCTAGCATGAGTAGCTCTTGTGTCTAGTTTATGTTTTAGTGATTTTTACAAATAACCAGAGGATAATTAACCTCTTAATGCCTTGTTATGATAGTGGATCACCCACTGATTCCTTTGCATATTGATTGAAGAATAGGTTTCTCAATCATAATCATAGTTCCAATAGCCTTTTATCTACTAGATGTGAGTAGTTGTTTTCTCTGCTGAAAATTGAGTGGTTGTGTTGCGGTGAAGTATTTCCTGTTTAGATAAAAGTGCTTGCTGTTCATCTTTGCTTAAGAAAGCTTTGTGATCTAGGCACCTAGCATGTATTAGCATAAGGCCCTTGTAAGTGTAGATCCTAGTTGGTTGCTTGAATGATTAGTTTGATGCTTGTGGTTGTTATTTGTTGGTGTACCACTTGTGGTTTTGTTTGGTGTATTGATTGTTGTTTATTTCTCTGTTTGCGACGTTAGATAATAACGCTACCGGAAGGGTAATTGGAGAGAATTGACCGAGGAAGGATGGAATTTTTATTATATTGATCAACAAGGAGAAAATCCAGGGACATTATGCTGAAACCAGGCAAGCTACTTCACTGAGCTTGCATCTATATACATCTATTTTGATTCACATGTTTTACTTATAAGAAGCATAAGTGATTTACGTGGTGTTTGCCACTAAAGCTATGATTTTGAAAACCCTTTTACAAAATACAAGTACATTATTGAGACACCCGATATAGAGGTGTTAGTAGTGTGCAGTAATTTCTAAATGTATTTGTTTTTACTCAAAAGCCTTTTATAATAAAAAAAATCTTTTGGTGAGATTACGATCCACCCAAGTTTTGGTTAAAAGTATTTTGCTATGAAAATTGGAAATGATTTTTGAAAACCTTTTCAAAAATTTATGAAAAACTATTTTGCCACCCTATGTAGAAATATCAGTTTGTTTATATAAAACTATAGGATGGGAAAAACATTGTTTATTCAAAACTCCTTTGAAAATCCTTGGATGAATTATGGTATGCCGAGATGTCGGTGATGAAATGGAGAAATGGAGTATGGTGATGTTTTTGAAAAATGCACATTGTGTCCTAGTACTATGACGACCAACCAATACTCTGTGCGACCACATTTACCCACATATGGGCAAGGGCGTAGTCATATAATTTGCTAGTGTTAGTACGGGATGCCTCAATAACGAGGATAACCTCGTTCCATGAGGGGATGGTCTGAGGACCTACCCCCTGACCTGGGTCCTCTTCATGGAAGTCTACCGGAAGCCGGTATGAACGTGTCGGAGGAAGAGGATTGAAGGGCTCCCTTGGGTCCGCCGGGCAGAACTACGAGTCCTCACACTTAGTTTCTGAGGATTTGAGTGTCGATGGAAAGTGTCGTAGAGGCAGGGTCCTATACTAGCATGAGCAAAGGACAGACTATGGCCGGGAACTCAACTTCGCATACCTCTGGTATGGCGGGACGTGGCTGACACGATGAGTGACCGGATGGATGTGGGAAAAGCGTACTACCTCTGCAGAGGGTAAAACTATTCGAATAGCCGAGTCCTCGGATATGGACAGTTGGGAGGCTGTCCTAAGACCATGTGCAAGTTTTACAAAGTTTTGAGTGTTGAAAATAAAATGACGTGGGAATTGTTTTATGCAACTATACCTAGGGTGTGGTATGAGGTTGCTGGAAAAATAAGTAACCACGAAGGGGTATGATCAGAAACCAAGAGGGTTCGGAGAAAGGGACCAGATTGTGATTTTCGGGAAAAAGGTTTAAAAAGACTTCTTACCTTTTTCAACAAAGATAGTGAGAAAACTACTTTCCAAAATGTTTTGTCTTCAACAGGATTAAAAATCTACTCTTCCTTTTTTTTCAATAAAGATATAGTGATGTTTTTCTGAAAATAAAAGTCTTTGAAACTTAAAAGCTAGTGCATGTTCCTGTTGGGGTAGTTTGCGAGTACAATCAAATGTACTCATATTGGTTTCGTCCCTGGCTATTGTCTTAGCCAGATTTTAAAGAGGAACAGTTCGAAGGAGAGGAGTTCACTGGCGTCTTTGCGAACTAGGGCGCTTCCCAGTCAGCTGCCTGTAGGGTTAAGGCGAATGACTTGGGCTCCACGTTGTTTGGTGATTTCCGCTGCAAGCACCTAATGAAGCTGATCACTTCAATCACGTAAGTACATTTAATCGGTATATATGGATGTCCTGTGATGCCAATTCGAGTTATGTGCAACAACAGACTGATCACGGGATTGTTGCAGGAAACATAACGAGTATCTCGGATAGTTAATCCGGGGTCCTCACAGACTTGGTATCAGAGCCATCCTGACTGTAACAGACCTTAGTTAGCATGGACGTTAGTTAGGAAGAGAATGTTTTGTTAAAAATATGTTAATACCAAAAATCTATCTTTATCTAGGGAAGTCCAAAAATGACTTCCACTCTTCTCATCTTCTAAAAATAATTTCCGAGTCTTACCTTTCTATTTTGAAATTTACCAAGGATTTCTCTACTCCCTCTTACCCGTTCAAAATACTTGACGATGAACCCAAGTGAGACCTAATTAGCTAGCACCTACAAGAAGAAGCTTCCATCGCAAATACTCAACATTCAACATCAAGGTGGTTGATTTGCAAATGCCAAGATCGTCGGCACCAACAAAGCAAGAGATCTCCGAAGACCTCAGCTCAACGTCAACAATTGTACTCAAGTTGCAACTTCGACAACCTCAATTTCTCCAGCTGAAGGCTAAGACGACGAAATGAAGATTTCAGCACCCCTGTTTAACCAAGACCCATAGGAAAAACATATGATAGGAACCTTGGTTGTTTCACCCCGAATACCACGCGTGTTAGACATCCGTTGGTACTAGACGTACCTTGTGTGCACCCTGCTTGTGTGTACTCTGCTTGTGTGTTGTTTGTGAGATGGAAAAAGGAGTTTTACAAAAAGAAAAAAGGTTTAGTTTCCTTTTGCCACTTAAGTGCACCTTGTTACGGATGTAAACCCGCCAAGGAAAAGCTTTCTAAAATATTTTTCCCTCTCATCTAAACCATTTCCCAAACAGAACTGACAGTTCCGCAAGGTACAAAAGACCCCCGATCCTTAACCAAATAGCCTGAGATTTTTGTATCCTTTCAAAAGTCCGACTTAGAAAACCCTCCAGAAAATTCTGTCCTAGTAAGAGGAACAAGGTATCGAATACTCTCTACTTCAACCCTGAGGCCCAAGACTCTACGACCTTCTGCAAGACGGATAGCGGCCTTCATACGTCGTTTTGAACAACCACATCAAGCTATCGAGGAAGATGAAGATTCAAGACCCGACGTTCGATGACGCTAGTCGTATCCCGTCGGACTAACAAAAGAATATGAAAACTAACATAACTAACATAATTGATCTAACTTTAAATCTCGCATCTAACCAAATTTTGCAAAATTACTAACTGCTTTTTCTAGACAAAGGAAAAAGGTGCCATAGGACGACTCAAAACTATTTGGTGGAAAGGAGAACTTTAGGAGGATATAAGAGTGTTGAACTCTGAGATTATTAGTTAAAAGGATCCCTTAAGAATCTAGTTGATGAGATCCAAATTGGGGTCTAGAATAGAAGTGAAAACTTGGAGTGGATCAATAAATTAATTGGGTTTGGACAAATGATATATTTGATTAATGTTCTGGGGCTAACCAGTTGTGGTCCCCAACCATTGGTGGTTATCTGGAGCTAGAAGATGGGACCCTTGATTTAAGGTTTAGAAATAAAGGTGAAAGTTATTGGATTTTTAGGAAGCACTTGCTGATAAAATGAGGTTTGGATTGGTTAGAAGCAAGTAAATTAAGAAAAATACTCCGGTGTGGGAATGTTTAGGGTGATTCTTAGCACAAGTGACCCTTGCAATAAACCCTTATGGAATTATGGGAAGTGATCAAAGATGAGTTAGCAAATTCGTTGTATGCAAGAAATAATTAGTGGAGGATAAATGAATGCTTATCGGATTCTAGGAATCAATATGACTTGGTCTAGTAGCCAGACATTCTAGGTGACAGAAGTTTTCAGAGCTTGTCACGCTCTGTTTGGATTGTTTTTAGAAAGATCATTTATCTTTGATTATGAGGTCAAGGCCAAAAGTGTTGAGATCAAATCTGAATCTGGTTAGAAAGTGGGTCAATTCTTGAGGATATGATCACATGATTGTTGGGTGCTTTATTCAGCTTTGATGATATGGTCGTGGGAAAATGACAACCCGAAGGAGTCAGATATTATGAGATATGCCTATCTGGAGAGAAAAATCAATCAGGAAATAATTGGTGGAGCACTATGATTTTTGTGATAGAAGGCAATGGGAAGACTATGCCTAAAAAGATTTGATGGGTACCCGATAGATTGAACTATACCATGATAAAGAGTTTATGCCCAAGGAAGATGAGGGTGGATTAATAATTTTAGCTTGAGCAAGGACCATGTTTTAATTAACTAATTGATAGTAGTGGCCTTACTAGAAGTATTGGAATGGTATTTAAAAAAAAATCGAGAATTAGAGACCTAGGTAAAGTTGATCGTTCAGGATCATAGGTATAATAAGTTTGATGTCTAAGGTATGGCACCCAACCCCCTTGAAAACTAACATAAGCCCCTCAACCACAAAGTTTTCCCGGAAACCCTAACTATTCTGGTGCACTCTAACTTACTTGTGAAGACCTGCGAAGCGGTGTGAAGACCCGGAACCAAAGAAGCGACATACCAGACTATCATTGAGTATTTGGAAACTCTTATATCAGAATCTATTATTCTTAATCTCTCAAGAAACAGTGTGATATTCCAATGTTCGTGTTATATAGAAGTAGTTTGGTAACAAGCCTCATGAACTTGTTAGCAATTCACTTTTGTATGCTCAAACAATTGAGTGTCATACACAAATAAACGGAACATCAGATAAATCAGTACATCTCAGCCTCTGGAATATGAAAAGTGATTTGATGACAAGACTAGCTACCTTGTTAACAAATTCTTCTTGTATGACTAAGGCAACTCGATGTCATAAAAGACACCCACATTCTTATACAACTAACCAATAGAAAGCCTCGCAACATCAAGTTGTCAAGATCTCACATAGCGACCTTACTGAAAGAAGCAACGACCTCGGAAGAGTATTCAACCCCAAAACCCGTGCCCTCGTACTCCCCTGTACCCCCGGGCAAATCTCGAGGACGAGATTTATTTTAAGGGGGGAAGGACTTGTAACATCCCAAATTTATAATAAGGATTAATAAGACCCAAAATTCAGAACCAACAAAAACTTTTTGAATTACTTCACTAATGATTGTGTTTTCCCTTATAATGTTCTGTTTAACCTTGTGTGACTTGAATGTTTAAATTGTTTGACTAGTAAATGTCAACTCAAGAAATCAACCTAAGTAAAAATATATTCACAACTCTGGTGACCATGTTATGACAAGAATATATTCCATATATCTTTTCCATTCCTATGTTGGCCAAAAGTCTATTTCAATAATGATTTGGTTTTAGCAACAAATAAAATATCCTTTAAATTGAGACAGTAAAAGTATTTCCAAAATTATGGGTTTCCAAGAATATGGAGATTCATATGATATCTCCTACCTATTCTTCAACCTTGATAATTTTACAATTCCTATTTTTAAAACTCCTATGTTTCAACTCCATTTTAAAAGGAATACTTGTGGGGAATATATTACCTCACATATTTCCCTTTATTAAACCATTTTGAAAACTATTAAGTTATGAGTTGATATATCCCTTAAACAACATCTTGTCATAATTGAGTGTGACCAATTTTACAAAATAGCATTGTTGATTATGGAAAAAGGTGTGTGATTTATTCTTGTGGTTTGAAGTGTGTGGTCTTGTGTGAGATGTGGATATTGTTGTGTTGTTGATATTGTTGTGCTGATGCTATTGCTGTGTTATTGCTGTTGTGTGTGATTTTCTTGTGAGGATACTTCCTCAGTGTTGTTATTACTAAATTAGGACACCCTTGGCAACCAAATTTGGAGTGCGACTTGAAGAGGAGCAAACCCTCTAAAATTATGCACCCAAGTTAAACTCCTAAAATCTAGGGAGATGATCTCGATAAAACTCCCCCTCTACCTAATCCTCTATTCTATGAAAACAATTATACTTTCTTTATCAAAATTCTAGAGAAGGAGATGGAATGATAATCCTCTCCATTTCATATCACTCTCTCCTCCAGAAAACCTACTTGTTGATTCAAAACAAAACCCTCCATTCTTTTATCAAAAAGGAAATGAAGGTCATGAGTTAAAAATGATCTTCATAACTAAGTTCCCTCCCAAATTCTCTATTTTCTCCAAACCAATTTTCCCTCTATGAAAAGATAAATTATTTTGAAGCTACCTTATTTGTCAAAGAAGTTCCAAAAGTTCAAAACCATATTTTATCACTGGTTTTAAATATTAAAGGAGTATCAAATTATTAATTTCCAAAAATTGATTTATTTAAAACCTATGAACCAAAAATTGGAGCAAAACATTTTATTTTGCAAAACCAATTTCTGTGGAGCTTCCTCAGGTATTTGGGAGGCTACCTGAATTTTCTCAAATTTTTGTAAAATGTTTAGACACCCCAATTAAATCCCGGAGACCCTACTGGTTTTGAAAAGGAATTAAAAGAATTAGACGAGGACCTATCGGTGAGAGGAGAAAGAAGTTCAGGGGGCGTTTTGCAAAACCTTCGTTGACCTCTGTTGCAGCAACGCTGCACGCCACCGACGCCATGCTCCCTCGCCGATGTCGCCGTGCTCCTCACGCCGTCGTCGCCGTGTCCCCGCGCCATGTCAACACCGCAGGAACCCCTGCCTCACGCCTCGCCCTGGGAGGATAAGAAGCACGCCACTCCACTGCCTCCTCTGCCACCGTGCTCCTCACGCCGTGGTCGCCGCGAGCACGCCACCGTGGCCCTCCCTCCTTGCCCCTGGGAGGAGATAAGAGCACTACCCCACGCCACCACTCTGCTCCCCCATCCTCACTTTCCCCTCTCCCACTCTCTCGCTCTCTCCCCACTTCTCTTTCTCCTCACCACGAACCGAACCTCAGCTGAAGCTGCCGTCGCGCATCGCCGGCGAATGAGAGCTCCCCGAGCGAATCCAAGGGCACAGGAAGCTTCGCCTCGTCGTCCTCTGCAACTTCGTGCAGGGAATCGCTGCAGTCCGCCCGGGATCGCCGTCGCCGTCTTCATCCCCTTCCTCTCTGGCCGCCGGCTTGCGAGCAAGCTCGCGAGCGCCACGGACATCCTTTCTCTGCCATTTCTGTGTCCATGTTCTCCCCTTGCTCTGCTCCCTCTCATGCGCCTCTTCCTTTTTCCCAGGGATCGCCGGAGCCGTCGCCCCGACCTCGCCGTACTCCTGCTGCCTCGCTTGCTCTGCTCTCTGTGTCGAGGAAGAAGGAGACAGGCCCGTAACGTTTCGCCGACGTAGGTGGGCCGCGAGCTGGGCCACTCCCTGCACTGCACGGCCCAGATCCAGCAGATCCAGCCCGATGACCCCTTTTTTTTTAGGTGGTTCATTCTATTTCTTTGTAGATCCATTTCTAGCACTCTGGATTAAATCGTTTTAAAATAGTTTAAATGCAAATCTGGCCAAACCAAAAATCACAGTAGTAATTTTATAAGTTTAGAGACGTGTGCAACTTGCAGATCTGAAAAATATGAATTATTGTAGGTTTGATAAATGTTTTCTTATCACTGATCTGAAACACTGTTTTCTTAATAACTTGAGTTTGGTTACTCAAAAATTTGTGAATCAAAATGTTTTAGAAAGCTCTTCACATTACCTTTCAGTAGAAATTGGTCTCATGTGTTTTGGTTGCTTAAAACAAAAGTTCTATTGATTCTTGTAAACACACCAGTAGCATTTTTATGATTTTTGTAGATTTTTGTGAATTGATTTTTTTAGTAAATCCAATTGGATTGTCTTCTTTGTGTGTAGGGAAACATATCCCTAGCTTGGTTTGAATTTAGGAGTCACTGATTGACTGTGGTGCTAATTATAAGTTTTAGGCCTTTTCTGCCTATTTGTATAAGACCTTTATTAATTGTTGTATTATAATGTTATTGTTATGAATGTGTTTCCTAGCATCTATAGATGTGATACTATCTACTAGGAGTGTGTTAGCTCTGTATTATAGCATTTTTGGAAAAAAGTTTAGTATTGCATTTCGTTATCTAGTGTTAATATTACTAGGGTAGTATTTTCCTAGATTCCCCTAGTTAATAGGACTTGTTTTAGTAGAAAATCTTTAGTGTGACGTTTGTTTTAGTTAGTATTGCTAGATCACCAGTAGCATGTCATATTGCTACTGGTTTGATAACATGTCAGGAAGAGTTTAGTGTTGTGGGTGTTTATTAGGGAATAATATCACTAGTATGGATATTTCCTAGAAATTCCTAGTATTTAGGATTTGTTGGGGACAAAATCATTTGTGTGCTTGATTTTAGAAAATGTTGTTTGAACATCAGTAGCCCTTCATATCTACTGATATTATAGCATGTCACCTCTGGTTACTTATTATTTTGTTCTTAGCAAAGCTTGATTAGTTAGGTTTATGGGTAGGATTACTTAGAACTTCCTAGCATGAGTAGCTCTTGTGTCTAGTTTATGTTTTAGTGATTTTTACAAATAACCAGAGGATAATTAACCTCTTAATGCCTTGTTATGATAGTGGATCACCCACTGATTCCTTTGCATATTGATTGAAGAATAGGTTTCTCAATCATAATCATAGTTCCAATAGCCTTTTATCTACTAGATGTGAGTAGTTGTTTTCTCTGCTGAAAATTGAGTGGTTGTGTTGCGGTGAAGTATTTCCTGTTTAGATAAAAGTGCTTGCTGTTCATCTTTGCTTAAGAAAGCTTTGTGATCTAGGCACCTAGCATGTATTAGCATAAGGCCCTTGTAAGTGTAGATCCTAGTTGGTTGCTTGAATGATTAGTTTGATGCTTGTGGTTGTTATTTGTTGGTGTACCACTTGTGGTTTTGTTTGGTGTATTGATTGTTGTTTATTTCTCTGTTTGCGACGTTAGATAATAACGCTACCGGAAGGGTAATTGGAGAGAATTGACCGAGGAAGGATGGAATTTTTATTATATTGATCAACAAGGAGAAAATCCAGGGACATTATGCTGAAACCAGGCAAGCTACTTCACTGAGCTTGCATCTATATACATCTATTTTGATTCACATGTTTTACTTATAAGAAGCATAAGTGATTTACGTGGTGTTTGCCACTAAAGCTATGATTTTGAAAACCCTTTTACAAAATACAAGTACATTATTGAGACACCCGATATAGAGGTGTTAGTAGTGTGCAGTAATTTCTAAATGTATTTGTTTTTACTCAAAAGCCTTTTATAATAAAAAAAAATCTTTTGGTGAGATTACGATCCACCCAAGTTTTGGTTAAAAGTATTTTGCTATGAAAATTGGAAATGATTTTTGAAAACCTTTTCAAAAATTTATGAAAAACTATTTTGCCACCCTATGTAGAAATATCAGTTTGTTTATATAAAACTATAGGATGGGAAAAACATTGTTTATTCAAAACTCCTTTGAAAATCCTTGGATGAATTATGGTATGCCGAGATGTCGGTGATGAAATGGAGAAATGGAGTATGGTGATGTTTTTGAAAAATGCACATTGTGTCCTAGTACTATGACAACCAACCAATACTCTGTGCGACCACATTTACCCACATATGGGCAAGGGCGTAGTCATATAATTTGCTAGTGTTAGTACGGGATGCCTCAATAACGAGGATAACCTCGTTCCATGAGGGGATGGTCTGAGGACCTACCCCCTGACCTGGGTCCTCTTCATGGAAGTCTACCGGAAGCCGGTATGAACGTGTCGGAGGAAGAGGATTGAAGGGCTCCCTTGGGTCCGCCGGGCAGAACTACGAGTCCTCACACTTAGTTTCTGAGGATTTGAGTGTCGATGGAAAGTGTCGTAGAGGCAGGGTCCTATACTAGCATGAGCAAAGGACAGACTATGGCCGGGAACTCAACTTCGCATACCTCTGGTATGGCGGGACGTGGCTGACACGATGAGTGACCGGATGGATGTGGGAAAAGCGTACTACCTCTGCAGAGGGTAAAACTATTCGAATAGCCGAGTCCTCGGATATGGACAGTTGGGAGGCTGTCCTAAGACCATGTGCAAGTTTTACAAAGTTTTGAGTGTTGAAAATAAAATGACGTGGGAATTGTTTTATGCAACTATACCTAGGGTGTGGTATGAGGTTGCTGGAAAAATAAGTAACCACGAAGGGGTATGATCAGAAACCAAGAGGGTTCGGAGAAAGGGACCAGATTGTGATTTTCGGGAAAAAGGTTTAAAAAGACTTCTTACCTTTTTCAACAAAGATAGTGAGAAAACTACTTTCCAAAATGTTTTGTCTTCAACAGGATTAAAAATCTACTCTTCCTTTTTTTTCAATAAAGATATAGTGATGTTTTTCTGAAAATAAAAGTCTTTGAAACTTAAAAGCTAGTGCATGTTCCTGTTGGGGTAGTTTGCGAGTACAATCAAATGTACTCATATTGGTTTCGTCCCTGGCTATTGTCTTAGCCAGATTTTAAAGAGGAACAGTTCGAAGGAGAGGAGTTCACTGGCGTCTTTGCGAACTAGGGCGCTTCCCAGTCAGCTGCCTGTAGGGTTAAGGCGAATGACTTGGGCTCCACGTTGTTTGGTGATTTCCGCTGCAAGCACCTAATGAAGCTGATCACTTCAATCACGTAAGTACATTTAATCGGTATATATGGATGTCCTGTGATGCCAATTCGAGTTATGTGCAACACAGACTAATCACGGGATTGTTGCAGGAAACATAACGAGTATCTCGGATAGTTAATCCGGGGTCCTCACAATATTCTTCCCCCTTTTCCTTGCAACCATCGGTGCAACTTCAATCTAGTTATGATCAAAGTGGGAGCACCTTGTATGCCATCACCATCTTGTACCTTGGAACGACAATCTAGAAAAAAAATGGAAAAGACATGTAATTTTTTTACAGTCATACACAAAATGATACATGCACATAACATTTCCATAATAGTATTAAATGCAAAACGAAGGCTTTAAGATCAGTTTGCAAACAAGAAGCGTACATTTATTCAATCATTTCGCGAACATGCATGTGAACTTGTGAATATTGAGAGATAAGAAACCAAATGTATACACATATATGGTTCCTTCATACGAGCATACGTCTTTCTTTCTGTTTTACTAATCGTATTATGAGATTTAATTCTGTGAACCAGATCACATTCACTAAAAAAATCTAGAATGCACTGAGTATTGCTGACTGAAAAGGTTAACTTTTGTTTTTTTGAGTCAAACTGAAAAGGTAACCGGGAAAAAGAAAACAGAAGGAGGTAAGCGGATGAAGGGAAACAGTGGGCCGGCCCAGGAAGAGTTAGCGAGAGAGGAAAGCAAACGAGCGAAGGGGTGCGCGTTGCCCAGGAAGGAAATAGGAATTGCCGCGACCCTTGTAGGCTTGTAGCCTGCCTGCCCCATCGTCTCCAGCCAGAAGAACCCTTGCTTCCTCCCGGCCGCCGCCGCAACCCCTACCCGCCGTCGCGCGCAGCGAGGATGCTGGACATCAACCTCTTCCGCAAGGAGAAGGGCGGCGACCCCGAGCTCGTCCGCAACTCGCAGCGCAGCCGCTTCGAGTCCGTCGAGCTCGTCGACGAGGTCATCTTCCTCGACGAGGCCTGGCGCCAGAGTAAGAAAGACCTCCTCTCGCCTCGCGACCTTCCCCTTCCCAAAAACTTCCGGATCCGCGGTCCCTGCCTGACTCCCAGGATTGGTTATCGCTTGCAGGGCAGTTCGAGCTCGACAAGATCCGGCAGGAGCTCAACAAGACCAGCAAGGAGATCGGCAAGCTCAAGGCCGTACGTTCGCGTCGCTTTGCTTTGATTTGATTTTATTCTGTGTCTATCTTCGGGGATTTGTGTGTGACGGTGACCATGTCGCTTTGCAGAAAAAGCAGGATGCCACGGAGCTCATACAGAGCACGGAAGAGATTAAGGGCAGGTTGGCCGCGAAGGAGGCGGAGGTGCAGGAGGCCAAGACCACCCTCGATGCCAAGCTCATCACAATTGGCAACATCGTGCACGAATCTGTCCCCGTCAGCAACGACGAGGTGCGTTCAACTTATATTTCGTCGGTCTAGAGATAACCAAGGGGATATTGGTTTGTGAAAGATATGAGTAATTTTTCGGAACTACTAGCTCCACTTTAACCTAGTTATCACTCCTGTTTCTACTGCCAGAATTCCTGTTACAATTTATATTAGCTAGGTTGAATTTGCTTGTATGCCTCTTCTGGATGACTAACTCACTAGGTCCACCTAATGCAAATGTAAAGTTTGCATATGAGCTTTGCTTCACACAACTAATGTAAAGGCATCTCAAGTGGTCTAATAGTTCCTTCTCACAGGCAAACAATGCTATTGTGCGGACATGGGGAGAGAAAAGACTAGAGGGGAACTTGAAGAACCACGTGGATCTGTGCATCATGCTTGACATTGTAGCTCTGGAGAAAGGTATATGCTCAAAAACATTCCTCTGTTGGTTGAACAATGCTTTTTCATTATGCTTGGATTAGCTTGGTTGAAGTTTGATTCAAATGCAATTTCCTTTACCTGCCAACTTTTCTCATAATAAATTGCCTGGCTGTCATTCTAGAATGGCGGTCTGTGATTTTTTTCTCCTATAAATTGCTTTTTTGTTTGCAACTTAGGTAGAATAGCAACTGGCAATAGTTTACCTACAGATATTGATTTCTTTAATGGATTTTGAAATAATCAGCACGATTCTAAAATTTATACGGGTCTATCATCTATACGCACAATGCTGGGTCATGCTTTGCTTTATAGCTGATCTGGCAAAATGTCTTATGCTAGACACTTGGTCTATCAGGATTCAGGAGTAGTATTCTGTGGATCTGACTGAAATTTCTGGTTTCAACTAGCACTGCTCTAGCACCAACTAAAATTTCTGATTTCAACTAGCGCTGTTGAGTTCATTGTATTAGCAAGCTGGCTCCAGCGCCTAGTGTCGCACAAACCATTATCCAATTGCTGGTTTGTTCTCAGCATGTGGTAGGTCAGATCTTATTTGCTCTATTATCTTTATCTTTACTCCTATGGATATGGGAGTTGGTGATGATGGTCTGTCTACTACGTGAAATTAGCTCTCAGCAGTTAAGCAATTCCGAAAGAATTTTGTTGCCCTGCAAAGTCTTTGACCCTGTGTATATGAGTTTGAGACTTAGACAACAGTGTCAATAAACAGTACGGCAAGCTGCCAGATTGAGAGACCGTGGGAGCAGCCGCAACCCCGCACCAATAGTAACTTCCTCACTTGGGTTCTGTGTACGTGTTGCTCATGATTAGTACCACAGTTTTTGCCTTGAGTTCTTTGTAACTCTAGGCCAGCTTTTGTTACCATAGATTTGTATGGAGATTGATGTGCCACATGATTTAGGCCCATAGCGACACTTGGATATTTGGCTAGCAGAAGAAAAAAACTCACTTGCAGTTC
Source organism: Poa pratensis (assembly GCA_947311845.1). Taxonomy (NCBI): domain Eukaryota; kingdom Viridiplantae; phylum Streptophyta; class Magnoliopsida; order Poales; family Poaceae; genus Poa; species Poa pratensis. Next base: position 22,722,887 of record CAMZMU010000116.1, on the reverse strand, counting down.
AAGCAAGCTGCGTACATTGACAAATCTACATATATAAAACGCAAGATTAAGAGCCGGAGGAAAGATCACCTATTTAAAATTTAAATATTCATACTCTTGTCATGTTTGTTTTTCTCTATATATCCAGGCACGCACTGTTTTTCTGCTTTTTTTTTTTGCGAATAAGCTTTTTGTTAATCTACAGCCTTTGCTGCTTCTGTTTCTTTCTTCCTTGATAATTGATAGAGGTGCCCACTCAATGTTCCCAGGTGCTGATGTTGCTGGTGGAAGAGGTTACTTCTTGAAGGGCGATGGTGTCCTCCTGAACCAGGCATTGATAAATTTTGGGCTAGCATTCCTGAGAATACGAGGCTTCACACCAATGCAAACTCCCTTTTTCATGAGAAAGGAAATTATGGGAAAGTGTGCCCAGTTGGCACAATTTGATGAGGAGCTCTACAAGGCAAGTCCACAAAACTGTCCCCTTGCATATTGTGATGTTATGAGCAACTGTACTTTCATTTGGTTGTGTATTGAAATATTAGGCCATTTTTCCAACGTTTCATCGGTGCATGGTAGCATATTCTTTTGCTGTCAGTTTGTGGTTGTGTGTTCACAGCTTTTCAGTAAGCATCACCCAGTTGTATTGAAGTTAACATTCTGTCGGACAAATCAGTAATGGTTCTCTAATTAAGTGTTCATTCAATTCCAGTATTTAAATCAACACTTTTTACTTCTGATCATGTTAGTACACTGGTTCCTGATGATCAGTGTTCATTTGATCAATGATTCAACAGTATTATTTAATCCAACATATGTTATAGTATGTTCATGACTATTAGTTGCATTTGGCAGGTAACAGGCGACGGAGAGGATAAGTATCTGATAGCTACATCCGAGCAACCACTATGTGCTTATCATCTAGGCGACCGAATTTATCCAGCTGATTTACCGATTAGGTGAGCAATGCCTAACTTTAGGTAGCTTGTCTTTGGTCAGTATGCACCAGTAACTTGATAATAAACTTTGCCCATTTAGATATGCTGGGTTCTCCACTTGCTTCCGGAAAGAAGCTGGTTCACACGGAAGAGACACAGCTGGTATCTTCAGAGTCCACCAGTTTGAAAAGATCGAACAGTTCTGTGCCACATGTCCGAACGACAATGAATCATGGGAGATGCATGAAGAGATGATTACAAATTCAGAAGAATTTTACAAGGAGGTATCTGCCTGAAGCTTTGCAAACCTTAACACCATGTTTATATGCTCGACTATGTGTTCCTGACATGTATAAACATTTCTATAATGGCCATCTTGCAGATTGGCCTACCGTATCAAGTAGTTTCGATTGTCTCTGGTGCTCTTAATGATGCTGCAGCTAAAAAGTATGATTTGGAAGCATGGTTCCCTGCATCAAAAACCTTCAGAGAATTAGTGTCCTGTTCAAATTGCACAGATTATCAGGCAAGGAGACTTGGAATAGGCTATGGCCAGAAGAAGGTAGGATTTTGTTCCAAATGGATACTGGTAGATAACATTAGTCTGCTTTACTTATGCCTTGTTTAGATCAAAGTCTGACCAGTTTATGTCCACTTATGTATGTACAAATCGCAGAATGATGAGCAATCCAAACAGTTCATTCATATGTTGAATTCTACGCTGACTGCAACTGAGAGGACCCTTTGCTGTATTCTGGAGAACTACCAGAAGGAGAATGGTGTTGAAGTGCCGAAGGCATTGCAGCCATTCATGGGTGGAATAGATTTCCTTCCTTTCAAGCGGCCCCTTGATAGCAAACAAGCTGCTGACTCCAAACCCAACAAGTCTAAACCTAAGGTATGTTTGTCCTTCTGCTTTTCCAGTTTCCCAAGAGAACTAATCCACCATCTGAGCGTATTTTGTCCTCTCCTGGCAGGGAAATGCAGCTTGAGCTGTAAGAGGAGTGAACTGAAACTTATTTGCGTCTCGCTTTCATGATGCGTCCGTTTATTAATTTATGGGTCATGATAATGATGTTAAAGTTTTGGTACCCCATTTTGGAAGTTTTGGTTACAAAATGCTGCAATCCAGGATACTTTCGCACACAACTTACCACAAGCATACTATTGTTTTCTCATGACTTGCATTGTTGTTAAAACATGTTATATGTTATGTTATGGAACAGAGGGAGTGCTAATCAATGGTTTTTAAAGAGCTCTACTATTGAAGTGTAAAATGTCGAGAACTTAATCTCTGTTATTGCTTGAGGCTTGAGGCTTGAGGCTGAAGTGTACAAATCACTCGTACCTGAATGGTAGCATAACAGTGGTACTGAGAGCGGTGAATCAATGCCTGCTGGCGAGTGGCGGCGGTGAGCCAATTATAGGCGGCAGTGTGGTGCTGCCAATGGCGATGCCACAGCCTACTGTTACATTGAATTTTATCTTTTGTTCTTTCATTGCCTCTTGAATTGTATCAGGGTCGCTATCGCTGCTGAACTAGTATGTCAGGTCACGCTGTTTCTCCCTGCTCCAGGCTTCCACTGCTCGATGTGACTGTAGCCTTATAGTTATAGCTTTTGGATACCCTTCAAACACCAGGTTTCACAGCAGGATTGCATGTGCTTCTCTACGGTTACATTTTGAATCAGTTTACTAGTGTGCTGGCGTGTGTAGCTTGGCAGCAGAATAGATTAGCGCGGGTGCCGATCAAGGTGCCAAATCTCGGACTTTTTGAACGTGACTCTACACGATGAACCTGAACTGTACGGCAACAAACTAACGACCTGCCGACCCTTGCCGTGTCTCATCATCAAGGCTTCAAGTGGTTCCCCAGATGCAGAGGGACCATCGCCGATTGGGAGGGCGTGATCATCTGACGGCCAATTAAATGGTGATTAACAGCCTCCCTCCCTCCATTAGGATTTTTCAGTTCTGCATTATAAATTACCATGCTGGCTAAAACACACCACCCACGATTAAGGATAAAACTGAATCTGCAAAGGATTAAATAATGTGATCTTACAATCATGACAAGGTACATTAGTCGGTTAGTTGCACCAATGTCGTCTTCTTGGCTTGCCATAATGCGATTATCATGCATACCATGTTGTCAAAAAGTTGGCATGACACAAATTTATGAATAAAGAGATAATAGTAGTAGTATCTATTACCGTATTATAGAACGCAAATCTAGATATTTTATAGCAAGTAAACCTTGTAAACATATTTGTATAGGTATTCTGCAAAGAAATAAATAAGATGTGGCTATGATACTATTATATGATACTATGTATTATATGAGTAATATTATACACTAATATCATATGAATGATATTAATTTATGATACTCTAGCCTTAGGAGCTTGCGGAGAAAAGTGGCTGATTGGTTGTCAGGCAGAAGCTTATGGAAATAAATGTGGCAATCTTCCAAAAAAAGAGCTTCATTTCCCGGAGATTTCAGAATAGATGTGGAGCTTGGCCATGTTCGCCAATCCAATAATAAGCATTTGTCGATCAGATGAGATTTTTGTGGAATAATTAGGTGCCTATGGTGCTCTGTTATTTTGTCTCCCAAGCCCTTTTTCCCCAGGGAGTATATGTTTTTCTCCATTGCGAAGCACAATATTTTGTTAGTCTATACTCTTCGCAATATTTGGTTAGTCTATACAACTGTGATTTCCAGTTCAAATTCAACAGCTTGATAAAACAAGAAAACAAAACCGAGTTGTAAAAGTCATGCCTTGCCCTTTTTGTATCTTGAGGTGTGGATCGTATTTTGCCTTGAAAGTTTGTGACTGAGATAGATGCAAATGCTGCCTTATTTAATGCTTAGCAGTCTCCTCCCGGGTATTACCGTCATGCAAATGATGGCTTGTTTAATATGCTAAGCAGTCGCCTCCCGGGTCGCAAGGTCTACATCTCGATTTGTCTCTATCTTCAAATAGTGTGTTGACTTCTAACTATTCAAACTGAACATGAAATAACGCATGTCGAGGTCAAGATGAAGTGCGTGCATGCCTTGCGTCCTGGTCATACGTGATTTCGTCGTTTCAGAACCATCTTCCTTTGAACGGAAGAAACTTCGCCCTTCAACATGTCTTCCGGAGTTCCGGTTAACCATGACCCCTTCTCTGCCGTCATAAAAAAAAAAGAGAAAACCCGCATAATTAGTATATTAACTTGCCGAGAATATGCGGTTTGGTCACGAAGTTGCAAAACGTGAAAAACGGGTCCCACAGTTGTCGCGCGCGAGCGTTTTGGTCACTTTGTGACGTGGCCGTGAGTTTACATACGTGAGTTTATATACTTGGATAGTTATGAGACTAAACGAGGTCTCCAAAATGTCTTGTGGATTCTATTCCGCGAGAATATTATTATTGTGAATTAGTGTGTCTCCTACCGGACTAGAATCATGTTCTCTTTCAGACAAAAAATGTAAGTACAATCCGTAACCCGTTTATTTTCTGGTGTGCATTGAAGTGAGCTTCATAATGTCCCGCTAAACTCACATTCATTAATGAATTTTTGATATAACCAACAGAACATCATGTTGCATTCATATGTAAAATGGTTCATCCAATACAACCACTGATAAAGTTGATAGTTACATTATCCATTTTACTAGGTCCACACTGTTTCTACTTGTCATTTTGCCTCCATTCTACATTCAGTTCTCGTGGTTCTCCTTGTGACCATTGAGATTATTAGTATTTTAAGTATATGAATTTCAGGTAATGGTACATCACTTGTTAGGTGGATGATTATTCAAATGAAGATATCATATGTTTCTAGCATGAATTAAGGATGATAATGTCTTTATATTATCGTCAAAAGAGGATGTAAAGTGATTAGAATTATAAGTGGGCGTGGTCTGCCAACGGCTCCGGCTTTCAAGCCCATTAAATTGATTAAGTGGACAACCAGGGGGAAGATAAAATATTTCACATGGAGACATGGCACGCCCGCTACCACTGTGTCGGAGCATCGATGCAAAATCTGAGCAGGCGAAACAAATCGTTCGCATGAACAAGAACAATCCATCTCTTGTGTACATCATATGTTCTCTTCTCCCGCATTTCTCTCCTGCACAAACGAACAAAAAAGCCGCAAGAAGTGAATATTTGGTGCGGAAAGAACAATGCTTTCGCTAGGATATCATCCATCTCTTGTTTATTATTTCAGAATCATACAAAATAAGAAGTGAATATTTGATGCGCAAAAAACATCGAGAATTAACAAGCCTTGCATAAAAACATGTTGAAAGCATATATTTGGATGCTTCTCTATATTGCAGAAACAGAAATATCTTTCTTTGTGGTTATAGGAGTATTATCTAAGAACTCGGAACTATATTTAAGTGCAAGTTTGAGCATTTCTCTGAGCAACGGTCTGCTTCAACTCTACTGTTCCTCCTTCCCCTCTTTCACAGACATCATTTTCTTCCATCATTACACCAATCAGTGCGTCTCTGCCCAGTGCGGCATCTGCTCCGGGCAATCCTGAGATGGGACGCGCAACTGTATGTCCATACTTAATTTGATGGTTTTACAGGGTCATTACTCATTAGTCATTACATATTTTTGTAGAATACCGTGCAGAGCAAGTATGCCGGAACTGTCAGCTAGGGAGATCGTCGGCTCAGCAGTGGTCGGCGAGGCAGTGAGCAGGATATGCTCATACCTGATCGGCCGGCGCGACGAGAACGCTTGCTGCAGAGATAATGAGGAGAGGATGGAGGTGGCCCTGCTCAGGATCCAGGCAGCCATCGAGGAGGCCGACGACTGGCACATCACCAACCGGCCGCTCGTCCGGTGGCGCGACAAGCTCAGGTGCGCCGCCGCGGAGGGCGAGCGCGTCCTCTGGGCCCACAAGAACCGCGTCGTCGCCGAGGACGACGCATCCCACCGGTGGCTGCCGACGCGCGTCGCTCTTGCGAGCAAGAAGTTGTTCGCCTCTGACGGCGGCGAGCAGCTGAGCGTGGACGCGGTGCGGCGGTTCGAGAGGCTGGCCGACGGCGTGGGCGAGTTCATGAGGCTCGTCGAGTGCGGCGGCCGCGCCAAGCGTTTTGTGCCGTTCCAGCCGCTGGCGGCGTCGCTCCTCTCCCGGAGAGCGTCCAGTTGCTCCGCCAGATCGCCGTCGACCGCTGCCACGGCGCACGCGTTCGCGTTCCCCGACTTGACTTCTCCGCTGCACGCGCCTCGGGCGCAGGTCGTCTTCCTCTACGTGGACGTCGCCACGGGCGAGAAGCTCGAGCTGTTCGTGGAGCTCGCCGTGTCGGAGAGCGCCGACGTCATGGCGATGGCGCTCGCGTGCATAGACGCCCTGCCTCTGCACTTCCGCTTCGCGTCTGCCGCGGCCTTGGGGAGCTTCCACAGGCTGCAGGCGCAGGGCATGGAGCAGGACGTCAATGACCATGACCGCGCGCACTTCTGTAGCCAGCCGCACCGGGACGAGCGGCCGCCGCGTTGGATGGCCGCCGGATACGGCCGCGAACCCGAGACGGTGGCGGCACTACCAGAGCAGGTCCTCTTCGTGGTTGCCGAGTGGGACAGCCCGGCGACCCCGCGCGGTCCGCCACCGGTACACGTGAGCTATGACCTCGGCCGGCATGGCGCGGACTGGCCGGTACGACGGGCGCAATTAACGGACCGCTTCTTGAAGAGTAGATTTGGAACCAAAATAGAGCAGGAAGATAAGTACGCCGACGCGGACGCCGAGGTTTTCGACGGGTTGATGCTACACACGGTGGACGGTTTTCGCCGGCGAGGCGGCTCTGCCGCGGGGCAGGTCGTGCGGTGGTGCTTCTTGTCGGGGTGGGTGGTGTACTTGTCCGTCTGGAGCGTTGGCTCCGGGCCACCATACTTGCCCCGGTTCTAACTTTAAGGAATTCATTCATTCATTGTCCTATCTCATTCTTGCGAATTTACTAGAAGTTGTATTATTGCCTCTAAATTAGGGTTATTTTACAGTACATCAGTTGAATTTTAGCCATTTATTCTTGTGTCCAAGACAAGATGCCCAATGCTACACCAGATTTCATGTACTCTCTATATCCATGACAGAAACCAGAGGTACAGTGGTACACACAGCACCACAGCTTACCGGGGAACTTATCAACTCCAATCTAGCAATTGATGCATCAGCACACGGTGTTTTGTATTCGAGCAAAATCCTTACAATGAGTATCATATTCCAGGGTAGCTCCCTGGCGTTTTTCTGCCTGTATCGCCACACTTAACACGGGTAAGGGGATTGTATGGTAGGTAAATCCTTCCCAAAACTAAGCTCCCGGGATTCCTGCGCTGTGGTTCATTCTGCCGATTGGGCCCACCTATCAGCATCAGTTCGATTTCCACGGCTTTGGAGCCCGCATGTCACCAATGAACCTTGTGAACCGACTATCAGGTCGTCGTGTTGTTTGGTCTAGACGCGTGGGGGACAGATCGTGGGATAGAGGGATGCACACGCTAGCTCCCAAATATATGCCGCCGCCTGCGATTCCGGCCGCCTCCACCGCCATTCGTCGCCATCGGTCACCGGACCTGCTCTGCCTCGCTCTCCTCCTCTGATTCCATGGCGCCCCAACGTTCCGCCACCTCATATGCCCCCACGGTAAACCCTAGCCAGGCTCGGTTCGCTGGGTGGCGGCCCAGCCGTCGTCGGCGCCGCCTCATGGACGAACCCTAGCCAGACTCTGTTTGCTGGCGTGGTGGCCCAGCCGTCATCGGCGTCGCCTCACGCTGCTCCAGCAACCTGCAGCAAGCCCTTCCATTGAAGCTCCCTATCCCGCTGCTCCTTCCTCGCGCGCGACGCTGACCTTCTCGACCGCGCCGTGCGGCAGGTGGCGGCGACCCCTTCCTCCCCCATTGCAACGCCGGCGTCCTCCTCTACCATGTAGCCCGTCCTGATGTGTCCAATCTATCCTCCTGCTCACAATACACCTCTATCTCTCTTAAATACTCACGATTGTTCAGTTTGATTCAGCTTTGTTTTCTTCGTCACCAAAACTGTAGATGTATCCCTGCTGTAGCCACCATCAAGGAGCAGCAGACAATTGATTTGCTCCCTTACCACGTGGAGCTGGAAGTAGAAAGAATTTTAGAGACTATATAAGTCTCTGATATTGCCTCTTCATTTGGTTGCGGAAGAGCCAAATCATCTAGAAAAGGGTATACATTATTTCTTTGTGTTATGGTGAAACTACAATCCAATAGTATATTCAGACAGGAAATACTACCTTCGGTTTCAATAACACTGAGTATCTACTATTGCAAGCTTTCTTCTTTGAAATATGAGAAGAAAATGTCATTTTGTTATTTATATAAATCAGTATTATACAGTTGATTTTTTCCATGAGTATATGGAAGTATGATCCATCATATCCTGACGCTTGTATAGTAGTAAAAGATAATCTTCAATACAAAGAACCATACACATCCATCTTATTTACCTTCTATATTAGTATGTTCATTTTATTGTTAATATTAATTTGTAAGTTTAGTTATAAAAAGCTTTTGAACTGAAAATTTTAAAATCACATTGTTATCTACCGAAAGATTTGAGATCTTAATGTAGTTGCCTTTGAAAGCAAAAGAAGATTAAATTTCTGCATCATAATATCAGCCGAAATGCCATGACTTTGGTATATGAGAACCAACGAAATTTATGAAACCTTTGTATTGTAGAGTGAAATTCACGGGTTCGACTGGTCGAACTTGCTTTTCTTCAGAGTGTGTAGGTTTATTGGTGGTCAATGCTGCTGCGTTTGAGGTGTGTGTGGTTACTGAAAGTTGTAGCCTGAAACTTGTATGTATTTCTCTCTTTTCTTCTCCCTTTAATGAAATAAAGCAGAGGTCATGTTGGTTGAGGTCAAACAAATTTGAAATGCCTATAGGTGAAATTACACGAGTTGGTAATATTTACATGCAGTATGTATTAAGAAAAATGTGCCGTGCACCTACAAAACACCTTGCAAGGTGTCTTTTTTCTGGGGTCTGTAGATTTCGGATATTTTCATGAAAAGTGTGCAAAATAATGAGCAATAATGGCTATTTTGTTTTAACGAAGCTTCATATTTTATTGATTGCTTGGGGATATTGAGTTTGATAAGTTGTACGAGAAATATGAAAGGATTTGAGTTGGAATCTAGATATATATGTATACACTTTCTTTTAAGTGACAAGAATGGCCTAACTATGCATTTTCATGGTAAGGCAAAGAAAATTTTCTTCTATGTGGTGGGCGTTTAACAAATTTTGATGAAGGTTACATGAAAAGGATAGGCTGCTGCGACGATGTACTGGCCAGCTTCAGACGAGGGCACCAGCAAATGCTGGTGCCAACTTCACATGTTGTTTTTGGTCATGTAGCATAAATATTGTTGCTACTGCAATACGCCTAGACATTTCTGTGTGCTTCAGGGATTTGCTGGTGCCAACTTCACATGTTGTTTTTGGTCATGTAGGCATAAATATTGTTGCTACTGCAATATGCCTAGACATTTCTGTGTGCTTCAGGGAACAATTCGCCATTTGGCTCGATTTTGGTTGGGATTTGTGATTTGGGGCTGGATTTTTTTTTTGATTTTGGGCTGTCTCTACAGGAGATGTGCTATGGCGATCCAGACACTTGATGAAGGAAAAGACAGGAGCTGTGTATGGTTGAGTAGAGGAAGCAAGCTGAAAAAGAAGTAGGAAAGGTACAGCTTGTAGCTTTGCTGGGTACATAGCAAGAGCATGCTCCCAGTCCAGCAAGTTTTAGCAAATAGTGGAAATTTGTATCCCTGCCCAAAAGTCATATTATAGTCACATTGATTCAGTAGCTTTAGGAATTTGCAATATGAGGATATATTGGTATCAGTTAATTTTAGCTGTTCTTGCAATAAATCTGGTAAATAACCTTATTTTTCTTTCGGGCTTAATGCTGGAAAAAATGCAGTGTTAAAGTGGATTGGCTTGCTGTTGAAAGAAGTGTTTCTGATGCTATTTTTTTCCTACACATGCTTCTTCGGGTGACTAATCAGTTGTGATATTATATAATCTCGACAAGGCTTCTACACTTTATGAGCACTGAATCAAGTAGGTACATGATGAAACGTGTGATTGACATATTGTTAACTTGGTATCAAACTTAAGAGTTTGTTGACTGTACTTCTTTGATTGAATGAATATCTCATATATAAAGATTTTGATCATTTCCTCTCTAACGGCTTCCAAAAAAAATACAGAGAAGTTCTTGATACCACACTATTTTGGGGATGATTTATCATGTATTTGTGTAAATTTAATCAAGAGAACTTCTCATAGTTTTGAAGATTTGTTCAACCTACCTATCAAGAGATTATTGGTCAATTTCTCCACACTTTCCCTTTCTTCTTATAATTGTATTGATACCATGTATTTCCGAAATTATGTAACCTGCTATGCTTTAATTACTATACAAACACACTGATATGCAGTGGATGCTAAAGAATTGTAATTCCTGGCTACAAATCAGGTTCCCTTCATATCATTCAGTATTCGTACTTATAACAGCAACCAATGTGCAAAATATTGTGTGTTGCTATTATTCCTATAGCTAGCTATGTAGATTTCTGCACATATTACTATCATGTTTTGCATATTAGTGATTCCATGAAAGTTCTTGTTGTTTCCTATTTATCCTGAACATTGTAGGTTTTCTTTCTTTTCACCTACAAATATACTTGACTTCATGGCCATTTTTTACTGTCCCTTTTGCTGCACAAGGTAAATTATTTGAATATTAGTTTGGTTCCATAATTTGGCCATGCTATTTGAATATTAGCTTGGTTCCATAATTTGGTGATGACATTTTGATTCATTCATGCTATCTGAATATTAGCTTGGTTCCGTAGTTTGGTGATGTCATTTTGATTCATCCATGCTATTTGAATATTTGCTTGGTTCCATAATTTGGCCATGTTTCCTTCCCTTTCTGAGCATATGATCCATTCTTTTATTTATCAATGGGGTCCTTCCTATGATAAGCCACTGACTCAATTTGTAAGATAAGAGTCGAGGTGGAGTTTTTGTTGATATGGTCCACTTGCCCAGGCAAATGACCTGGAGGCTGAGACGTGCGGGGTGCCTTCCTCCGACCGCAAGTGAGCTGTGACGCGTACAGTTCTTTGACTCTGCTCCACCTCCAGTCCTCCACAGCCAAACACAGGTTAATTCTTGGTTGTTAAATAGGAGCACGAAGAATTCTTTGTGAACATTGATCTAATTTGATTGCCATGCCCAGGCGGTCAGGCCGATTCAATCCATCTTTAATATCTACAACGTCGTACTACTAGAGAGTTGGACGTATTTATCTTCGGAGCATTAATCTCACTTACTTTTTTACATCCAGATCACTTCTGTCTCATGGATACATGGTAGTTATGTTCTGTTAAATAAGTTTATCTCTGTATAATTTGGTTCTAAAGTAGTAAATTTCTGAATGTTGTTGTTTTGCGTCTGTCTAGATTGCCACTGTTAGCATAATTTTACTTTTGTCTACAATTGTTGCTCTCTTAGGTTCTTAGTACTAGAAGCATTTTTGTTATAAATTCATAGCTCATGCCGTTGTGTTTCCTGCATTTGTTACTGCCAGATTAGTGAGATTGTGTGTACTTGATTCTGAATATATAGCATTTGTTCCATGTGAGAGAAGTAGCATATTAGTATGATCCAGAAGTAATAATCAGTGGTGGACGTTCATACCAGGCTATGGGTGAGCGAAGTGTTTCGGGACGCTGAATTGGTCATGAACTATGTGAAAATATTGATGCAACAGTTTTCAGATACTAGACCTTTGTGTTTGAGATGCCTGGTTTAGCAAATGCATTTGATTATGATGATGCTACACTATGTTGTTAGCCAGAAGAATTATTTGAATAGGCTTTGCAGAGAGGTCTATACTGAAGACGACCATATTTGTGTAGGCTGGTTACATCATTTGTTTTTTTCATGCACTTGGGTGATTGGCTGCATAGTTTTTGCTTCACATTAGAGATATTGCAAATGTACATTTCACTGATTCCAATAATGACTTACACAGCACCGGATTGTTGTTATGCTTTTTATCTCTGAATAACTAGGTGCGCTTGCTCCTTTTTCTCTGCAGTTATCCTCAGGATCATGTCTACTTGTATCGAAGGCATAAAGCTCATAGATATTGCTATCTACAGTCTGCTTATCATGAATCTTTATTTTACACAGATATTAGCGGATGGGTCTGCTATGGCATCGACGGCGTGAGCATCACGCCTACAAGGACTGCAGAAGCTTCTCCGCTCGCATTCCTATGTCAGAGTAAATATGCCTTGTTGGACAGAACGATCCATGACTTGCCTTCATCCCTCTCGGCTATGGTGTCACGCCAATATCCTTTCGCATTCCATGTGTTGTTTAGTGTCCTAATTTGTTCGCTGGAGACTTGGAAAGCGTTCTAGATTCCAGCTACATTTTGTATAATAAACTGTCCATATGCGATAGTTTTTATCTGAGTTTACATAACTCATTGAGGATATATGGTCGCTGTGGCATAAGCTTTTTATTTCATAGCGTGGTTTTACTTGACTTGATTGATAAGAGAAAATGGGAAATATAGGTTGACCTGGGTAGGGATAATATGCTGCTAACATCTTACTAATATCAAGAGATTGTTTGATGTCCTTTTTTATGTTCATATATATAGTAGAATGGAATTTTGATTTGTATATGTTCTAATTTTGTAAACCTGTAATAGACTTGAGCAGTATAGGTGGTGTTTTGTTTTGCTTTGAATCTAGGTGGGAGTTTTGCTTTGCTGTGGAAATGACCACAATATAATATACCCAATTTTCCCTCCTATTTGATTGTGTCTTACATTGTCAGAATTGCTTAATATTTTCTGTTCTTGCATATTTTTCTGCTATCCATGATCTACTTTGGCATGCCTTTCCAGTTTTTGTTGGCTGCGCATATACAAAACTCCGCTCCAGAAATTTAAAGATTGCATGCTTGTGTTAGTGCTTTGCTTGCAAATTTGGTTTCCAGCAGCTCTATTTTGTTTTCTTTTTGTAGGGAGCTCTACTTTCTTCAGTTTATCATATTTTAATGTCTGAATGTTAACTGATAGAAATGTCTGAAAGTTTTCCTTCCTGAGATGCGGGACTCAGGCTACGAAGAAGTTTATCCTGTAAAAAGATAAGCATAAGGAGTTTCTGCGAGAGTGTCACACTAATTAAACCGAGCTAGATACCGAAACGCACAATTGTTATTCTAATTTGAGCAAATTTCAATATGTAAGTATGTCATGTTTAAACAACATAATCTTACATCTAAACTTGCCACCTTGATTGTACTATACCATGGGGTAGGACTTTGTGTTATGTAAATACATGATTGCGTCTTATTACTTAGCTGCTTGTGCTTACTTGCCCAACCTTGACATAGTAATGTTTGTTTTGTGCCATTAAGTGTTTTGTATAAATATGTTTTTGATTCCTCTACTCTTGGACATGGCTTAATTCTTTCTTAGTTATAATGGAACGGGCGCAGCAACGCGCGCCTTAACCTTCTAGTCTCACTCTACGACAGGCAGATTATTACTTCTGTGACCTCACACCAGGTTTCGCTATGGACCCGAGGAGCCCCGCCCTGGCATTGATGAGCTTCTCAGCCTGCGCCATCACGTGCCTCCCGTGGGTGTATGTCGCCAGCTTGCCTATGTTGCGCCTCACCACGTCTATGATCACGTTGAAGTGCCACTCATCCGCCACGCCGACCATGGTCTGCACCACATAGTTGGCGAACCGGTGGATCATCATACCCTGCACGACCAGGCAGCCACACAAGATTAGCAATCTACAGTTTGCTAGGCATGAAGAGCAACACTGGCAAGATCTTGATACGAGGCAGACCAGGAGATGATCGACGTTTCGAGCACCCTCGGCATAGAGGGTCTCGTTTATGATCAGCTGTCGATCGTGGTGGCTGCCGTGGATCAGGCACTTTTCGACGACATTGGAAGAGTGCTTCTGGCGGCTCATGTGCACAATCCGCCCAGAAAATGTACGCACGATGGTTCCACGGTTACGGGTCCCTCCATGCTCCACAAGATACTGTAACGCATCCAGGAAAAGTGCAGGTGAAGTTTTTGTTTGCTGAGAGATTTATTTCATTACTTACAAATCACTCCGTACCTGCACAACGTAGTTTCCAAACGGGTCTACCGAAAGCTCGTTGGCGCATTCGACAATTTCCTTGACTAAAGCATGCATAATTTGTGGATCCTTGCAGAACTCCAGCACTTTCTGGGAAGACCACAAGGAGAGAAGGATGAGTAATGTAACACATACAAAATAACGTGAAGCGGTCAGAAATGCAATGCCCAAAGTCGTACCTGAACGACACGGCATCCGGAAGGATGTGAAGACAACATCTTGACCTTCCCACATAAGCTTGTATAGATGAATGTGTTATACTGTGCTGGCACACACTCTATACATTTCTTAACGACGTGGCTTGCATGTTGGTCACGTGCACATTTCAACAGGTTGCTACCAAGCTCCTTGGCCATCTCTAGCTGCTGATCAATGTCGCTTATTTCAAAAGCCTGGCAAAAGAGACCAGATCAATAAGAAAGTTACTGATCACTGATGTGGTTTAGCGCTTAGGCTTTCTCATACAAAAGGCTCCGGCGTCACGACCGAAGATAAGGCTCGATCCCAGCTTTTCATCCTCTGCGAAAAAATATGGCACGTCGTGTTACGGAACAACCGACTTAATTAGGAAAAAAAAGCAGCTTGAACTAATTTATGCATTCAATCTTACATGATATTTAAAGCAGAAGCTATCAAAAGATAAAAAACACCTTAACAACAGAAAGCGAACAAATTAAGTGTTGTAACATATATGAGAGCTACATCACAGGCCTTTGAAATATAGAAGCGCAGCTTTGCAATCTATAGACACATCTCAATGCTTTCCTACATTAGATGTTAGGAAAATGAACAGTATTCAGTTTACCTTCTGGATCACTCGACAACCATATGCGTGAAGGCTTAGGTCTACCACCTGCTCGATTAGATGGCCAGTGAGTTTCCTATTGCCAATTGGTGGTCCATGCTCAAGAAGCTGAGGAAAGATAAATAATAGGCAAGCACGAGAGTATATGCTTAATTAATCCAAACTCCTCAAAGATTCAAGTTATGAAAGACCATAAGAGTTGGAAGAGAAAACCTTCTGGATGGCATAATTGGCAAAGGGGTCCTTTGCCAGTGTGCAAACGTGAGGCACAATTTCTTTATATAGCATAGTTATTTCTCCAGTAGTTGCTGTGTCGAGCATCTTCTGAATAAAGCGGCTCCCAACTGGATAAACACTGCACGCAAAATACAACAAAGGGTAATGTATGGCTCAACCATACAAGGTGACAATTGCTTCGCAGGTCACAGAAGCAGGATGGGCATACTGACTGAAACTACTGCTTAGCACTTGTGAGAATAAATCTAAGTAATAACTTGAGAGTTGCACGAGTATGTGCACCTGAGAGAAGGTACATGACCCTCGATATGAATGAGCTGCATTGAATGGTTCAGTGGATTTTTGATCTGCTCAAAAAGGGAATGCAACTCAAAAGTTTTGTTGTTAAGTACATGGCCAGGGTTGTGGATATTGCCCGGTCTGCCAATGGAATGCTGGATTTGAGAAAAACTAGAAATCGTTTCATATCCAGGATCATTTGTATCTGGTGGAAGGCTCCCAGCATATGCCATCTCAATATCAAGAGCATTCTGATTCTTCATAGCCTCTAGGGACTGATTCCAGAATCTGTAGGCAGCTTCCTGGTCTGGATCAACCAATTCATGATTACGTGCCACATCGATTGCCACTGGCTTGGCAAAAACTGAAGAAGCATAAGTGTACACTGGAGCAACTGAAAATTGTGGACCTGAACCAGCACTAGAGCCAGACACGATGTTTTCACTATGGCAAACTTGACCTGGATGTTTCATGTCAGCACTTTCTGCTGCACTGTTGTCCACCAAACTCATCGGTAGAAACTCAATCCTTGATGGTGAACTATAGGAACTGGCGTCTTCTGGAACATATGGTGGTAGATCAAAATCTTCATCTCCCAGTAGAAGGTCCATAAAAGTTCGTTCTTTTGTAGGCTGAGTAGGCGGTTGTATTTGCACTGTGAAGTTATTGTTATCTCTGCCTGTGTCAGCATTTCTAAGCAACTTCTGATCATCTGGAGCCAACACTTGGCTGCTTGGATCAACCTGAAAACCAAACGACAAATTTTCATTTGCAAAACGGGAATTGCTAATGGTGCAAATACTTCAACAGGTAAAACAACAATGAAAAAAGCGGCAACATACTCACGATGGTATGCCAGTTCGAGGGTAAATTCGACACATAGGTTACCTCTGTGATACTGACTGCTACCTGCTCAGTGGATCACAACTAATGTTGACTCAAATATAAAAAACTTTCCTCAAAGGAAAAATCTATGTACAAAACATTCAGAGCGTTTCAAGACAACATAAAAAAAGCAGATTTTTTGTAGAGAAATATTCCATGCAGAGTAGTTTTAGATTGAGATAGAACAGGAATTTAAAAAAACTGGAACACTGAGATACATTTTCTCAAACTCATATATGATAAACCTTAGCGATATTGGCAAGGTCAAATCACCTGAGAAAGGCTTGGCAATGAAACCAGCTTGTCATGTGTAATGTGTTTCCTTATGGGATGTGAGTAATGCGCTATTGCTAGGACATACCCGTAAGCAACTACACCGCATATAGACTCTGGCACGACACTCAGCGCCCTCGCAGCACCACATCATATCTCTATCTGCTACTGTCGCAGCCCGCAATCCCCAATCCCACACACTCGACCAACCTAAAGTGCAAATTTATCAACTGATGCTATTGCCTTTATACAATCTCAGAGACAGCGTAAAACACCACCAGATAAATGCAACTCACTAGAGTTGTACACGTGGGATGTCAATGAACCCTAAGCTTAACCCCTACCATTGGGTACCGCCCCATGTAATTAGAATGTTATTCCTTCCTTTGAATATGCCACCGGTGATTAATTACTTGCTTTCGAGTAAAAATCAAGGTGCCTCCTCCACCTTCTGGATTCTTATAAGATCCATGAAGTCAATCCACCATTTTGGCCCAAACTTCAGGACAGGGTCCACCCGAACTTCCCCACCCAGCCTTATGCCAAATATCAGTCAATGTGATCTTGCTCCTAGGGCTTTGTTTGAGTCGAACCAGACCGATGGCCAAACCGGTCAAGTGGTTGGTTCACCGATTCATTAGTAGAGCTACTAACAAACCATATTAAAGTATTTTAGATACTAATAATATATTCATCAGTCATTACATACATCAATCACATGAAACATAGATGCAATCCAAAGATAAAAAATAATGATAATTCAAAAATACAATTTGAGAAATATGTTGTCTAAATAAATATTTGTTTGGATTCTTCAAGCGGAGTTAAGTATAAAATACAACGAAAAATCAAATAAAAATGATAAATAATTGTTTAGTTAGAAAATCTTAATGAATTGTTCTTTGTAGTATAAGAGGGTACCGAAGGTTGATAACAAATATTTCCTCTTAACCCATGTTGCTAGCTCTACGCCTCTACCACCTGTCGCCGGCCAAACCCGAGTTTGAATCGTAACAAGCGCAAATGCTTTTAGTGGCCATTTTAGACAGACTGCCACTAGTGCAGAGCTCCTACATACATCTTCAATCTAGTATGGGACAAAGTTTTGTTTTCAATCTACGATCACACGATGAACCAGGTCTTTAGTAGTCCCAACCATCTTGGTCCTTGGGCTCATGAGCTCAAAAGGTCTAGGCCGACGCATTGACCAAACCCACAATATGCTCTGGTGTTGATTCGGTGTATGATCACATGGTGATTCTGGCATTAAACTAACTAGCTAAATATCAGTGTGTTTCCATGGATGAGATGCATGGGAACCGTGTCCTGCTACGCACCTCCCTTGGACAGATTCGAAAACATATATGCATCAATTAACGCTAATTAAGTAATATTTGCAATTAACTGCTCCCGATTCACACTTTCCCTTTTCGGTTTTTAGAAAAAACTAGATCTGGATTTAAAGAAAATTAATTAATTACTCAGGTTTGCATACGTATGACACCACCGCTACCGACAACCAACTCCACTTTCATAGTAAAGATAAGTGATCAAGGTTGCTACGGAAAGACTTGTAAAGCTAACAAGGATAGAAATTTATCTATGGATGTTTGGAGTAAAATTTATTGCTATATCAGTGTTTCATTTTGGAATGCTAGTTGAGCAACATTATCATGTTAGATTAGGCTTTTGTTCATCCGAAAGCCACCGATGGGAGTCGAAAATAGTTAGTAGCTAGATTCTACAAGAGAAGTTGTTGCAATGATGCTGTAGAACATCAGCCGCATATATAAATGGTGTGTTCCATTATGAGCATTTGTACTATAATTTGTGAAGCAATTTTATAATATGCCTATTTTGAAACATAGATAGTGACATGTTGGTATTTTATGTAGTAGTCATGTGGTTTGTTAAACCAAAATATCGTAATATACTAATATGCGATAATATGTATATTTGTACTTTTAACATGAAAACTATTATCGTTGCGTCAACTCCCTCTATCTATGCTATTATTTGTATAGAATATCTTTTAAATGGGGAAGCGGGTGTTCGTAGCTTTATCATCGAAGCAATTCTTTACATTCACATAATCACATTGGATATATTGATATATCATACTTTTTATAAGAGTTCTAAAGAGATTTTTTCTAGATGAAGATTCAAAAGGTTGCACATTATATTCTCATATTAGGTTTTATGCCCGAAGATATGCTTTGAATCAATAATTTAGTTTTCTTATGGGAATGATTGTTTTCTTGATTCTCTCATATAATGCATCTCACAAGTAAGCACAACTACTCACTAGATACATTATTCAAAATAATAACATATTGTGTGTAAAGGTTACATAATTTCACAATCTCTAGGGAATTATACAAGGAGTCATAAATTTGTATCTTATGGGAGCTCGCTACAATAACCTTGTGGTTAATTTCCCACAATGACTCTCACATCATTTAGCAAGGCTCGTAGCTCCATTCGTCGATCTAACATGAGTGCAACTAAAGGAGGTGCTTCCATGTAGTAGCCATAATGATTAATCCGAAGAGAGGAGGACCAGAAGCTTCTAATGGCAAAAGAAGCAAGTAGAATGGTGTCCCTGTGCGAGAACTCATATTTAGAACCATAGATTGCCTTTTGTGTTGGCATAAGGGGGGGGGGGGGGGGGGGGGGGCAGCCCCGGTACAGTAGCTCCCGCTTGCGCAGGGTCCGGGGAAGGGTCCGACCACTTTGGGTCTTTAGTACGCAGCCTTTCCCTGCATTTCTGCAAGAGGCTGTTTCCAGGACTTGAACCCGTGACCTCATGGTCACAAGGCAGCAGCTGTTACCGCTGCGCCAAGGCTCCCCTTCTTGTGTTGGCATAACCATAATTTTTTTATTTTAATGATACTCCAAGGGAATTGATCCTAGACCATCTTGATGCATGTTTACTTATTAAAAGAATTAAAATATGTATATTCGGTGTATGGCACCCGGTCAACCCCCCAGGTGTTACACTTGGTACCGCCATGGGAAATAAATGCACCAAACTACCAATCACTACACATGACCTCCACTTTGAACCCATGAAGTGATTACTTCATGCTTCCTCGGTGGAGAGTAGTGAGCCGCCAATCACTAGTTGACCACATCTGGGACCAGTTAATAGTAACCCATTCAAGTTGTCCATTGTCCTTCACCCTCAATCTTGCCCAAGTGGTGTATGCATTGTGATACTGACTAGTAACTAAGATCTATGAGCCTGATATCAAATATATACAAATACATGTTCATTCAGGTAGAAACCAAAAGCCACAGAGGATGTAACCAAAAAAAGAGAGTACACGACCATACCAAGCAATATGAAAAGTCCTTACCAAAAAAAGCAATAGTAGGCAGTTCTGCATATATATGCAACAGAACACAAAAAAGGTGGAGCAATTTTCCATTGATATATAATCTCACAATGAGCAATGTGATGCTTTCAATATTAATTCGAATTAAGTTGTCATACCCTTCCTAATACAGACTTGACATATCCCATTAATGCAGATTTCTTTGAGTGGCAGGTGTTGTTTCTGTCACTAGCAAGGCGTCCATGTCAACTTCAGCTTCTAGCAGTGTACGTCCATTCTCACATACGCTATCCTGCTTGGGTGTGTGCGCGTGTGTGTGAGAGTGTTTGTTGATCTACTAAGCGTGTTAAATATTGCATCCCTGGTCCGAAATTGCCCAAACAAATTGAATACTCTATATTAAATTCACTAAAGATAAAAGAATAAAGTTGTAGAGCCAATCCAAGAAACATTGCTGGATTTCAAAATCTCATACAGGCCAAGTTGAATCACCGTGACAAAGATAGCAACAAGGGAACACTAAAAATAAGTTCAAGAGGAAGATGCAACTAAGGGTAAATGTTCTTCGGACAAGTTGAATCACTGTGACAGAAGAGGGAACACTAAAAATAAGTTGGAGAGCAAGCTGCAACTAAGGGTAAAAGTTATTCAGACAATTTCGGATCGAATCCGTTTCCGAATCCGGGGTTATAGGATATGATAAGAGATTTTTGATATCTGAACACAAGCTGTTCCCGAGTCTGGTTGTTACGATTTACGTAATGGTATTGATAATACACGGAGATATACGATAATCTGTTTTTTGTAGCCAGATTATTCGACCTTTTAAATATGGCTATGCTTTTTACTAGTGAAATTTCAGTCATTAACTTGCAATACATGGATGTTTGCTTTGTCCATGATTTGGTGCAAGCTTACCTTCTGAACTCAAGCTCTTCAATTTTGTAAGGGACAAAAATAAATCAGCTACACAAGCAGTAAAGATACATAGTATCATGCTTAACGTAGTAGCATTGTTGTTTGTTGTGAGCCGACGGGAAAAATCGAGTGCGAAACCTAGGGGTAACAAATATTTGTCTTTTGGTGAGAAAGAGCAAGTGCAAAACCAAAAGGCTTTTTTGTAGCAAAAAAATGGATATATTTGATTGAAGCATTCTTGCAGGCTATATTTAGCAAAACATACTTTTTCCCCAGAAGAGGCAGGATTTTGAAGATTATATTTATAAATTAGGAGTAAACATGGGGAGGTAGGACAAACCGAGAAACCCAGCCAAAATGGCAGAAGCTATATTAAGGTGTGATAGCTAATACTAACTGCTTAGCTCCTACAGCTATCCAGTATCCACACCTTCATTTCTTTCTTTCTTTCTCAATTTTTTCATAAAGGGTTGGAAGCGGGTTCATTTTTCTATTGACAACCCAAACTTTCCGCCCTTCCACAGCTCCCAACAGACAAGGGTGATGAGGGCGTGGAGGCCATTTCTTGGTAACGCGTGTTGGCGGACGAATGAACCATGGCCGGCCTCCACCTAGCGGGAACTGAATGCTGGGACGACAAAAAGGTCTGATTACCTGATGGTAGCAAAGCTACCCACCGGTGCCACAAACAATTGTTCTGTATTTCATATTTTTCTTTTCGGTTGTACTTGATACCACGACCTCATTAATTCTTATGTACTTACATAAGAAATGCAGACTAAATTGCAAGCCCTAATCACAATTCACGCACGAGAGCAACAGGATAAAAACATTTGGAACTATTTCATCAAAAAGTATATGAATGATCGAAGATCCAAGTACAGGATTTGGGCAGTGCATACCTAGAACAAGCACAGACCAGTGCGCATGCTGCTCACTTGCTTCGAGCAGAGTATGGATATCCCGCACCCTCTCCCCACCCCCACCCACCCCACCTCCGCTTCGTCTCCGGTCACTCTTCCCCGGCGCCCGCCCTTCAACATCGGTGCCGATGCCGTCCATTGAACCGACGCCGGGGGACTGCACAGTTTGGCCCCTGAATCCGCTGTGCGATACGCGACATGCATTGTGGGCGCCGCCACCTTGGCCGGGACCGTCGCGTCGCCGGCTTGCCGCTTCCGCCACCGCCGCCGCCATTGATCCGCCATTGATTCGTTCAAAGAGTGAGTGAGAGAAGAACGTTGATTCGGAAGGCTTGCCGTCACCAGGGAGTCAGGGACGAACTAAAGTGGGCAACTCCCGGGCTTTTAAAGCCCGTTGTAGACAGCTACCTACTGGCCCGTTAAGGAAGTAAGGAACGGAAAGAAAGATCTAGCGGCCGAAGCATCCAGCCCAACCCAGCCTCTTGTCACCCTCTCTTCCTCGTTTTGCCATGAGTGTAAAAAAAAAGTCGAACTATCATTGTTTAGTCAAATCCTCCAGAAATTGCTTGTAGTAACGAACATAGGGCTCTCGTTATATATATAAAAAAAGGATAGAGCCACGACAGCATTATCCTCAAAACAATCATTCTCCTATGTAGGGCCACGTCCAATGTGCAAGGAACTCTACTCTTGGGTCGCCAAGATTCGGACCGGGATGGCAGGATCACACACTTATGTCCACCATCTAGGGCCTCTACCACTTTACTTTCCTAGTGTGAAATGCCATGTTCATCCCTCAAGGTTAAGTATTCCTAACCCCCTAGTTTGGCCGAGCACACAATAGTCAAAGCGAGGACACATTTACACCATTAGCTTTCTATCTGTTGCACAACAGAATAACATGTTTTAATGTGCAAGTACTATCCAAAGATATCGTATCCACGAATAAACCCCATCATTGTACTCCATAGATAGCACAATCTGGCAATTAGTGCCCCAATATACATGCGTAGTAGTCAAATAATGACCACTTTTATTTTGCATACAACAATTAATGACTACTTCTAATTTCTAAATAGTATGCTCAACGATATATTCCCTCTGATTCTAAATAAATGTCGCTAGCATACGTTAGATTTCTACCTCGTATGCGTATTTTACATGGCGCCTTTTCTGAAACGGACGAAGTATATGATACGATAGTAACGGTTATATGGGTTGAACATAGTTGAAAAATTAACAAATGATTTACCTGATCTACCTGCGAAACACTTAGGAATAGGCTCCTATCGCGGTGGCGGCCGATGTTAAGCGAGCCGAACAGAACAGCGACGGTAGCATCATCCTCCCACACCTCCTTACCCTTCTCCT
Organism: Poa pratensis; assembly: GCA_947311845.1. Taxonomy (NCBI): domain Eukaryota; kingdom Viridiplantae; phylum Streptophyta; class Magnoliopsida; order Poales; family Poaceae; genus Poa; species Poa pratensis. The sequence continues at coordinate 22,699,689 of CAMZMU010000116.1, read as the reverse complement.
TACGATGAGAATGAAGGTCGGCGGTAGGTAGTCGTTGCCATCAACCTTGGACGTGTCCTTGTAATCCATGTCTACAAAGGTTTACACATCAAGAACGAGTAAAACTTAAGCTTATTGTTTTGCACGGGAGACTAATTGTTGGGGGAATCATAACCCGGTATGCCCATGAAGAGCGAAGCATAACCCGTCAGGCAGGAGGCCTGGCTAGGTTACCTGACACCCCACATGGGCTGGGTTACACTTGGGCCAACAGGCTCATTCAGACCCGGCCAAGGAGATGACCTGGCCAAGGAGATGACCCGGCCAAGGAGATGACCCGGCCAGGAGGCAGACCCGGTTTCCGGAGGCAGACCCAGTTTCAGGACAACCTGGCACCAGGAGGAGTCTCGAAAGAGGCCATAGAAGGAATATTCTGGAAGACCCGGAATCCTTGTACAAGTTGGAGACTAAAGACTTGGAGATCACGAAAGACCTAGATTAGGGCTCTTATTTCGGGTATAACTCAGTTTTTACCTTGTACGACTAGGAGACCTGGCCATCTATATAAGCAGGCTCTTAGGTCATAGAGAGATAAGCCTAAGAAGATAGACAAAACAGAGAGAGCTCAGAAGATAGAGCTCCCACGCCGGAGTCATCCAAACCCGGCGATCGCCATTGGCGCACCATATAATCTGTTATCATATAGTGATTTATAGCAGGACGTAGGGATCCTCCACCGAGGGGACCTGAACCTGGGTAAAAAATATCTTCTCCCCGTAGAGCTAGACCAACTCCTGGACACCAGAGTCGCCTTGCCCCCAACTCAAGTTACCCCCTGGTAACATCTGCCGTGAGGATGACTCCAACGGGGCGACGCAAACGGACGTGCGTTTAGTCCGCGTTTTGTCCGTTTGCGTCGGGGAACAGACGCGCGTCCGGCCCATGTCCGCCCCTTTCCGGCCACTGGACCCAACGGGCCGACGCATTGAGTCCGTCCGGCCAGGGTTTTTGATCATTTTCGGCCAGGGATTTTGATGGATCACATTGCAAGCAAAATAATACATTATAACAAAACATATAGCAATCCAAATACTACAATACAAATAATACAATCCAAATAGTTATTACAATCCAAATAGTTCGGCAAATAATACAAATTGTTTCACAAATTGTTTCACAAATGCATAGTCTTACAAACCAAATAAATATAAAGACCAATAGTTCATCAAATGAAACTACTGGTTACCGTAGTGCTGCCAGACATGCTCCACCAAATCATTTTGGAGCCGAAGATGAGACAACTTCTCACGAACATCACGGTGGAAGTCGAGGAACTGAGCAAATGTGGACGGTCCCTGGGGCTCAACCAACTGACCCTGAAACTGCCATGCCTGATCATGCATGCCCTCGTCGCGTTCATCCTCCACGATCATGTTGTGCATGATCACACAAGCAGTCATCACCTCCCATAGTTGGTCCTTGTCCCATGTCCTAGCTGGGTGGTGAACAATAGCCCATTGTTCCTTGGCGAACCTCTTCTTCTTCTCATCATCGGGATTGGAGATGGTCTTGACAAATGTAGTCCATGTAGGGTAAATCCCATCAGCGAGATAGTAAGGCTTGTCATACTCGTGACCATTGATCTCATAGGTCACCTGGGGTGCCAGGCCATTGGAGAGCCTGTTGAACACCGGAGACCGCTGCAGCACATTGAGGTCATTGTGCGAGCCGGCCATGCCAAAAAACGAGTGCCAAATCCACAAATCTTGTGATGCCACGGCCTCAAGCACGACCGTGCACGCCCCAACATGGCCCTTGTACTGCCCCTGCCAAGCAAATGAGCAGTTCCTCCACTCCCAGTGCATACAATCTATGCTGCCAATCATCCCAAGGAAGCCTCTGGCCTCATTGATGGCCAAGAGCCGGGTCATGTCCGCGGCATTGGCCTCCCTCAAGTACTCCTGGCCGAACACCTGCACCACGGCCCTGCAAAACTTGTACATTGCTTCTAGGCACGTGGACTCACTCATCCGCACGTATTCGTCCACAAGATCACCGGCAATTCCATATGCAAGCATGCGAACGACGGCGGTGCACTTCTGATACGACGAGAAGCCGAGGGTACCACATGCATCGGGCTTGCATATGAAATAGTCACCAAAATGCATCACCCCCAACCGGATACGGTTGAACAAAGATCGCCTCATCCGGAAACGGCGCCGGAAAACCTTGGGAGGATACGTGGGTTTATGGGGACGAAAGTAGTCCCCATACAACTAGATTTGGCCAGCTCTCCGGTTCCGGTCCAGAGCAGGAGAACGGCCCGGCAACGACCCTCAGAATACTGGCCGCATCCTCTCTATGTACTCGTTGACGATGAGGGTGGCAACCAGGCCGTCACTCTCATCGTCAGAGGAATCGTCCGATGATGACGGGTTGTACAGGATGTAGTTCCTGTAGTACCACTCATCCGAGCTATCCATGACCGAGTTCGTACCTGAGTTCTTGCCGGGGCGAGCGGCCGAACACCTTGTGGGCGGCGTGTGTGTCGCGGGCGCTGCGAGGAGAGATGGCCGCAAGATTCACCGGCCGTGGCTGTGAGGAAGCTGCTCCGGTGACGGCGGGGAAGAGGAGCAGCAGACGGCATCCCCGGAATGGCCTGCAGTGCCACATCGAGGAACGGCGGCGCTGTGGCGGCGAGAGGGGCGAGAGAGGAGGAGGAGGAGGGTGGGGAATGGACTGATTTGCGATCCAAGGGCGGACTAGGGCAGGACACAAAAGCGCTCCGCCGCGCGTCCGGGGCTGACGCATCGGTGGCTCAAATTTGGGCCAGGAATGCATCGCAGCGGATCAAAAAACGGATCGCGGTCCATTTGCGTCACCCCGTTGGGTCGTGTTTTTGGCCCCCGCGGACAGGAACGGATGCGCGCGGACTCGATGCGTCGCCCCGTTGGAGTCATCCTGACAACTCCACGACAGTTGGCGCCCACCGTGGGGCCTGGTCTAAGGGTGTCCACATTAAGGGATTCTGTTCTGCGTAGGAAGAAGAATTTCGCCATCGTTGATCAGATCTACAAGGTCAGGATATTTTGAAGGCGTTCTGTTCGCCGAGTCGAGAAGAGTTGTGATTTTAGAGTTCACCAACCCGCCTCGGAAAGCCGACAAATTGCCCACCGTTTCGGATACCCGCGAAAAACAGTAATTTTGGTGGGACAGCGCAGAAGCAGTACAGGTCTTGATCCAGATGAACAACGGCGCACCAGCGCCTCAAGTCCCAAAGCAAGATGAATCGGAACAAAAGAAAAGGCAGGTTCGAGCCGGGTCGATATAGATTGATGGGATACCATGTGACCCGGTCTCCCATGTTGCATTAAAACAAGGAAAGAAGAGGATCGCTGGAAGCAAGTCCCGGGAGGTTAAAGATTCTAGCTCGCTACTGTGTTGCATGGACATCACGTACGTGAAGTGCTACTAGCAATCGATCACATGGATCAAACGTATCCCACATGCAGCGCAGTATCCAAGGCTACCACAAAAAAGGAAAATCTGGATGGTGTACGAGAGACCGCCAATCGAAGTCATCAAGCCTGGCTCAAAACGTTTACAGAAAAGAAGAAAAATTCGTCACGTGCTTTTTTTCTTACCAGGGTACCTACGGGGGCTGGAAGGTTTTTAATGAGGTGGCTTGCTGACCTAATATATTGGTGGAAAATTTCAAAAAAAAAAACCCGGCTCGCCACGGATAACCATCATATCAATCTCAACGCGGAGAAAAATAAGTCGCGCGCCGGCTCCTCATCACAAGTCGCAGGCGGCCGGCTCCCGTCGATGGCGAGCCTGAGTCGCAGGAATCCGGCTCCCGCATCTCTGGCGATCTTGCGCGTGAGTCGAAACCTTTGCAGTGGCCGGATTCCATCTGGACTCCGATCGAGTCTCGGTCGTGCTGCCATCCAACGACCCGCGCAAGAAGAAAAAAAAAAGGCTGATTGCCTTACGAGAGCACCGGCCCAAAGCAATAATATTCATTACCATCATACAAGGATTAGTCTGACTACAAGTTATATATCAGGACGTACATCTGCTGATCAGCTAGGGAGCAGCAGTTCGATCAATCAAGAGAGCCGGCGGACGGCGGTTGTTTGCATGCACACAGTCCCGAGGAAAAATAAAGCGGAAAGTATGTTCCTTATTTTGGAAGAAAAGGAATAATTCACAAATGCATTAATGGAGCAAGTACGGAGGAGATTTTTTTTTGGAGCAGCAGGCTTTGCTACCTCGTTCCATGGATTTCACGTATGTGAGCTAAAGCAAGAAGAAAAAAAAAACCAGCGAACCAGCCGGATACAATTGATGCTAAAGGAAAATCACGTATGGGAAAGGAAAGAGTGCAAATCGAGTAGCACTAGTACTCAACGTGGATAAACCAGTTCATGTGAGATACGGTGATGGAAGAAAAAAGAAGAGAAGGAAAGGAATACGTCGCTAGCCGAGTTACGATCAGATTGAGATTTGCTTCGTGTACGAATTTATCGATGGCCCGGCTGTCGGCCGTCCTGGACAGTCCGCGCTCCCCCACAGCGTCATCAACACAAGAAAATTAAATCAACTAAGTTGCTTTTATATTTAAGTTTCATATTTTATTATTCAGTCAATTTAATAAAGTTGAGTGAAGACATGGATCCCATCACTTAATGGATGCGCGTGAAAATGTTCAGGTTACAAACACTGAACCACACGTGGAACCAATCGAAGGAAAATCCATGAACCATCTCTCAGCTTCGCCTGTATTACCTATAGTGCTTCTTTTATGTCTAGCACCTTTTAATCTTGTTACAATGATTAGCTTAGCCCAAGAGTGCTGCGCAACTTCGGTTAGCGTTACCCAGAAGCGCTTTGCAACAAATTGCTAGCTTAACCCAGGAGTGCTTCGCAATTTCGGTTAGCGTGCCCAAGAGTGCTTCACAAGAGAATATGGATCAATGGGGCAATGTTGCATAATTAAGCCTTTGCTTTATAAATATTGATCCGGGTCTTGGGGGCTCTTACTTGAATAGTTCGTGCCTGCAATCCTAAGACCCGGCTTTTTTATGCCGCTAGTGTAATTCTTGGTTATCTTACTGTTGAGTTTGATGTGACTCGCACTTATATGGCCTGATTGCTCACATGTAAATTCAATCAGTCATGAGGCCCATTGGGACTTGCCTGACCCTGTTTTTATCAGAGAAGTTGCGACAGAGAAAATCCATGCGAAAGCCGGCTCACAGTTAAAGAAACCAAAAGAGTCATCTAAACCAAAAGGATTTGCAAAACGACATATCACGTTCATTAAAAAAGCAAATCCTCAGGGTGCACATACACCATCAAGATAAATATTTATGTTATTAATTTATTACAAGTCTATCATGCTGTATAATGTCATTTTGTGCCTAAGGGAAATTTTTTGCAGGTTTAATCTACAACCTGACACGGCAGAAGCCGGGTCGTTTCCTTTGTTTTTCGCTGGGTCTGATCAGAGCTAAGCTTTCGGAATTGGTTGACCCGCTTGGCAAAGATAGAAATTGTCTGCATCTGCCGGATTAATAAGCAAGGCATATTCGAGTTATAAAAGTTTCAAGCAAAGGATCAGGATTACGTATGTGAACTTGTATCCATCAAGAGAAGAAAATAAGTCGACTGGGTGCTACTGCTGGTGCTCGTGTGAAATAATCAAATCTCCGTCGACACACAAAAAGGCCAAAGAAAGCAAATCTGAATGGAGTCGTCGACTCCTGCAAATCAGTCAAAGAAATAAAGAAGATAAGACAAAGAGAGCAGGCTCAAGTCCCTGGGCCACATGCAGGATCGTATGAAAGTAGCTCAAGGTTCAGGAGAAAAACAATTGCTGCTGGTTACGTGAGCATGCATGCATATGCATGTCATGCGTGAGAGAAAAGAGAGAAAAAGTAGAAGAAGGAAGCAATACAAGACACAATGAATCGATCGATCAAACGATCGCGTTTTAGTGAAAAGAAAAAGAGGGAGCAGCCGGCTTACAGTTCAACCCAGCCTGGTCAAGTCTTCAGCGTTTGTGTTCACAGCCGGTTTCGCCAACACTTGCGGTCATCTCCAGCTCTGTGGCTCGTCGGGTTTGAATTCGAAAGACAAAAGTTTTACACAATGAGCTCCAATTTGTTACAGGCGAATGAACTGACGCTTGGAGGCTACAAGAGTTGAAATTTTTCTAAGTGATACAAATATTGAAGAACGAGCTCCGAACTGCTGTAGGAACAACAACCCGGTGTTTGGGGGCTACAGTGCTTCAAAATTTACGAGGTTACAAAGAGAAAAGCGTGAGTCCCAAGTCGCTGCAGGCACACAACCCGGCACTTGGGGGCTACACATTTTGAAGTTAAATTTTCCGAAGTAATGAAGAAGTCTCAGATTGCTGAAGGCACACAACCCGACACTTGGGGACTACAGTATTTGAGGTTCAAAAATTCTCTCAGAAGTACAAGATGCAAAAGTCCCAGGTCGCTGTAGGCATGCAACCCGGCACTTGGGGGCTACACGGTTCGAAGTTTTATATTCATTCATCAAGCACCAAGTTATCGCGAGGTGATAAACTCGGAGCTTGGGGGGCTACATGTTATATACACGAGAAAAATTGAGGTTAATATTTTTAAGAACTAGTAAGTTGGAGGTATTGGTGATGGGTCTTCAAAATCCGGGTCTTGAAAGACAGCCTCCATGTGAGTAGGCTCCATCAAGTCTGGACTGTAGGAATCTGGAGCATCCTTCAGCACAGCCTCCGTATGAGTAGGCTCTATTAAAAACCGGGTCAGAGGACCCACAAAAGAAAATGTGGAAATATTCTTGGCAGGATTTGCTGAATGTTATTGAGATAAACCTGGAGGCATATGAACCCAGGAGGAAAGGGCCTTGTTATAAAATGGACCTCCAAGATGAGATGGCCTACCAAGTGTAACCCGGGTTATTTTCCCTTTATGCTATTTATCTTATTTTCAGGAGTTTAACCAGGATGATCGCGTTGGCAGCTACTCAAGGGCATGAAGAACAGTGAAAACAACATCAAAGAGAGCAAGCCAAACCCGTATCCAAGTTAAACTTGGGGGCTACTGTTGGGGGAATCATAACCCGGTATGCCCATGAAGAGCGAAGCATAACCCGTCAGGCAGGAAGCCTGGCTAGGTTACCTCACACCCCACATGGGCTGGGTTACACTTGGGCCAACATGCTCATTCAGACCCGGCCAAGGAGATGACCCGGCCAGGAGGCAAACCCGGTTTCAGGAGGCAGACCCGGTTTCAGGACAACCTGGCACCAGGAGGAGTCTGGAAAGAGGCCATAGAAGGAAGATTCTGGAAGACCCGGAATCCTTGTACAAGTTGGAGACTCAAGACTTGGAGATCTCGAAGGACCTAGATTAGGGCTCTTATTTCGGGTATAACTCAGTTTTTACCTTGTACAACTAGGAGACCTAGCCATCTATATAAGGAGGCTCCTAGGTCATAGAGAGATAAGCCTAAGAAGATAGACAAAATAGAGAGAGCTCAGAAGATAGAGCTCCCACGCCGGAGTCATCCAAACCCGGCGATCGCCATTGGCGCACCATGTAATCTGTTATCATATAGTGATTTATAGCAGGACGTAGGGATCCTCCACCGAGGGGACCTGAATCTGGGTAAAAAATATCTTCTCCCCCTTAGAGCTAGACCAACTCCTGGACACCAGAGTCGCCTTGCCCCCAACTCAAGTTACCCCCTGGTAACATCTGCCGTGACAACCCCACGACACTAATCTTAGGAGTGTAATACACTAGATAAAAAGAAGACCGCCACGGTATGAACAAAAAAACCTACATGGGACTTGAGTTGGAGAACCTTTGAATGAAGGGGGGTTGGTGGAGGGGTCTCTATTCTATTTATAGGAAAATGTGTGTGTGAGATTACTTGTTTGCCCTCAAAACTACAAACATATGACATGGCCATGAGGGGTATATTGGTCGTTACAACAAACTTAATAAAAATATTCTACTCGAATATTGCGACACAATATGGTCTTCATGAAGTGGTCCGGTCGATGGGGTTGCAGTGAACCGTGTGGTAGGCGTTCATGGTGTTAACATGCATATCCTTTACACATGCACGTTTTTACGCAGGGCATGGGATTAATAGTACCCCTATGTCAGACATACTCACATACCTATGACGCACATGCATATCCTTCGCGCATTGCTCAACCTTGATGATACCGCTTCAAGGCATACCCTTGACGTATGTCCATCACCTGTGCATGGCATTGCTTTGATGGTACTCCTGTGCATAGATAGCATATACTCCCTCCGTTCGGAAAAGGATGTCTTAGATATATCTAAATTTGGATGTATTTTTTTTGCATGGTAATACGATTCTCATTGATAAATAAAAGACGAGATACAAAGTACGTATACATAGATCTTACAGATCTGGAAAGATAGGATAAACCTATGTGACAAACCAATGCCTATCCATCTTCTTCGGCACCACCGTAGGAGCCACCAAAGAAAAAAAATAGACAGATCACCTCTTCACCCGAGCTCGACGCGGCTCCATCGCTGATCATCAGCTTTACGGACCTCTAAAGTAGTTTGCCATAGGACAAACCATTGCCGTTGAAAGAATCAGACCGGGTAGCATGACCCCGGACACGCCATCGAACTTCAGCACTGGCACCCCCGCATGACAACGTCGGAGTAGGGAACCAGAACCGTCAGCCTCCAACCACGAACCCACCACAAGGTGCACCATCTTCCAGCTGTCACCAGTGCAGACCACTGTCTGCACGTACTACTGGACAAATCCTCTCTGCTCTACCATGGCGCCGGAGACAACGCCGCAGCAACGGAGACAGAGCAGGAGGAAAAACCCATATGATGGAGTCGCCGCCGCCGCCTCGCCGACACCATCCATGAACCCTACAGCCACTGATCTGAAAGATCGGCAAGCACACAGTGCCACCAACTCCGAGACGCCGCCATGAAGGACAACACCAGTGTGGGAGTAGAGTTGAGGCAGATTTATTTGCCGGACGCTGCTCCCACCACCCCAACAACGCACCATGCCAGAAAACTCCTAACCCTAATTACCATGCAAAAAACGGGGTCCCCCACCCTCCTACCGCCGGAGCGGCAAGCGGAAGGAGAGGGCCCCAGCTCTTCCGCCGGTGGCCTGCGGCGGCTAGGGCAGGAAAGCTGAGTCGCCTCGCGAGTCGCCTTCGAGCGCCTCACGAGCGAAACGCTATCTCTTTGTTGTCTGGAAACTGAACTTTGAACGAAGTCCCGTCTAGATTTGGATGTATGTGGACATGTTTTAGTGTACACATACTGATGGGGGAATAATAACCCGGTAGGCCCATGAAGAGGGAAGCGTGACCCGCCAGGCAGGAGGCCCGGCCAGGCCAGCTAACCATCAGCATGGGCCGGGTTATGCTGCTAGGCCAGAGGCTTTGGCGGTAACCCGGCTCAAGAAGTGAAGTTTCTAGAAGACCAGAGGCGGTTCAGGACTTGGAGGACACGAAGGCTAGAAGAGCTAGACTAGGACTCCGAGTCTGGGTAGAGCCCGGGTTCGTATTGTAAAGTGCCAGGAGACCCGGCCGTCTATATAAGCGGGCTCCTAGGTCATAGTTAGACGAGCAAGTTTTGCCTGAGAGAGCTTTTACGATCCAAACTTAGGCGAGAGAACCATCGAGAGAAACACACCTTGTAACCTATATCGAGATCCGGCTCTGTTGTCGCAGCCGGGTTATCGAGATCAATAATAAGATAGCAGGAAGTAGGTCTTTATCTCCAATGGAGAGGCCGAACCTGGGTAAATCCTGTGTCCCTGCAATGCTAAACAATCTCCCAGACACAGAGTCGCCTTGCCCATAATCTCAAGCTACCCCAAGGTAGCATCTGCCGTGTTATCTACCCCACGACATTTGGCGCCGTCTGTGGGAAACGCGTCCAAAGGTGTCACATCATGGGAGAAGCAAAGCAAGGAGTGGAGAATTTCGTTTTCGCTCAACTCGCAAGGAGAGCCCATCGTTGACGATTCTGGCTGGGGGCCGGAATCGGATCTACTTGAATCAGGTGATGTTATTCCAATTGGCAAGTTCCATGTTTTTGTTGGTATGATTGCAACTAGATCTGCTAGTGATGGAGACTATGAATCTGTGTCAGGAGCCGCCACAATCGTTCAATCTGATGGAGAAGAATCAGTTGGTACGGCTGAAGATGAGCTGCCCTTGGACGTACACGAGGAAAGATCGGGAAACCCGGCTCCAATCCCGGGTGATGTGGTGGACTACGCAGATTCAGAATCGATCTTGCCTTTGTTTGAAGGCCGGTTCGGTTATGGAGCAGAAGAAGAGGATGAAGAGGAGCAAGAGTCCATCCAAAGCCCGGTTAGGAGGGTGGCGGTTTACACCGCTCCTTCGATCAACGCGGGAGCATCACCATCAGTGGTCGTGCCACCAGCTTTTACCCCGGGTCAACAGCAGCAACAATTGCCACCAGTATTGGAATTGGCGGGTCAAAGGGTTGATGGAGACCCGGCTTCGGTGTCAGAGGAAAGTGAAACACGGCGCGTTTCAGGAACAGCTTTGGTTTTCTCAATAACCGGCTCAGGGTGAGGAAAGAAACAACACAACTGGTACCCAGGCCTTGTTTAACAATGGTTTGGTCCTAGATCCATCAGCACTTACGAGGTTAGTTACCCCAGAAAACGCGGCGGCTAGAGCCATGGAGTTGGACACGGCACGCCGGCTTTGGAGCAAATGCACAGAGACACAATGGCAGAAAAGCAAGATATGGAGGTTAGGCGAAAGCAGCTAGAGGATGAGGAAAATCGTCTTAATGAGATGACCAGGGCTCACCGGAGGAGGCATCAGAGCCGGCTGGCCCCTGGGGAGAATGTCATAAATCCCGCAGTGTTGTTTAGAACCCCAGAAAATCAACCAATTGATATAACTCAAGTAGCTCCAGTAGCCAGAACAAATGCAGAGCCAAATAGAGGAACATGAGGAGCTGGTGCTGCGGCTGCAGCATTGCCGGGTCTTCTCGCTGGGGGAGCCAGGGGAAATCCGGGTCTGCCGCCCAGAGCACCAAGGTTTCACACGCCAACATGTCATTTTTCCAATCCAGCAGATAATGTGTATGCAGCAACTTTAGCACTTGATCGTATTCCATTGGGAGACTCGCCAGCAGAGATTGAAGCTCGGCGGGCCATTGACATGTTGCGTACCGCAGTAGTTCAGCAAGTTCAGTATTCAAAAGAGAAAAGTGCGCTTCATTCCACAACTTATCGTAGTAAGAGTCGCCACGGTGAGAACCCGCCATTGGCCGGGCTTGCCGCGGCACAGCAGCAAAACCCGCCCCAGCAGAACCAGAACCAGCACCAACCCGCCCCTGCAATTTCAGTGGCTCAGCAGATTGTCAATAGATCACGAGCGGAAGAAGTGCAGCCAATGCAAACCCGGCAGCACCTGTGGTTGGAGTACCACAAGGAGTACCGGGTCCCGCGCCAGCAGCGTCTGCAAGCTCGCCTGGTAACAATAATTTTTTAGCAAGTTCTTCTACTTTAGCCGGGCCAAAGTGTCTTTCAGATACCATTAGAGCGGAGCCTTTCCCTGAAAAGTTTAAGGAGCCAAGCAAGATCGCAAATTACGAGCCGAGCACGGACCCGGCAAGTTGGTTGAGTAGCTATGAGATGGCAATGTGTATACGCAATGCCACGGAGAACGTTTGTGCAAAGTACATGTATTTAATGATGAGTGATGGAGCAGCGAAGTTGTGGTTCAAGAACCTGCCAGAGAAGTCTATCAATTCTTGGGATGAGTTGAAGACAATTTTTATCAAGCACTTTCAGGGTACGTGCAAGCGATTGTTTTCTATTGAAGATCTTGATCGTTGTGTACAGAGGAAAGGCGAGTCAGCGCGTCACTGGATGGGCCGGGTCACGGAGATCCTGCACTCCTCATCTGGTATTGAGCCCAAGGACGCAATTTCATCGATGGAGAAAACTTGCAAGTACGCTCCCTTGGTCCAGAAGCTGGGTCGCATGAAAGAGGGGCACCGGGTTAAGCCTGTTACTATGGCAGAGTTGATGGATGCGTGCAACAGACACGCAGCCACGGACAAGACCCAGGATGATATGAGGAAGAAAAGGGAAAGGTACTGCGAATAATGGAGGAAGGAACAACAATGGCTCGGGAAACAATAACAACAACAATCAGAATCAGCACAAGCATGGGCATCAGGAAGGAATTCAGAGCTAGTGGCAAACGCAAATGCCGGGTTTCAGAGGCAAAGGATGGATGGGAATTATCAGGAAAATAGAGGGTATCAGGAAAACAGAGGTTATCAGGAAAACAGAGGTTACCAGGGAAACAATGGAAACTACAGTGGTGGAAATAGTTATCAAGGATCACGTCCAATGAGCACTGAAGAGGCTTTCAGGATGCCGTGTCCTCGTCATAGTAAGAATGGCAGACCCGCCAATCATTCATTGGCCCAGTGTGTAGATCTGAATAGGTGGAAAAACAACGAGGTTCAAAGAGCATTGCACGGAGCAAACAGAGGTGGAGGACCCGGCTCGGGTGCTAACCCGGCTTCGGGGCCCTTAACTGGAGCAAACACAGTACCTACTGGTAACACTGGACACGGCCAAAATACAGGTAATCAGGGGGATTCTCGAATCAGCCAAAGCAGCTTGGCCAGTATCACATATATACCAGTGGTGCGACCAAGAGAGAGCGAAAGGTAGTCAAAAGGGCGGTTAATACAGTTGCTGCAGGAGTTCCGAGGTATTTGAGGTGGTCAGAGCACACGATCACGTGGAGTAGAGCAGATCACCCGGATGTTGTTGAGCACCCGGGTCTGCTAGCTTTAGTTGTGGCTCCCAGGTGGATGGCTTTGAGTTAAAGAAGGTACTGATGGATGGTGGAAGTAGTATCAACATCTTATATTGGGAGACATTTTTGCGTATGGGTCTCAAGGTATCACAGCTGCAAAAGACGTCAACAGTTTTTCATGGTATAGTTCCGGGGAAATCAGCCACACCAGAGGGAAAAATTTCGCTGGAAGTTGCTTTTGGCGAGTCCATCGACAACTTCAGGTCAGAGTGGCTCACGTTTGAGGTAGTAAAGTTCCAGAGCCCGTATCATGCATTGTTTGGAAGGCCGGCTTATGCCAAGTTCATGGCAAGGCCGTGTTATGTGTATTTGCAGCTGAAGATACCGGGTCCCAAGGGGATCATCACAGTTTATGGTAACAAAGAGATAGCGGCAGAATGTGACGAGGGAGATGCAGCCCTGGCAGAGCAAACTTGTGCTAGAGAGGAGTTGAAAGCTTACAGGTCTAATCTTGACCCGGACAACAAGGCACTCAAAAAACCAACAACAGAAGATGACAGGGCAAAGTTTAAAGCAGCAAAAGATACAAGATGGTGGATTTTGTGCCTGGGGATTCCTCCAAGCAGTTCGCCATAGGGACCAGCCTAACTGATAAATAGGAAAGCGCGCTCATCGAGTTCATCCGTGAGAATCGGGATGTTTTTGCGTGGACACCTAGTGACATGCCAGGCATTCCGACTGAACTCGCTGAGCACCGTTTACATGTTGATCCAAAGGCAAGGCCGGTAAAACAAGGTTTGAGAAAAATGAATGCAGAGAGAAGAAAAGCTATAGGAGAGGAGATAGCCCGGTTATTGGAAGCCGGCTTTATCATGGAGGTTTTCCACCCAGAGTGGTTGGCTAACCCGGTTTTGGTTCTGAAGAAAAATAATGAGTGGAGGATGTGCATTGATTTTACAGTCTCAACAAGCATTGTCCCAAGGACCCGTTTGCACTGCCGCGCATCGATCAAATTGTGGACGCAGTTGCAGGCAGCGAGCTCTTGTGTTTTTGGACGCATATTCAGGTTATCATCAGATCAAGCTTAACAGGCAGGATTGGGAAAAGACATCGTTCATCACCCCTTTGGTGCTTTTTGTTACAAGACCATGACTTTTGGGTTGAAGAACGCAGGAGCAACTTATCAGAGGTGCATTCAAAACTGTTTTCACGATCAGATTGGGCGCAATGTGCATGCTTATGTAGATGATGTGGTGATCAAGTCAGAAAAAGCCGGGTCATTTATTAGTGACCTTACAGAAACATTCAAAAATTTGAGGAAGTACAAGATGAAGCTCAATCCTACAAAGTGCGTGTTTGGAGTTCCAGCGGGAAAATTGCTGGTTTCATTGTGTCAGAGCGTGGAATTGAGGCAAACCCGGAAAAAATCAGAGCCATCCAAAGTTTGAAAAAACCAGAGGAATTGGCAGATGTTCAGAAGTTGACAGGTTGTGTGGCTGCGCTAAGCCGGTTTATATCCCGGCTCGGAGAAAAGCAATCCCTTTGTATAAGTTACTGAAGAAAACAGACAACTTTGTGTGGAATCAGGAGCAGATGAGGCATTTGAAGCTCTGAAGAAAAATTATCAGAAGCGCCAGTTCTGGCGGCCCCGGGTCCCAAGGAACCCATGTTGTTATACGTCGCTGCCGGGCCTCAGGCTGTGAGTGCTGTGGTGGTGGTCGAGCGTAAGGAGGAAGGCAAGGAAAACCCGGTTCAGAGGCCGGTTTATTATGTTAGTGAGGTGTTATCAGAAGCAAAGCAGCGCTATCCGCACTGGCAGAAACTAGTGTTTGGTGTTTTCATGGCAAGTAGAAAGTTGAAACCATATTTTCAGGAGCATCCAATCACAGTGGTGAGTTCAATACCCTTAGCAGATATTATCAGAATTCAGAAGCTACAGGAAGAATTGCCAAGTGGGCAATAGAGATGGGGCCTTACCACATTGACTATGTGCCTCGCACAGCTATCAAATCTCAAGCATTGGCTGATTTTCTTAATGATTGGACACAGTTGAGTGCACCCCCCTTGCGCCGGGTCTCAAGCCTTGGGTCATGCACTTTGACGGGTCTAAGCAAGCACAAGGTTCAGGAGCTGGAGTTGTGTTAACTTCTCCCAAGGGTGATAAGTTGAGCTATTTTGCAGATTCACTTTGATTGTTCTAACAATGTGGCAGAATATGAGGCCTTGTTGCATGGTTTGCGTATGGCAAAGGAGATGAGCATCAAGCATATCAATTGTTATGGGGATTCAGATCTTGTGGCACAGCAAGTTTCAGGAACATGGGATAGAAAGGATGCACAATGGCGGCTTACAGAAGAGAGTGGACAGGGTAGCCGGGTTTTTCTCAGGCTATCAGGTGGATCATATTGATCGCAGGAAAAATGATGCTGCAGATGCTTTATCAAGACTCGGCTCACGCGAGAGCCGGTTCCACCTAATGTTTTCTTGGACGAGCTATGGACTCCATCAGTTAAGCCTCAGGGCGTGGAGGAACTGGCGGGTCAGGAAGACCCGGATTCGCAATTAGTAGCAGCAACTCATGAAATCCAGAGTGGACAGAACCATACTTGGCGTATCTTTTGCGTGGAGAGCTGCCAGAGCAGGAAGTTATATCCCGGCAAATTGTGCGCCGGGCTAAGGCTTACGTAGTTATTGATGGCGAGTTATATAAGAGAAGTGTTTCTGGAGTATTTCAGAGATGTGTGTCTGGAAAGGAAGGCCGGCAAATTTTGAAAGAGATTCATGAGGGAGATTGTGGTCATCATGCTTCAACAAGGTCTTTAGTAGCAAAAGCTTTCAGACACGGTTTCTTTGGCTCACAGCTCAGGCAGATGCAGAGCGCTTGGTGAGCAGATGTGATGGTTGCCAGAGATATGCAAGGCAAATTCATGTGCCGGCTCAGGAGTTGCGAACAATACCTTTGACTTGGCCCTTTGCAGTTTGGGGGCTTGATATGGTGGGTCCTTTTAGCATGTCTCCTTGCAAGAAAACCCACCTCTTGGTTGCCATTGATAAGTTTACAAAGTGGGTTGAGGTGATGCCTGTTACTAATTGTGAAGCAGCTACAGCAGTCAAGTTTTTGAAGCAGATCATACACAGGTTTGGGTATCCTCATAGTATCATCACAGACAATGGCACTAACATGTCCCTTGGTGAGATGGCAAAGTTTTGTGGAAATCAGGGTATACGTTTAGATGTTGCTTCAGTTGCTCATCCACAGGCCAATGGACAAGTAGAACGAGCAAATCAGGAGTTGCTTCGAGGTTTGAAACCACGTCTCCGGGTCCCGTGTCTCAGAGCCGCGGAGCGTGGGTTGAGGAGTTGCCATCAGTAGTTTGGGGAATCAACACAACACCAAACAGATCCACAAGATGACCCCTTTCTTTATGGTGTATGGGGCAGAGGCAGTTTTGCCAAGTGATATAATTCATGACTCGCCTCGCGTGGCGGCTTACGTTGAAACAGAAAATGAGCAGACCCGGCAGGATTCTGTGGACCTGCTTGAGGAGAACAGAGAACAAGCACTGGAGAGATCAGCAGTGTATCAGCAGATTTGAGGCGGTATCATAGTCGCCGGGTTAAAACTCGCACTTTCCAGGAGGGAGATTTAGTGCTGCGGTGGACGCAATCCAAGGAAGGGATGCACAAGTTATCTCCTCCTTGGGAAGGGCCCTTCATCATAAGCAAGAAATTGAACAATGGTTCATATTATTTAGTGGATGCAAGAGAAAAGTCCGAGTCTGTAAATGACACATCGCACTCTACCTTTTCATTGGAGGAGCGTGAGCGGCCATGGAACATTGCCCAGCTGCGCCCATACTATACTTAGCATGAGAAAGAGATATGAGATGTAATACACGATGTAACAGGCAGCAGGTTTCAGACGCGCTCTTTTCCTTACCAGGGTACCTAAGGGGACTGGAAGGTTTTTAATGAGGCGGCTTGCTGACCTAACCTTTTCTATCAATAAAGTGAAGGTTGAACAGAAATTTGTGTTTGTTCAGTTTTTTTTACTTTATGTTTGACAGTACTGTTGCATAGTTTCATGTTCAGCTTGGTCTTGGGGGCTGGTTGAAGGTGGCAAGTTTTTCCCCAAGACCCGGCTCATATGTTATCCGGGTCTCGAAGTTTTTGTGACCCGGTAAGAGCAGTTTTTAGTTTTAGTATTTTGGATTCAGTAGTATGCCTGTTTAGTTTAAGTATCAGTTTTTTATGTTTCTGTATGAACAAGTGTGATAGTGTTTTTTTATCTTTGAGGACGCCCAGAGAGCGTGTCCCACCAGTATATGGATCAATGGGGTAATGTTGCATAGTTAAGCCATTACTTTATAAACATTGATCCAGGTCTTGGGGGCTCTTACCGCAAAGGTCCGTAGCTGCAATCCCAAGACCCGGCTTTATGCCACTAGTTTATTCTTGGTTATCTTGCTGTTGAGCTGATGTGACTCGCAATTTTATGGCCTGATTGCTCACCTGGAAATTCAATCAACCATGAGGCCCATTGGGACTTGGTTCGACCCTGTTTTTCTCAGAGAAGTTGCGACAGGGTATCCATGCGAAAGCCGGCTCACAGTTAAAGAAATCAAAAGGGTCATCGAAACCACAGAAGAGGCATATTTTAAAGCAAAAGTTTGAGAGTAGCATAAAGTTTCATCAGGTGCATAGGCGCACCATCACAGGCATAGTGTAAACAGTGCTAAAGTTATTACAATAAGTGCCCAAAGGGCCGAATAAGATTGTTTTCTTGCAGAGATAAAAGCATCTGCGTAAGTTTTCAAGCCTCGGCTTCAGGAGCCGGGTCACGGGGAGGAGAGCCGGATGGTTGTTCTCGACGGTCTTTGCCGGGTCATCTTCCTCGGCGGCCGCCGGGTTAGCTTCTGGCTCCTTGGTCTCTTCGGTTTCTTTGGCCTTGGTCTTGCGCCGGGTGACTTGTCGAAGTGGCTGGAAGAAGTTTTCATCATCCTCTTCAACTATCGCCCGTGATGGAGGAGGAATAACTGGCGTAGAAGAGCTGGGAGCAGTGGAGGTACCAGGAGCAGTTTTTGCCGGGTCAAGGGAATCCTTATAGCTTTGCAGGAGATCGATGCGTTGTGGCTCGTCATCCATGATCTCTTCATCGTTTTCGCCATATCCTAGCTGCAAAGTGGTGAAGCAATCAAAGTGGCGACGTGCCGGGTTTGCTTCACAACCCGGGCGTAGCACTTCTTATCGAATTCCTTGCCATCAGTGTCAAATTGGGGAAAGCCCTTCTTCAGGGGAGCCGGGTTTAGCTGGGGATGGTAGGCCTTTGCCAAGGCAAGACCTCGCATCACCCCGGCCCTGCATGCAGATCTCTTGAGCAGATGGATCCATTCTGGCATTGTTGATAGATGTCCAAGGACTTCTGTGTACTTGCTTGGTGGGTTCTCCCAGAGCCTTGCGGCTTTGATGACCTCGCAGCTGCCAAAGTACAGCTGGCGAGTCAGCGTGTACATGCATTTGATTTTCTCTGCAGCAGTTTTGCGGAGGTTCCCATCACGAGGGCCTGTGTAAGGAAAAGCATAAAAGTGAGATTCAAAACCGGGTCTTATTTAGTTTGTTCAGGTTCAAGGAGTAGTGCTTACCCACTAAGGATTCAACCATAGAGGTGATCATTTTCTTTAGCCGGGTCAGCTCATTGGTGGTGTCATCCAGCTGCTTCTGCAGTGTCTCCTGTTGCTCCTGGAAGTTCTCCTCTTTCTCCTGCATATCCTTCTTCAGATCAGAATTTTGTTGCGTCAAGCAGTAACCTTTTCTTCTAGGCCTGAAGTTGGGCGCATGATCCGCCCGGGTCTCAGATTCAGTTTTGGCAGCGTCCTTGAGCCGGTGATTTCACCCGGCCTTGGCGTGGTCTTCCTGTTAAAATGCAAGAAGTTATGATTAGTCCCAGGTTACCGCAGGCAAGTTAACCCGGAACTTGGGGGCTACATGCGCAAAAAGTTTGAAATTTTCTAAGTGTTAGTCCCAGGTCGCCGCAGGCGTGCAACCCGGCACTTGGGGGCTACTCAGTTTGAAGTTCAACTGTTCAATGCAATAAAGAAGTCCCAGGTTGCTGCATGCACACAACCCGGCACTTGGGGGCTACAGTGTTCAAAGTTTTGATGTGAAAATTGGCAAGTTTTAAATGGTGAAAGTTTTTTAGTCCCAGGTTGCTGTAAACAGACAATCCGGGCCTTGGGGGCTACAGGTTTGAAGTTTTTTACCTAAGGAATTTATATTGTAAGCACCAAGTTCACCAACAAGTGATGAACTTAGAGCTTGGGGGCTACTATGTAAGAAAATATACAGGCAAAAAGTAAAAATGGGTACCTGATATCGTTTTTGAATTAGGGCGACCAGTTCTGTCTCCAGGTTCTTGTGTTGAGCAAGGCGAGAAAAATATTCATCGCAAAGTGCTGGAACGGACATGGCGTCCAGAGCCGGTAAATTTGACGAGGAAGCCGGGTTCTTGCCTTGGCAGGAGATGCCGGGTCAGCATCTGGGGCTGGCACCTTGGCAAGAGTCTCAGGAGCACTTTGTACTGGAACTTGCCGGGTTCCAGTAACTTGTACTTCATCTTCTTTGTTCCAGAACCTAACCTGGGCGAGGGAGTAGCTGGGGAGGACTCTGGCATGGATCAACTAGATTTTTTGGAGAAGCCACGGGGGTGACATGCTCCATTGTTTCCTCTCTGGCCACTGGTTCTTCAGTATGTGCCTCCATAGGAGAAGGCTCTGTTGTTACTGGAGGAGGAGACGCCGCGGGAGGAGACTCCGGGTCTTCATCTATAAAAGCTCTGGCACTGGAACAAGGTAGTGTCTTAGTTAAAAAAAAAGAGACAGTAAAGTATAGAGGTATGGAAAAGATGTGTGAAGTATTTCTAACCCGGCGTTGATCTGGAAATCCTCGGGTGTGCTAACACCATCCGAGGAGGAATCTGACAAACGAGATGGTTTAGGAACCCGGATCTTGCCAGCTAAAGGGAACTGTTTGTTGGGCGTCTTCTGGATGGATTTGGCCCAGTTTGATAAAGAGCATTAAGGGATACCTGGGCTCAGGGAGGTCTGGCTTGTAGAAGACGGGTTTGGCGCCTCTTGTTCGCCTCAGCCTCCTTCTCAGCTTCCTTTTCCTGCATTTTTACTTGGGTTTGAGATGAGTTCATTATATAAATTGATAAGCGAGAGTGTAGTACCTTGGCAATGGTGGTCCGGGTCCTCTTTTGAGTAGGAGGTGCAGCAGTTTGGGGACCCGGTGTTATGTCAGAAACCGGGTCAGTAGGGCCTGGAACAAGATTTGCCGGGTTATCAGTAGAAGTGTCCTTGTTGGGGACTTCGTTGCTAATCAGTTGGAGGAAGAGCCGGCCTACAGAGTCTAACTCACCTTCTTCTTCGTTATCTTCACTTTCTGTGTCCTCCCCATCGGGAGAGGACGTGGGGGTGTAGTCCACGCTCCACCACTTGGAGTCCTGGAATGAAGAAAGTTGAGCATATAAGTGTGTTATGCGATAAAAGCCAGGTTAACAAGTTATAAAGCAAAGGAGTGTCTTACGGTGGGTGGTTTATTCTTGGCACTAAACAGGGCGAGCCCGTTCAGCGCGATGGCATCTTTCTTTTCGCCAAGCAACCTCTTGGCATTCTTCACAAGCTGATCATCAGTAAGTGTCATCTCAGAATAACGCATGTTGTCTGTGGTTTCACCAGTGTATTGGCAAATAAGCCGGGTCCTGATGCTGAGTGGCTGGATGAACCAACCGATCCAGCACTTAACCAGATCTGTGCCCTTGAGGCCATGGGCGAGTAAAGCTCTGGCCCGTCGAAGGGTGGGCTCGAGCTTGACCCGCTCAGCATCATCAGCATAGCTGTTCATTTGGCTTCATATGTTAAGCACGAGTTCCGGAAAGCCGGGTAACGGGCGTCGTCAGATTCTGGTGAGTTGTCCTTGCAGTAAAAGTATGTGTTTTGCCACCCCTTGGGATGGCTGGCTAGAAGAAGAGCCGGGAAATCGCATTCCCTTCGGCGCTGGATTGCAACTCCACCATATGGGAGTACTTGGTCCTTGCGAGATGGGTTGCAGTAGAAGAATTCAAGGAACAACTCGAGGCTTGGAGCCATTTGCAGATAATCCTCACAGAACACGACAAAGTTGCTGATGTTCAGCATAGAGTTGGGTGCGATGTCTTGAGGCCTAAGGCCATAGTACTTCAAGACCCGGCGGAAAAACAGAGAACCCGGGGGGCGAAGGCCGCGCTGAACATGGTCGAGGAAAACCACCACTTCACCTTCCTTGGGGCTGGGGCGGATTTCTTCCCCATCAACGCGCCAGTTGATCTCTGTTTGGGGGGAAGCTCGCCGCAGTTCACGTGTTCTTGCAGCACGAGATTTGTGACGGTAGATTTGGTCCAGTTGACCTGAGTAGCAGCGGGGGTGGCGGAGCTAGATCCCCCAGCTTGGGAGCTGGGAGGTTTCTTCGCAAGTTTCTTCGTGCCATGGGGAGCTCCGGCCTTCACCTTATCCTTTACCATGGCTATGGAGCTTCGAGGTTCCCTTGTTGCAGCAATGGTGATGAGAAACCCTAGTTCTAGATGCGGATGTGCGGAGAAAGAAATGCGAAGTAAATCTGGGCGAGATTTTGAGTGGAATCAAGTGCGGAGCACGGATGAGGGGGAGAATTGTACCTGTAGATCTTCCTGCTGAGATTGGGAGGCTCGATCGGAGACTGAATCTGCAGCTGCTACAGTGCGGGCGCGAGGAATGAGCTGATCACGAGAGAATGGGGAAAGTGACCGCGGTGAACCCCTGGTCTTCTATTTATAGGAGCAGTGAAAACCCTAGGGGTGTTGTGGTAAAAAATGAATGGATAAGGATCTTTGACCAAAAGTCAACGACAAACAAAATGAGATAATCACGGGGTATTAATTGATAAGATCGCGATTAAGAAGGATGAGGATAGATTTACAGTTGGGCGATACTTTTCGCTAAGTGTTGGAAGTGGAACCCGGGAAAATGTGAACCCGGTATTCCTGAGCTGGGTTATGTTATAAGCCGCCAAAAAGGATTGGTCAAGCTAAGGAAAAAAGAGACATGTTCTGACATTTAATCTGTTATGTGTTACTTTATGTTTCAGGTGATTAACCCGGCTGGCCAGGATGTCAGTTCTGCTCAAAGAAGCAATATTCCAGAATAGAAGCAGAGCATGCCAACCTGGCAACCAGGTTAATCTGGGGGCTACTGATGGGGGAATAATAACCCGGTAGGCCCATGAAGAGGGAAGCGTGACCCGCCAGGCAGGAGGCTCGGCCAGGCCAGCTAACCATCGGCATGGGCCGGGTTATGCTGCTGGGCCAGAGGCTTTGGCGGTAACCCGGCTCAAGAAGGGAAGTTTCTAGAAGACCAGAGGCGGTTCAGGACTTGGAGGACACGAAGGCTAGAAGAGCTAGAGTAGGACTCCGAGTCTGGGTAGAGCCCGGGTTCGTATTGTAAAGTGCCAGGAGACCCGGCCGTCTATATAAGCGGGCTCCTAGGTCATAGTTAGACGAGCAAGTTTTACCTGAGAGAACTTTTATGATCCAAGCTTAGGCGAGAGAACCATCGAGAGAAACACACCTTGTAACCTATATCGAGATCCGGCTCTGTTGTCGCAGCCGGGTTATCGAGATCAATAATAAGATAGCAGGAAGTAGGTCTTTATCTCCAATGGAGAGGCCGAACCTGGGTAAATCCTGTGTCCCTGCAATGCTAAACAATCTCCCAGACACAAGAGTCGCCTTGCCCATAATCTCAAGCTACCCCAAGGTAGCATCTGCCGTGTTATCTATCCCACGACACATACATCCAAATCTAGATATATCTAAGACATCCTTTTTCGAACGGAGGGAGTATAACTTTGATATGAGATGTTCTTCCTGCATGGGAAAGGTCGGGGTCCAAGCATGACGCCTTGCCTAGGAGCACTGAATCCTTATCGCGTAGTAGCCTCTCGTGGGTCTAGGCAGCAGAGAAACGTCTGTCTAGGTTGCCACACAGATCATACGGGTTGAATGATCACATATCGGACCATATGTGATCAGTTACTCCAGCCTCGGCGTCCACCCCACTCCCCACCGACAACCACTCGCCAACAACAATCCGCTGCCCCCTTTTCCCCTCTCTCTAGTCTAGCCACTAGTACAGAACGACCCTATAGACACGGGTCAGAACCCCTATGAGAATGGCCACGTGTCCTGAGACTGGTCACCGATGTGAGAGGTCGATGGCAACCTTTTTTTTGCAGCGTTGCACGTATAACATCGGCTACAGAGATTACTAATAATCATTTATAATGAGGGCTTATAGGAAACAAAAGAAAGCATAGTGACGCGGGCTGCACCACCGATAGAGCCCGCTGTGTGAGTAAACGGCTGTCGGCTTGTCACCGTATTCCTGTTCGGCCTTCTGTATAAAAGCTCAACTGACGACGACGGGTTCAGCGCGTCGTGGATGGAAGCCTGCTCCTACTTCTTCACGGCCGCCGACGGTCATCGACTCATCGTCTTCTACATCATCTCCTACTGCTCCTGGAAACGCTAGCTTCAGCTCCATGGACGTAACTCTGCTCCTACGTCTTCAAGGCACCCACATCGTCGCCAAGTTTCCACCAAGCCCTGCAAACAACAATGCATTGTTCATTGTTAAACATGAACAAAGCAAATAAACAGCTAAACTAAGATAAAGCATAAGAAGAAATATATAACATAAACATAGTCAACTAAACTAAGAAAAATCTTTGTTAAGAAGCATTTTTACAAATCACTGTTAAGAAGCAAAAAAAAACTACACTAAGACAAAGCAATATTTTGAAGCAATAACTCTATATACTAAGAGTCGTATGTTTTGATTTTCTCGGACCCGGATTTTGATATTCCCGGTTTTGTATCCTCCGTGGGATTTTTGTTGGCGTGACGTGTGGCCTCGCGAACCGGCGGGTTGGTCATGTTGCTGATGTCGCCTGATGACGTCTCGAGCTAGTTATTGTTTTTATCTCCCTTGCCGTCTGCCACTTGTTAGGCTGCATTGTATGTTGATACATTTCAGTTGCATGTACATCGAGATAATTCATCTGCGGACACGTAGTTTCGTTTGAGATGGACGTTTACACGTGTTTGTGTTGGCTCCGTTTTGATGTCTTATAGGTTGTGTTTCGCTTCGGTTGTGTGTGTTTTCTTGCTCTTTGTTTGGTTGCCCTTCTTCCTTATGTTATTTGTGCTACGTTTTCTCGTTGCATTTCTTTATTTGTTGCTCTTCGGGGTTCTCTCGTGCACACATTGCATGTGAGGAATGCGGGCACATATGTCGGCATTATTCAACACTTGGGTCTGCCCGATATCCGTGGTATTAAGGTGTTCCATCGAGTGTTCTTCTCTATCACCATATGCATCGAAGATTTCAGACATTGTCACCTTGTGTTATGTATGGACGTCACATTTCTGACTAGCAAGTATAAGAGGCTATCTTGACCACTATTGGTGTGGACGGAAACAATCAGATCATCTCAGTCGCTATGGCTTTGTCGAGAGCGATAACTATGAGAGTTGTTTTTGATTTTTCAGGCTGGTAAAAATACCAATTGTGAAGGATTATCCAAATGTGTGTGTCCTTCATGACAAGCGTGCGGGTATACTAAAGGTTGTTTCAGCACTACATCATCCAGCGCCTGATGAACCAACACCTTTGAGGGACTTGCAGAACCGGTGGTGCATGAGCCAGTTGGACATCTGCACTGTCCCGATGGTTCCCGCCTTCTGGTCCTCATCAGCGGAGAGGAAGGGCCCGACCTCATAGAGATATTTGACAATACTATGTATGAGACTTATTTATATCTATGTATCTTCGTATGAGACATATTTCTATATCTGTTTGGGTTCTACATATTACTATGTATAATACATATTTCTATCTATGTTTGTACAGGACATAATTTATATCTACGTTTGGGTTACACATATTACTATGTGTGAGACATATTTCCATCTTACTAGGATACAGTTCGAACATATTACAATGTGAAGTTAAAATACATCTGCATGCTGAAATAAACAACTAGAACTGAAATTAAGAAACAACACAATGATTCACATCAATACATCAAGTCATCACCACTATTCTCGTCAACGACTTCCTTTGGGCCTTTTTGCGGTCATTTAGGAGAATGAAGTTATCAACACTGTTCTCATATGTGGCTCCCTTCGATGCTCCAACAATTTTACCCTTGAATGTTAGCTATGATTGTTTAGAAGGCATCAAGTCATCATCACCCCTTGGGTGGTGTGCTAAATAGTATCTTTATCCACCCAAAGTTGTTGAGGTACTCTGTGTCATTAGGGTAATGCTCCACATTAAAAATAGTAAATACATAAAATATAAGAACTACAACCTACCTTAATGTGAAATGCATATTCTTCTGGCAAAGAAGTTATTTTTCTCAACTGGAGTGTGATAAGCAAGTTACGAAGCCCCACCGCAATAATTTTTGTCTTAATACATGATACAACTGAAATTAAGATATATTCAGACGTAGAAGTTAAAATACTACAACTTTAATTAAGATAAAACAAGTTACGACAATTAAAATAACTAGGAAAAAAATCTACCGAGTCCAACGGGCATATTTCTTTCCCATCACTAGCGTCTTCTACTGCTTGCTCTGCCTCTGGGCCTGCTTAGGCTGATGTTCCCCCTCTTCCATGCGGATTATAGCTCCGTTGTTTTTTCTCACATCTTTTGAATGAAACTGTGGTTCTCTCTATATTCTTTTCACTCTCTCTTGCTCCGCTTTCTCCGGGGCCACGGACTTTTCCTGACGCTCCATCGGATACAGGTTTTCCCATGCACGACGTTGCCTCTCATGAATCTCACGCATCGCCCAATTCGGCTGCTCCGTATCAATCCAACTATGGTAGGGGCACAAAGGAGCTAGGAAGATACTGCAACACAAACAAATAAGAATGTTCATAAATAATAAAAAATAACACAAAGACATAATTTTCGACGAAGCCCACCACCCATGCCGCTCCCAGGTGACACCGGGGGCGCCCCCACCGTGCCGCCAGCAACCCCTCCCCCTCCGTGCCTCCCCACCGCTGCTGCCGCCGGCCTCCGCGCCGCGTCGGCGGCGGCCTCCCCGCTGCCAAACAACTGGCGGCGGGGGTGTCTTCTCCCTCGCCTTCGCGTAGGTGGGCTCCGAACCCGACTGGGACGGCGACGGCGTCCCGCCGGCGCAGGGATGCCGGAGCGGCGGCTCCGGTACAGCACGGGGCTGCGGGTGGCGGATCCGGGGCGGATCTTGCGGGAACCGACCTGGCCGCGTGGGCAGCGGGTCAGGCTCACCATGGTTGCGGTGGCCCCGGCGTGGGCTGGCCCTGAGGCGACGGTGCGACCAAGAGGCGCACGTCGGCGGCGGCGCGTGGTGCGTCTAGGAGGGGCGCGTCGGTGGCGACGTCGGGAGGTCCGGGCCCATGCGGGCCGTATCTGGGCCGTGTGGGCCGGCGCGGCTGCGCTGTTGGGACGGCGGTGCTGTGCTCCTCGCTGCGGCAGGGGCATGGACGGGAGGAGGAAGCCGGGGCGGCGGCCCCGGACAGGTGCAGGCGGCGACGACACGGCGACCTAGGCTGCGACAGGGGCGAGGTTAGGGAGGAGGAAGCTGGGGCGGCGGCCCCGGACCTGCGGCTGCGATTTGGTCGTGGTCGGCATGCCGCCTGCCGTGGTGTGAGGTGCCGCGGCGGCTGCGGCAAGCGGAGATGGTGGTCTGGCCGGTCCTCGACAGGCGGTTTGCGGGGTTTGCGACACATCACCGGGCGAAAGCCTGCCTTGGCTGTCGGCCGGGGCCGACGACGGTGACGCCCTCGGGCGCCGTGTACTTCTTGTAGGCGTCGTCGAGGTGGTGCTCTCGCTTCCTCACGCCGGGTCTTCCTACGCCGCTTGCCTCTTGGGGCCTCACCTTGTATGTTCCACCGGTCAGAGGGACATGTGGAGTGTTGGTGGCTAGCGGTGGCGAGTCTTCGTCTTTGGCTTGGGGGTGCGCGGCCCTGGGGCCGGTGTGGATGCCGGAGCGGCGGCTCCGGGCTTCACCTCCGCCGTGCTGCGTTGAGGTGGTGGTGCGTCGACTTTGGTCGTTTGGGCGTCATGGTCGTCGGCCCATGTGGAGCGCAGCCTTGGGCTGGCGTGCATGCCGGAGCGGCGGCTCCGGATGCTTCGCCTCCGCTCTGATGCGTCGAGGTCACCTCCGCCGTGTTGCGTCGAGGTCGTTTGGTGTCGGCTTTGGTCGCTAGGGCGTCTTGGTCGTCGACCTGTGTGGGGCGCGGATTTGGGGCCGGCGTGGATGTCGGAGCGGCAGCTCCGGATTCTCACCTCCTCCGTGTTGCGTCGAGGGGTTTTGATGTCGGCCTTGGTTGTTTGGGCAACTTGGTCGTCGACCCATGTGGGGCGCGGCCTCGGGCCGGTGTGGATCGAGTTGTAATTTTTTTTCTTTTTAGGCATTGTCCTTCATGTTTGCTTCTACTTTATCAATATAAAAGGCAAAACTTTTGCCTCGTTTCAAAAAAAAAAAAACACAAACAATATTTATGTTCATCATGGTTAAAACATACCGGAGAATTGTCGTATGGCGAGTTTGCAACAGGTGGATCATGGTCATAATTAGGACACATGAAAAACTTCATGCCAACCTTATCTCTGTCACCTCCTTTGCCTTGCATGGATTGCCGCATCAACACCGCATGACTTCCACCCCCAAAGGCAACCTCGCATCCTTTGTCTTCATCGGCCATAGCTTGGTCGGAACAAGGCAAACTCATGGACACTGAAACATTTGGTGAGCAAAGAGAGCAGTGGATTCGGTTGATTGGATGAAGAATGAAGAGGGGGTTTTATAGGATCGCATATTTGGTGCGGGAACGGTGGGTGGGAATACTGAGCTTTAACGGGAAGGCAAAAAATAGGGCTTTTAGATTTGGCCTAACCCAAAAGGTACTTCTTGTTCAGGGTTTGGACCAAAACTCTTTCCGTTTGCCTGTAACGTCAAACGTAGTAAGATCAGACAGAAAAGAATCTTTCGGCTAAACAAAAATCTTCCTAGCATTGGTCGGCGACTCGTCGATGGACTCCTTTCTTCTTCTAGCTCAGAATGAAAGCTTCCTTTCGGTTTTGGCCAAACCCATGGCGCAATATATATGAAGGGGTACATTGGTCATTACAACCAACTTGATGAAACTATTGTTCCTGGATAATAAATCTGCAATTGGATTTGTGTAATCCATGGGATTTGGACCTATAACTTGGTTGGATCATATTGGATTGGATTTTATACATCAATAGGCTATAAGAGCATCTCCACCCGCACACCTCAAAATGTGTACGGGACACTCCAAAATGTGTCTGGACTAGGAAGTGTGAGACACATGTCCGACACCCACCCCCCTTTCCACCTAAAAAAATTAAAAAAAAATTGAGATAACATCTCATTCAAACTTTCGATACATGTTTGGAGGCGCCGAATTTAATGCTACGCGTGGGGAAGGCACAACTCCGTCGCGTCGCCTGGCGCCGCCGTTAATGCTGCATGTGGGGAAGGCGCAATGCTGTATCCTTGCTTGGTGCTGGCAATGCGAGGGGAAGACGTAACTTTGTCACGTCGCGTCATCTGGAGAACCGTCCGGCGAAGTGGCCTCTTGCACGACGCCATTATTCGCGGCTGACCGAATGTGTGTCTATGTCAAAGGAGACCCTCATGTCAGATGGCTTATCCGGTCATTGTCCGGCGCCCCAAGTGTGCCTCCAAATTTAGGATTGCCTGGCAGATTTTGGATCGGCCGGGAAAGATGATGGTGCCGTTTTTTCTATCCAAATGAGACACTCGTTGGGCCGTTAAAATTGGATAACCCAATATCCAGTGGATGCATCGCGTAACCTGGACTGTCGCCGCTGCCATATGCCTCTGCCAGCAGCTTGCTGTGGCACCCGTCGGCAGACCGCAGACGGCACCTCGTCCGCCAGACGCCCAATGTCGACGCTCGCCTCAGCCCCACGCACAGCTTGTACTGCTCCATTCCGTCGCTGCGCGCCGTCTTCTTCTCTTGATTCAAAGCCAAGCCACCGATGGTTTGGACTTTCATTGTTACGTCTCATTCACCATGCCATGACTTTCAACTCATAACCGGGCTTATCCTCCCTAACAAGTTACATGTGTTCAGATCGACACGTGTCGTTTTTGCTAGGCTAGCAATCGCAGAAATCGAGTGGCTATACGAATCCGACAGTTCCCGGCGAGCACTTCCTACTTCGAACTGTCATAACCGGCAAAGAGACGAAACAAGACGAGCTCAAGATCACACAAACGCCGCACATGGAGGCCAATTCTCGCACTCACATAGTTCTGGTGCACGGCACATGCCACGGCGGCTGGTGCTGGTTCAAGGTGGCCACGCGGCTCCGGTCGGCCGGCCACCGCGTCACCGCGCCGGACCTCGCGGCTTCGGGCATCGACCCCCGGCCGCTGCGCGAGGTGCCGACGTTCCGCGACTACACCAAGCCGTTGCTTGACATCCTGGACGCGCTCCCGCCTGGCGAAAAGGTGGTGCTCGTCGGACACAGCCTCGGTGGCATGAACATCGCCCTCGCCTCCGAGCTGTTCCCGGAGAAGGTCGCCGCGGTGGTGTTCCTCACCGCCTTCCTGCCGGACCACACGTTCCGGCCGTCACACGTGCTCGAAAAGGTACAGTACTGATCGTGAGCGGCGAGCAACAGCTGCCCCACAAAATTCACTTGCTTTGGCTTAATTTGTGTTCGATCTGCTCGTGTTTACCCCTCTAAATTAGATGTCGGGGGATATGATGGACACAGAGATAAAGCCACAAGATCCAGAGGGCAAGCTGCCAACGTCCTTCCTGTTCGGCCCGGAGTTCACCCGACAGAAGCTCTACCAGTTGTGTTCCTCGGAGGTACCTTGTTACTGCCACATTTAGCTGCACCTTCTACAGTTGGTACCTAAATTAATATTATTGTGGGTTATTATGTTTTTTTAACCTTAGGTTATTATGTATTATGACAAACCATATCATTGTCACTACGTAAACATGCTATAGAATATTAGTTTTTGAGTTAGATATATTCCCAAGCAATATTAAATAACCAAAGACCCCAACATATGATACTTTTAGTGGGTACTAAACCTAATATGACATCATGAAGGCAATTGTAATAGTTGCGCTTTTAATTCTTTGGATCACATGATGAGATTATATACTACGGAGGTTGCCTAGTTGCCAAGCTAAAAAGAGCAAAATTTAGCAAATAATCAAAACTAAATCAGTTAAGAACCCTTCTTGATTTCGAATGGCTAGACGCGTCCGGCACATACACGTCTAACACTTTTGATAACTGAATGTGAGTTTGACGATTTACTATCTTGTTGGATATGTCGGAAATTAATGTGTCAGAACCTACATAAATCAAACTGAAACTGATCAGATAGATAAATAGTTCTACTAGTGGCATCTAGTCCACAGAGAGGGGAGAGAACAGTTTTTTTTAGATAAAGAGTGTTTATTAATATCGAGAAGATACAACATGCACCCAGCCTCTGCAACAACGCAATAACCGAAGCCATTACGGATGCACACAGCCAAAAGACAATAAGAAGAAGAAATAAAAAGAAAAATCCCGCTAAAGAGTTACAGTCCTTGCAGCAGCCGCGCAACCACCACCAAAACAACACCTGATGTCCAATTCTTCAAAAGCAACGCCTTCAAGAAGAACAGTGCCAGGCACAACCAATTAAGGCCAGACCTTGGGTTTTCACCCTGAAGATAATCCTCGCTCTCAAAACAATGTCTTCAGCAAGACCACTGTCAGACACAACCAATTAATGCCAGACCTTGGATTTTCACCCTGAAAGGTAGGACGTTGGGCTTCACGTATGTTGTCTCCCCCACTTACATGCCGCTGCTCCAAGTCATGAAACACCAAGCCAATTCCTCATCGCCAGAAAGATTCGAACCACCATTGCCAGTCCTCAGATCTCACCTTCCATGTCATTCTCCGCCAGCACCATGGAACGAGAAAGCGTGCTCCATGATATTAACAGCCAGCAGAGCTTCGAAGCGCTCCCTCTGAAACCAAACGGCCAGAGTAAAACATGGGTGCGCACGACCGAATCCCACCCGATCCAGCAACCTCCAGGCATGAAGCGCCCAGTGGAGTTCACCGGCGGAGCCTTCCGGAACACGCCACGGTAGGCAGATCGATGGAGACAACATCCGGCAAGTCTTCATCTTGATGCCAGGAGGAACCCTAGGACCACCACCATTATTTGAGCACACCGGCAGACCCCCACGCCCCGGCTAAGCCTTCCAGCGGGATGGCATCGGAGAAGAATAGCACCACCGAACTGCAGACCAGCCCAGGTTAAGACCCATCAGAGGCCCAGATCGGAGCCAACAAAGGCCCAGATTAAGGCCCAGAATGAAACCCCAACTGCCACCGTGACCTCGCTGCCGCCGGCGGCACGCCGCCGTCTTCTCACCGCCCTCCCGCCTCCCTGCCGCAAGCAGGCGACCGCCGCCGTCGCCCTGCACGGGCCGACGAGCGCCGCCACCATGGCCTTGTCGCGCACCTGCGCCGCCAATTCGAGCCCCCGCGCGAGAGGCACCCGACGGCCGCGCCACCCCCCGCCCACCGCCTTCGACGGCCAGGGCGTGGCCGCCACCACCGGCGCCGGTGGCAGCGGCCGGAGGAAGAGGGTCGGGCGGCGCCCGCTAGGGTTTCTTGTCGCCTCCGGAACCGCCCTCGCGCGAGCGGCCCGGGAGGTCTTCACGGTCGTTGATTCGGGAGAGAACAGTTTGTGTGGATTCTCTAATCCAAAATTATGTGGCAGGACCTCACGCTCGGTTCTTCCCTGATAAGTGTCGGTGCGTTGTTTCTGGAGGATATGCAGCTGCAACAGCCATATTCAGACGAGCGCTACGGCTCGGTGCGCAAGGTGTACATAGTCTGCAAGGATGACCTTTGCATCGTCGAGGAGTACCAACGATGGATGATAGAGAACTACCCAGTGCAGGAGGTGAAGGAACTCGATGGCGCAGACCACATGGCGATGCTCTCGAAGCCGGACGAGCTAGCACAGTGCCTCGGAGACATTGCCAAGAAATATGTTTGATGGCGATGATATGAAATGATCCTTGTTTATCTACCAGTTTCTCGTCCTGTTACCATTTTGTCATATGCACTGTTGTCTTGCATAATCTTGCAGAGCAAGCATAAACATTCGAATGTAAAATAAATTGCAATAAAAGAAAGAACCGACAAGATGTGTATGTCCTGTATGGGCGATTTCGATTTTTGTATATGAAATCGTAATTTATATTTATTAATACAATTTGAAAAGGTTGACTAAGAAAGTATTTAAGAAATTACCAAGATTACGGGCACGGTCATATTAGAAACTTACAGATATGCTTTTAAGTTCTGGCATAACTCAAAGTAGTTCTTTTAAATTTGCAAAAAATATTTCATCAAGTCGCACTACATTGTACCATATTTAATTAATCAACATGACTCATAATTTTTTAGTTTGATTTTAAACCATCAATGTGCGATTTAGACGGATTAGATGTTTTGTTTCTTTATAATATTAATGTGGTAACTCGAAAGAGCTTCTGATTTATTAGTAAATATAAGATGAAAATGTATATAATATGTATCATGTTTAGTACCTATCTTTGTCTGTATTTTAGTTTTGGTATTCTTTTTGTTGGGTTGTAATTTTAGGATATTTGAATTAAGACATAACTTAAGGTATTTGGAATAAATGTGAAATTTCAGATGTGAATTCCAACTCATATGCTCCTGCTAAAATAAAAATCGAAATAATAGCAAACAAAATTCAAAAAAATAAAAATCTTGCAATGGACATGAGATTATGTTCTAAGTTCATGTAACATTTAGCAGAGAAATGATATATGTGGTGGTCGATGATTTTTTTTTTGCCTTTTTACAATGATCACATTTGTTGTTTACAGCACTAAAATGGCGCTTTTTACAATGATGCTCGCCGAAAGCTCTTGCAGTTCTGGCTCTCCCTGCATCCGCTTGTTGGCCGCCTCGTCCTCCATCACAGCCGACAGCGACTACGCCAGAGTCTCCTCTCGTCGGCGGGGCTTTCTCTGCGGCGAGGTTTTCTCTGGGTTGTGGTGAAATGCATGGGGGTTGGGGCACAATATTTTTGTTTTTACAATTTATCACATTTAGATGTGACCCATCCGTCCCCAGTTTTAAGCGGCCGCTCTAGTCAGGCCACAACTAAGTATCAGTCAAACGAGGTTGAACCGACAGAAACGGGCCATTTGTGAGTCACGAAAGTGCGCAATGGCCAGTGGGACAACAGTGAGGAAAGCTAACCGAGCGGGGCAAAACTGAGTAGAACTAAGCGAAGTGGGGCACAAAAATAAATGACCCTAAATTAAAATTTATGTGTTGGTCTATCTCATATGACTACAAAACTAAACTGTGTGCAGACAGACTATGGTGATCTGTAATATCGGCTGCACCTACTATACACATAATACAAATACTTAAATACAATAGCACATCTCAATCAAAAAATTCCTGAAAATTTCAGTAACCATTTATACACGTATGTATACATTGCCATTGCCACCAAGATTCAATTGGTAGCTGGATATATAAATCAAAAAGGTCCACAAGGAAACATAATATGGTTAGTCTCGGTTATGTCGGTGTATCCGTGATAGGTTCTGAACCATATAGTGATGACCCAAAAGTGTAGGGAATCGCATGACTACCAGTTGTGTTCCTGGAGGTATATTGTTACTGCCAAATTCAGCTGCGCATTCTACAGTTTGGTACCTAAAAAACTACTCCATCCGATCCATCCAAAAGTAAGTGTCACATTTGACTAAATAACAGGGCTTTACCTTAGTGCATCCGTGCATGGATACGAAATAGGTAGTTTTTAAGCAACAAAGTTACGACATATTGGATACATAATAATTCTGAAGTTCTCCATAGCCAATTAATTACTAATCCTCCACCTCTGCATGGTGAAAAACTTCACCTGCAAGATCATGACAACCCAATACGTAAGCATGCTGTAGCAGATTATTTTCTAAGTTAAATTTTGTCCCAACCTAAATTAGCTCATTTTGGCACGATGCCGGTCGAAGGAAGGCAAGGAACTACTACAACGACCGAGAGAAGTCAGAGAACCTGATTAGCTCATTTTCACATTCTTGGCCCTATAATGTTTTATAGTGTAGTTTGACCTTTTTTGTTTGTCTTTTAATACTCTGTACTCTTCTCCTATAATCAATGAAAACCATCTCCAGAGTACTGTTATTTTGTTGTGATCCAAATTCATACGAAAATATAAAGATAAAACTAACTTTGGACAGAGCGAAGCTAATTTCAGACCGTACGGATCGTTGCCGAGTCGGACTGCAGCCGACTTAGGGTTTTTCACTGCTATATATACCTCTTGTAAGGCTCCGGTTGGGATAAGTCACAAGTTGTAAATTTCCGGCATTGGTAACCTCA
Organism: Poa pratensis; assembly: GCA_947311845.1. Lineage (NCBI taxonomy): Eukaryota > Viridiplantae > Streptophyta > Magnoliopsida > Poales > Poaceae > Poa > Poa pratensis. Next base: position 22,665,223 of record CAMZMU010000116.1, on the reverse strand, counting down.
CCCGATCATAGTGAATATTTATTGGTTGGCGTCCGTGGTTTTTTCCTCTTCAACATGTTAAAATTCTCGTATTCCTGTGTTGATCTTACTTTTTTTCGTCGTTTATTTGTCCATCGTTTATAACAAGTACAAATCCTAAGGCCGCTCGACCAACTTACCATGCACAAAGTAACCTCCATAACAGTCCAATAGAATAGTCTTGTCATTTTTTGTTAGTTTGTTGCATCCAATTATTTTCATCGAGATTATACGTGGTTAAAAATACACCTCGGTATAGTACAACATGAAGCTTCCGATTTTTGTTTGATGCATCCAATTTCTTTTATTAAGATTATTCGTGGTTAAAGTTACACCTCAGGATTGTACTTTAGGAAGCTTCTGAAGCTGAACAACGTCTTTGACTTCAAATTTTCCTGTGTGACCGGGACATCCGGCCGGATGCAGTTGAACCGCGATTTACAAAAAATACTTCATTTTAAGGACGACTCCAACATAATAGTACACGTCCCTGTGAAACTGCACTTTTCTTGGGATGATACTTTTTTTTATAGACAGAGCATATCATATCGCAAGTTTTTTTAATAAGTACGGAGTTGGATGGTTTCCATCTATACATAGTTTGCACCGTGTGAGCTTAGCTATGCCAAAATTTTATCGTGCCACACTTTGTTATTATGCCACTATTTCTTACTTGATAGAAAGAACATTTTGCTAACTTACTCTATATCTATGAAATATTTCGCTAAGTTCCTTATTTATGCTTACCTAGTTTGCCTAAAGTTAGATATGGCAAACTTAGGTTTGAATCAAACGTGCCATTTTTTTGTTTTTTGAAAGGGAAATCAAATGTATTATTTGTTATAGAAGTGTATTGTTTTTTTTTCTGACAATCAATATCACAATATATTATATGATCGAATAGTACATGGTAAAAATAAATGGGCTGACTACATCTATTACAAAATAAAGTCTAAAAGAAACGAGTAAATCTTCGAATCTTCAAACTCTTTCTTATTCCAAGACACGATGTTGTGCTCTTCTGAAGTCAGTCGAAGAATGACAAAGATATCAAACCAAAAACCTGTGAATACCAACGAAGTTTTTTCCATAATTTTAATTTTGATCCGCAATGCCAAATCTAGGTGCACGGACGCATCCATTAAATTAATCAACTAACATCGGCAAGAGTAGCAACACCGATATTTTAGGGAAAAGAAACCGAACGGCTTGGTCGACATCGCCGAGAGCCGATAAAACGAATCACCATTGTCGAGGACGTAGCAGTCGGGACAGATATTGTGAGGACAATCCTCCTCGCAGCAGCCATGAGAAACAGTCCAAAATCGATCTGACGAAGCAAGATCTGAAGAACCAAACCTACACAAATTTAACCTTCCAAAACCACCATTGATGTCGGGAAGAAGATCTTACCGCCGAACGAAAGCCAGAAGATTGCTTCAGCACCGCGCGCCGGAGCGTCTCCTCCAGCTGCTCCACCAGGTTCCTCGTCCCTGGTTTCTGCATCAGCTGCGCGGAGAGGAGCTGGTGCAGCAGATCGCCGATCATCTTGGCGCGCCGAGTGAGCTGCGGGCAGGTGCCTCTGTTCGACTGTTCCTACAGATCGACCGTCTACGGGGCCTCAGCGATTATCCTGATGAGCCCGTAGGCGTCCACTCCTGCAAACTGTGGAACCATGGCAGCGTGACCGACTGGAGCCATCTCTTATCTTCCTTCGGTTCAGGATCTTGGTGCTGAGCTAGTGTCCCAAGAGAAGAATGAAAGAAGATGTTCACTCGGGAGAGCAAGGTCCAACTAGCTGCTCATAAAAAGGCCTTGGTTTGGTACAAGTGAAGACAATGACTGTGACTAGTGTGGGCAATGGACACCATATGCTCCAGAGTACAAAATATTCCTACTGTTCTATGATTGAATTTCTCAAGCATACCTGACATGCATGACCAATAATTCATGGTTTGAATTTTTCTCTCGACAACTAGGCTAAACAAACCATATGTCCATGGACTATATGAGCAGCATTTAGAGATTGAAGTGATACTTGAACGAAACTTAAACCATCTTTGTGACCTCCATATTCATCTCCGCTGGAACCAGAGCCCAATGAAGCTGACTCACTGGCCATCATACATGCTATTTGAATGTACTAGATGCAGAAACTCAGTACAATAATGCACTGGATGTATTATTATTGTTTTGTCTAAAAACCAGGTTTGAGAACTTATAGTCGAGTACAGACAACCCAGAAAAACTGTAATAACTGTTAATACAAACCGAAGGATAAAAAATGAGAGTGATCATTGTATCCATGTTGCGATTGGATAGAAGTATTTGATTGTGGCACAACTACTTCAAATTCTGTCACTGGCAGCCAATCTTCTCATTGTAACCCGGTACGTGTTATCAACGTAGGTATTGATCTGCCATCACCTGAAAACTGCAGACAGAGCCAACGTCAGTAAATTATGGTAGGAACATAATCTGAAGCTTAAATTTAAACCAGTATCCCTGGAATCTTAGGATTTGTGCTGGGGTAAGCTTAAACGGCATGCACACGGAGTAGGTAGAACGGAAGTCCAGAGGCTGAAGCTCCAATTGTAAGTGATATAAAAAATTGTATTTGATCATACCCACACCAACCCAATATGCATTTCAAACATGGATAAAGTTACTGAAGCACAGAATCAAATGCACAGTGGCATACAGCCTCAAACAACAATATCAATGGAATTAATCCATCAACATTTCATCCACTATAACCCGAGTTTAGACCGTAGAGACAGTCACGCAACATAGAGAACTGGTGGTCCTGTTCTGCACCTCTTTGGGCAACCCTGTTCTGAGAAAGAACAGATGAACGGAACCAGTGCACACCTAACTATTTAAGTGTTCACTTAAAAACAGATCAAGAACAGTTCAGCTTCTAATTCTTAACATAGCATCACAAAGGTGCATAGAGAAATCAACTAACAAGACCTCAAATCCATAACGCGCAGAAGAAAAGATAGTGTAGAGCTACCTCAAGAAACATAAGTGTGTTTTGTGCATCCGGAGAAAAGCAAATTGGTGTGCATCGCCAACAAAATATACCCAGCATGTACCAGTTCTTGCTGAGTTGAGTACTGTGTTGAAAATCGGTCTCAGAAAGTACAATAAAGGATTCTTATTTAAAAACTATCTTCTTCCATACAAGGAATTATAATTCTAAATAGCTATGGTTAACCGTACATGAAAGTGTTTTATTTTTATCTAACAGGCATCAAAATGGGTGTTTTATCTGACGGGGTGAGTCAACATATCAAAATGGATTTGGTTTAGCACATCAATTACCAGTATGTTGATCGAGATACCTCAGAGCCTTCGGAAAAAATATGGCTGTGCACCACTTCGGCGCCTGGCGAAGAAGTCATGCTTGACAAGGCTTTCTTGGAACCAATGTCCAGTAATGCTGGAACGCCATGGCCCCCATCTGAATTCCTCTAGCGACTTGCCGTTGCTGTCGCAGTGGAAAATGTAGCTGTAAAGGTCATAGTAATCGCAGACCAGCATATTTCCATGGTGAGACAAGACCACATGTTGTGTTTTTACATAGCTAGGCATCCACCTTTTTGGGAGTTGAATCTGGTGCTTGAATGACCAAACCCCGTTCTCGTAGTCCTCCAGCACCCAGATTTTGGCCACTTCACCTTTATCGTCAACGCAGCTGAGGCCAAGTAAACCATCCATGTGGCACAAAGAGCGGGTGCAGCGGCTGGTGGTGGTGATTGCAGCAGCAGCAGCAGGGCCGGGCATCAGCTGGAACGACTCATGCACCATGTCGAAAACAACTATAGCAGCGGCGTCGTGGTGGTAGGCAGGGTCCCAGTGGAGGCGGCCGCGCAACGGGATGGGTGGAGACCAACTTTTAGGACTCATCCCGTTGTGTTTCCGCATAGCCTTCTCCATATCAGCGGAGGCTGGTGCAGGAACTTCGATGCACCTCGACGAACGCCCCTGCCCCACGTTAAGGACGTAGTACGCAACATTTGTGTGCTTCTGCCAGTACAGGACATGGTAGTCGCCGGACGGGTGGTGGTACAGGGCGGCAATGGTGATATGGCCGGCACGGATTAGGCCTGGGAGCGGAGCGCACTGACGCGTGGCCGGGTTGCAGATACTGAAGCGGTGGTCAGACAGGGAGAACAGGAGGAGGCCGTCGCAGGAGGCGTGGAGCTTCCAGCCGACGTGGTCGTCAAAGCTGAGGACGGGCGGGCTGCCCTAGGCGGCGGCATCGAAAATTGATGCGCAGCGCTGGGTGGCGTTGAGCGCGGAGGTGAGGACCCTCCAGGAGCGGCATACCGCGCGACAGCGGAGGATCGCCTTGGAAGGGAGGCGGACGAAGATCTCCCACACCACGATCTCATCCGGGAGGTTGGTGGCCACGGCGGGGACGCGGCGGCTGCGCATTCGACGGTGCACTCCTGCCGCCGAGGCCTCCTCACGCTCGACCGCAACGTCGTTGGCTCCGGCGGATGGAGGGCTTTCAATGCGAGAGGCACGATTTGGATCCGCTGATGATGATGGCGCTGCGCCATGCTCAATGTGACCACCAACAACAACCGCGACGCCCCTCGCAGGCTTGTGATCACGACCGCCCCAGTTAACTCGCTCCTATTCCTGAGATTCCACGCCGATGAACGGAATGAGCGCCCAAATGAAATTATGTGCCCTCGTACATGTCGCCGGTCACTCTTGTCCTCTGCAGTACACTGATTTTCTTTGTCAGCCAAGAGCTCGCTGGCGCATGCCTATACTAGGGATCGGCGTCCGATGAGTAGTTTGAGGACAAAACGGTCGTATCCGTCATTCGATTAGAAAGAATAGAGTGTTATGTACAGAATTTTGAACTACGGAAAAAAATCCCTTCGCAACAACAGAAACTAGTCTCCAGGATCTTGTGTGTGGGCGAAAGCCCGTCTCGCCAACTCCTCCCGCACTAAAGCCGCCACCTCCAAAAGCGAGATTGTCACATTGTAGAAAGTCCTTTGTCTCCTCTCCTTCCGTGTCCGCCAAGTCAAGTGGATGATGGTTTCGCTAGGCGCTCTCCTGGCCTCATGTGAAGAGCCCACCAATGCTCGCCATGACAACAGACAACCTCGAGCAGCAACGCACTGTTCTCCTTGTGCCCCACAGACGCAAGAAACACCTCCTCTCAGCATTTGCAAGGAGGAGTGTCCAAGCAACAGAAGCTTCATCATCTACGCCTCCCCTGGCGGCATCTGCCGCACCATCGTGGCCCCTGACGTCGTCTTCTTCTTCTTGGTCTTGTTCACGGCGAGGATGAGGTCGTCGATGGCCGCCACCTCCTGGTCCGAGAAGGGACGGTCCCTGACATCTAACAATGCCAAGAAGTCCTCTCGCCGGCGCCCTGAGGGGTGGGCCTCCTCGGTCAGCGAGCCGAGACGGCGCGCCACGGTCTCCCTGGCCAGCTGCTCGATGTTGGCGCCCTTCGGGTGCAGCTTGGCGAGTCTCTCGCTCCTCCACACAGACGGTGCCTCCACCTCCATCTCGTGGACCAGCGGCGTGGCCGGCGTGCCCAAGACGGTGGCCGCAAGTGGCACCGTGAACTGGGCTAAGAAGCCCGACAAGGGGCACAGAGATGCCCTGACCTCCATGTCCTGCTGCCCAGGAACAGCCTGCATCGGCGAGGCAAAGTCCTTCACGAACTTCTGCCCATCCACCTTCTCAACAGCGATCTCCCCCCGAGCGGACAACAGGGTAGAGCCCGCTCCAGGCTCGGCAAAGCACTGCTCTTCATCCTCCACCTCCTCGCTCAGCAGCACCCTCTCGCCGGACGCCTCGCCTGGCGAGACGATAGAAGGTGGCTCGCCGCTCACAACCGGACGCGGGGAGCACCCCGAGGCCGGACACGAGTCCCACGCCGAAAACTCGCCGATCAGACCTTGCCACACCAACCTCTCCACAGACTCCCTCACCTCGCAGTCGCCATCCTTTCCTTGCTTTGGTGGTAGCATCAGCCCGGCCCGCTCGTTCTCCTCTGTGAGAGCTCCATCCACGCTCTCTTTGTGGCACCGCTCGTTGGGTAGCAACAGGCCTGCCGGTCGTGGATGATCTGGTGGCTCCTCCGGAAGGTCTTGTGGCGCCATGAGGATGTCGCGGAAGGAGCGCAGAGGAGAGACCGGGGTAGTGGTGCGCCGACGCGGTGGGGCGGCGGGCTGCGGGGAGGCTGGAGGCTCGGTGCAGCTCCCAGCAAGGTGGCCTGCGCGGTGGCACTGCCAACAGACCCGAGGCTCTCTGCAGTCGATTGCAAAGTGCCTATGGCTCAAGCACCGGAAGCAGCGTCCCCGCATCTTCTTAAGGAGCAGCTTCCGCCGCGCCAGGCTGCCCCCTCCGCTCCGAGGCCGGCCCCCAGCTCCGCACGAGACCCGTCGCCACCAATGCGGCGGACGAACGGTCTCCCATCCGTCCAGCCCTCGCGGTGCGCCATGCCGCTCCAAAGAAGGCCCATCTTGCCTCCTGACTCCGGCGTCGCTTCGTCTTGAAATCGAGGAGGAGGCAGCATCCACCCGAGCAGCAAATGGACGTGGCTGACTACTGGGAGGCGGACCCGGTGGGGAGGGGGCGGCCGCCTACCCACAAAGAAGCCCACCACAGAGGCCTTCTCCTCGAGCTGCCGGAACGGAGTTGGGGAAGCCGCATCGAAGGCGCCTGCCGCGTCCCCGCGGCGCTGCGGCGGGACATAGCGGTCCCTAGACCTGACCACCGGCGAGGTCTCGCCGTCTTCAAGCTCCGCATCCTGCAAATCCGGCACAGACTCCAGATCGAGATCCTGCGAATCCGGCACGAAGTCAACGCCCTCCTCCTTCTCCACTTCATCCGCCCACGAGAACCTCGTCGAGGAAGGCTGGAGCAGCAGCGAGGCCAGCTTGGAAGGGGCTGGGGTCTGGGTGGTGGTGGCCATGGCCGCCACCGCGGTGGCCGTGGTGGTCGCCGCGGGAGTCGCCGCTGGCGGGATCGCCTCAACCTCGACAGTGGCGCCGCTGCCGCGAGCTGCAGGGACGAGAGCTTCCGGGCCGGCCACCAGGATGGCGTCGGGAGTGGGGTGGCTAGGGGCTGGGGGGTGGACGGCGGCCGCCGGAGCGGGAGCCGCCGTTGGGTCGCCCGCGTCGCCCTCACAGTCGCGAGAGCGGTTGGACCCCAGACGACTAATGCGTTTGACTGCCTTCCGATGAGTAGTTTGGTTGTTGCAGTACCTGACGTTGGGAGTTTCCATAATTTAAGCCAGTCAACGCTAATTGTGTGGGATTTTCCAGTCTTTTAGGAACTGATTTCTGTTATTAATAAGGAAACTAATAACTCTAGACGTAATTTTGCATCCTATATTTTTTTACTTTTCATTGGCCAACCAGATTGCTTCCAAGACATGGAGATTGTTTCCGTATCACTACTACAAAACCTACTATTAGAGTCGGATCAGTTACATAGGCCTCAGGCTATTTTTCTATCCGTTTCGGAGCAATAGTTGCTAAATAACCAAAAAAAAACAACCTCTAATAATATGGACCCCTCGGCCCTTTTTTTAAAAGAAAAAAACAGCCTCCAATAATATGTACCCCTTAACCTCTTTTTTCACAAAGAGACTTCGATACTATATTCTACCAGAGCCAGTTGAGCAAAAAAACAATAGACTCTAATACTTTGAATGCTGAGTCGGTTACACATAAAAACCGGCTATAATACCAATATAATAAATTAACAAAATCATCCCTACACCACAGCAGGGTTACCTCTAGATTAGCTCATATGCATTAGTCAATTACAATATATTTTGTTGAAACCAAATGTTGAGTAGCTCAACACGTTGACTGCTTCGCTGATCTCGCTAATTACTCGTAGCAAGGGGGTGAATTTTTCATAAAAGGGGGTATTGCTGTAAAGAATCACGCAAGAGTAGCTTTGTATGATTTTTATCGGAGCCACGACACCGTCGCGAAGTGCAATGTCGATGTCGTGACCGTCCCTGCCAGCTGCGCTAAGAACATGGACCTCGGGAGTATCTTCATTTAGTGGCCGAGCTTGAAATCCGACGCGAACGTGAGCGCCTGGCCCCATGTTTATGCAGACGTACGCCTTGAAACACAACGTTGGCCAATGGCTTCCCAGGGTAGAGGTACCCGATGATGAGCTCCGTGATGATATTGAGTCCAGGTTGCTGCATGCACCCAAGGAAACGGTAGTCTCGCCATTACAGATCAAATTTTGAGAGAGCTAGCTAGCGGGACTTTGCACATATGCCTGAATCAATGGACATGACTACCATATTTGTGGTCGTTGTAATGATGCCGATGGGCAGCGTGAAGATTAAGGCGATGGCGCAAGCGAGGAGGAGGTATGCAAACTCAAAGCTTTGTGGGACTTGGGGATCACAGACACCATGATTATGAACATTGGCCTTATGGTTAAATGGATTTGGTGTCTTTCGACGGGGGAACAAGGTCTGTGGGCCGAGATCATCTGCAACAAATACGCCATCCTGTTGAAGATCTTGATTTTCCTTTGGCAGATATCGAGAAAAGGTTGCCATCTAATGAAAACCTCAAAAAATGACCGGGCCCTTTGACGTGGGCCTACCCCTCCGGGTGTCCCACCATGAAGATACCTGGTGCATGCACTATAAGGAAACAGCTAATAGCCGGCTTGTAATCACCGGTGGGCCACTTAAATCCCACGCCGGTGATCTGCTGGGACCAAATTCCGCAGCTAATCACCGTCGTGGGAATTTTTCCACGCCGGCGTTACGGTGGAATCACCGGCGTGGACATCTTAACACCACGCCGGTGATTTGTGGGACCAAAAATCCAACCACGGAGGAAATTGTCACCAGCGTGGGACTACATATCCACGCCAGTCATTATGGTAGCGATTACTGGCGTGGCTCCGTTCGGACACGCCGGTGATTACTTTGTGCTGAATTGTCATGCTGGGCCCCGACAGAATGACTGGCGTGAGTAGGGTCACACGCCGGTGATTACTTTAACGTTACCGGCGTGGGTGACCCGTACTCGCCGGTGATTCCATTGGAATAGTGGTATAGCTAGGGAAAAACTTGTGAAATTTCCCCACCGCTTTCATTTTGTGTCCGCGCCTCTCTCCTCTGTCTCGCGCCCGTGCCGCCATTTGACGCCGCCGCCCGCCGCCGGAAGGCCTCGTCTCCCTGAACAGGCGCTGGATGCCGGCCGCGCCTTCGTTCGACACCGGCCGCGCCTCCGCCTAACGCCGTCTCCCTCGACTGCGCGTCTCCCGCCAAGCGCCACCGGAGCTGCCGTCATCGGCGCGAGCTGTCCCCGGCCTCGTCTATGCACCACGCCTCAACACCGACGATGGGCTTCGGTGCTGCCGCCGTCGGCGCGAGGTATGGTACCCCTTTCCCCTCCACCCTGGTGTCGCTCACGAGGTGTTTGTTGAAATGCCGAGACCAATATTACATGTTTTGGAGCATGAACTAGAAATTTATTTGGAGATATATGTGGTTACCACAGGCTGGGGAGATGAATTTGGGTATATTTATGAAATGTGGGGAGTTGAATTTGGGTATATACGTGGTTGAGGTCTATGGAATTTGTTGTTCGCGAACATTTTCGCGTCTATTGTTGTTTCCTATGCAGGTATATGAGTGTCAATGTTTTGATGAAACGTTGACTCACGTCTGTTTCGTCGAATTTCTGGCACTCAATATGTCCAATTTTAGCAAAGGTCATGCCGAAATTTTTGGCATGACTTAACAATTTAAGAGATTTATGTGCAATACAGATTTATCATCCAATTTGTCTAACAATTGTAGATGTCTGGAAACAACGAGGGTTTCACTTCGTGTAACAGCCCAATTTTTGGTAATGCAAATTATGGACCAAATTTTCACTTTTTGGCAATTCCATACATGCATCATTGCATCCACTTGAAATTGTTAAACAACCCACTAATTTGGTTTGGTAACATTGGAAAACAAAATGCCAAACTTGTTTGAATCAAATCTCACCACAACGAGTGCACTCAAACTCGCAAAAATACAAAACTTCTTGACATCTTATAATTGTCAAGGAGGTTCCAAGAGTGCACAATGACATGTTGAACTTGCTCAACAAATCTCTAAAGGGTTATAAGTTTTGAAAGTTAGCAAACTTGCCTCAATCTAACTCAACGAACAAATGTGGACCAAACTAATTAATTTTGAGACACCAAAATTTATGGAGTTCCTCCAGGCTAAGGGGAGCATCCCCAAATTTTTCCATAATTTTTGGAGCAGTGCAAGTGCCCTAATTAAAACTATTAAAGAAACAGGTTTTAAAGTTAAAAACAGAAAAAGGAAAACCGGATTATCCGGTCCGAACGACCACCGGATAATCCGATCGGGGTCATCTTCTTCCTGTAGCGACCACGCACGTCGTTCCCGCCAGACCAGCTCGACGCCGAGCTCGCCATGGGGCCCCCGCGCCCCCTGCCGCACGTGAGGAGAAGAGGAGCACCTCGAGGCCCCTGGCTGCCCTATCCACTCGCCCCCTTGCCCTCTCCCTTCCCCATTTTTCTTCCCCACGAGCTCCACGTCGCCGTCGCCATGGCCGAGCACGCCGCCATCGATTGAGGTCACCCTGAGTAAATCCAAGACCACAGAAAGCTTAGCCTCCTCCTCCTCCTCTCCGTCCTCACCGCAAGAATCGAGCCGGGAAGCTGCACATTGCCCGGGATTCGAGTTCTTCTCCGACGAACTCCGCCGCACGCCGAGCTCGATTACCGCTGCTCCCGTCCATCCCCGACCTAGCTGAGCACCACCACGAGTTCGTGGTGAGCACTATACCCTTGCTGAACCCTTTCCCTCTCCCCTTTTGCTCTAGATCGAGTTTTGGCAGTAGCCCATGAAATTTCAGCTGTAACTCGCAGATCCAGGCCGGATATTCCGGACCAGGACCCAATATTCCGGCCTAAATGTCCGGCCTAGACCAGAGGCGCGCACAATTTTTCCTTAGCCAGATTTCCTGACTAGTGGAGGAAGCAACCGGATATTCCGGCCCCGGACCAAATGTCCGGCTTGAATATTCCGGCTGAGTCCAGTGGCTCGCACCTTGAGTCCTTAGCCGTTTTCACGTGTGGCCAAGCCTTGAGACCGGATATTCCGGTCTGGCACGACCCGGATTATCCGGCCTCTGGGAGCTTGTCGCCTATTGGGCTAAGTTGCACATGGTCTCCTCACAACTTAAAACTTGCATCTTCTCATGAGCATGACATTCATATGCAAGTTAACCCTAGGGTTCATCGATGTTGATCAACTAGTAAAGTTGTTGTAACCCTTAAACCCCACGGTATAGTCGCGATGCACCGTGATGCATCCAACCTCCGTTTAAATTGTTTAGTTGAATCATCCTCGTCTCGGGGATTTAAAATGTCATGTCATCATGTGTTTGCGCATTGCACTCGCTAAAAATGTGTGGTGATTGATTGTTGCCTCCCGTGCGTTATGTTTCGATAGGTCAAGCAGACGGGGTTCCACCTCAATACCCCGCCGAGCAGTGCTACCAGCACGTTGAGCAAGGCAAGCGTAATCCCCCCTCTGAGCATATCCTATCCTATTTTTCTGTAATTATTTTCTCCACTATAATATTGCATGCGGTTCTAAATGTCTTTTGTTTGGGTTAGAGTATCCTATAGAATGCATTAAGTTTCCGATGCCAATACCTGTTTTTCCCTCCTAACACCATAGGTTTGTATTGTTGGCCATGAGATACTTAACTATACTAGGTTGATGCTTAGCCATGCTTAGTAATTGCCTAGTGGTACTATGGTTATCAAATGTTGGGAACAGGTGGTGAAATGAGAATGATGGTGGAGAATGGTGGTGACGGATAATAAAATGCTTAAAGGTGGGGATGAGAGGCCACGATGGTTGTGGTGTTTTGTCTCGTTCTCGCCGCCTAGGTGCGAGTTCTGTACCTCCTGAACCAAGACTGAGCGTGCAACCATGCGTGAGGCCTGTGCATTCGCAGTGCAGGAACCCTCATAGACTAAATAACTCGAGTGGGGCTAGCCAGGGTCCTCTAGTTCGGGCTTCCATTTGCGCATGCGTGATGATTGTGGTATGAACTGGGATGAGGATGGTGGTGTTAGGAAAATGAGTGGCTGTGGGGCGGGGTGTTGTGATCCTGGCAGTCCTACCGCCACTGATGATCCTGGAAAGTCCTTAACGAGGGAGAAGTCGACACCGCTCCCACCCAGCCGGCTCTCCAAGGAAGAGAGCTAAAAGCTAGGTAATGGGCCGGACGGTACGCGTGGCAAACATTGTACACCCCTGCAGGGTTAAATCTTTTCGAAAAGCCGTGTCCACGGTTAAGGACAACTTGGGAATGGACGATGATCATAGAATAACTATAACGGAATGATTAAAACTTGGGTACTAGAGGTACCACTCAAGATTGTAAGGTGAGCTTCCTCGAGGGTGATTTGGGGAGGTGCCTTTGATGAACAGGTACAGTGGTTGAGGATGGTTTATGATGAGTAAGGTGATGAAAGAAAGAGTTACTCCTTACCTCTTTTGAAAATATTCTGATTAGTCGATGTCTTTGAGTTATGTTTTCATAAATCAAATCAGCTTTATGCAAAACAACCATAAAACTTTGAAAGCCTCATCGAGCTAAAGCTCTATTTATAATCTTACGAGTTCGTCGAACTCAACGTCGTTTGTTTTGTTTCAGAGGAGGACTTCACCGACCTCGAAGGTGGGTTCTTTGTGGACGTCGACGAGTAGTCTGGGGTTCCCGGTGGCAGCTTGGGACATCCCGGAACAGCTGGCGCTGTGATGTTTATCTGTAGGCCTCTTAGGCCATATTTGGATCTTGTTGTTTAGAACAACCTAAATTGCTTCCGCTTGATGTAATGTTGGGTCTGTGACCTCTGAATGTCATTTGCTATCTTTCTCTATTATAAGAGTTGAACTATATGATTTGTGTCGTAGAGTCTGTGATGTGCCAGTTGTTCCACAAGTCTTGATCTCTCTATTATACATTGAGGGTTGTGCCTGTGTTAAGGCATCAATCGGGGAGTTGCGTTGCCGATGATCCATTCCGAGCAACGCCTGCCAAAGGTTTTGGCCGGGATTGGTAAACCCGTAACCTCCGGTTGTATCGCTTAACCGGTGACACACAGCATCACTGTATAGCAGTCGGGTCGGGGCGCCACAAGTTGGTATCAGAGCCAGGTTTCGATCCTGGGACCTGTGGGTTATGGGCCCACCACGCTTCCGCTGCGCTGCAATCCCAAATCAACTCAGATGTTTCTACCGAGTTTAATCTTTTGATCCTTTCTTTGGGTTTTAACCCAAGGACTTGAACATAAGGTCCCGGATTGTGCCAACTAGAGTGTGTTAAGTTGTGATTTCTTAACTCCACTAGTAGCACATGATGCTGATCTTTGACCCAAGTTCTATCTTGTTGATTCCTTGTCCTTGTTGTACAATGTATTATCGTCCCTAGTCTGTGTACTTGTGTAGACGCTAATGCTATTGTTCGACCATTCGGAGAAAGATACTAACTGTGTCATTGTCAAATCTCCAGAATGGCTCGAGGAGGCCGTGGAGGCCGTGGTGGTCGCGGTAACCACAATGATGATGAGGATGATCTGCCGCCACCACCCTCGATGGCTGAGGTCTTGATGGCCATTGAGGAGAACCGTGGGCGCAATGAGCGCTTGCTTGAGCAGTTGGTGCAGCAGAATGCACGGAGGAACGAGTGCAACACTCTCACTGAGTTCCTGCGCTCGCAGCCACCCACCTTTGCTGATGCTAAGGAGCCACTGGAAGCTGATGATTGGCTTCGTGCTTTGGAGCGCAAGTTCTCCGCGCTCATGTCCCATTGGCGGAGCAAGTCAACTTTGCCACCTATCTCTTGGTTGGTGCTGCTGGCTGTTGGTGGGAAAGCCATGTGGCTTTGTTTCCAGCCAACCATGTCTTCACTGGGCTGATTTCCGCACTGCCTTCCGTGCGGAGTACATTCCCCAGCCTATCATGGACTTGAAGAGGAGGGAGTTCCTGGATTTGCAACAGGGACGGATGGACCTCCGCACTTATGGTCGTGAGTTCAACCATCTCTCTCGTTACGCCCCAAGGGACGTGACCAATGATGCTGACAAGCAAGAGCTGTTCCGCAAGGGTCTGACTCCGCAGCTCCGCTATGAGCTATTGCCCTTCAGGTTCCAGACCTATCAGGAGCTGTTCAACCAGGCTTTCACTCTTGAGCAAGGAAGAAAGGAACTTGAAGCTTCCAAGAGGCCCGCACATGGGGACCACCAGAGTTCCTCGGGTTCTGAGAGCAAGAAGCGCAGGGTGTTTGTTCCCTACAGCGCTGTGCCGCGTGCTCCATTCATGCCAAGAGCAGGGTACAGGCCACCTCCTCCGCGCCCCACTACTTCGACACTTGGGATAGGCGGAAGTGGGTACCGTCCTATGCTACCTGCTCCACCTGGACTCACTTGCTACACCTGTGGCCAGGCTGGTCACTACTCCAGGGAGTGCCCCCAGAAGGCACCTCTCGCGATAACTCCTGCACGAGCCCCTGCCACTCCAACTGGCAAGGCTGGACCTATTGTGCGTGGTCGCCTGAACCACGTCTCTATTGAAGAAGCTGAAGAGGACCCCGGCGTTCTTATGGGTGAGTTACGAATCAACGGCAATCAGCTACAGTTTTGTTTGACTCTGGAGCATCGCATTCATTCATATCCATAGCTTTTGCAAAAGACCACAAAATACCGTTCGAGAAAATGAGCCATCCCTTGGTGATTGCCACTCCTGGCTCCAAATGGCAAACCGATGGGGTTACTCCTGAGGTCCAGATTAATATAGGTTCCTTGTCTTTTCCTTATGCCTTGGTAGCTCTGAAGTCCAAAGGCATTGATGTCATACTGGGCATGAACTGGCTAACCAAATATCAGGCTAATCTCGACTGTGCCGCCAAGACCATTACTGTGACCGCTCCTTCCGGTGACATTGTGAAGTATTGGCCTGCAACATCAAGACCTCCGTCCGCCGTCGTACCCAACTCACCTGAGATCCTCCTTTGCTTTATGGAAGGCGAATCCCCTCCTGAAATCCAGGACATACACGTGGTGTGTGACTTCCCGGATGTGTTCCCGGAAGAATTGCCTGGCATGCCTCCTGACCGAAGTGTGGAGTTTGTCATAGAGCTACTTCCCGGTACGCTCCAATTTCCAAGAAGCCCTACCGTATGCCGGTGGAAGAGTTGGCTCTGTTGAAAGAGCAAATTGATCAGCTGTTAGCTAAGGAGTTCATCCAGCCTAGCAGTTCACCATGGGGTTGTCCGGTACTCTTTGTCAAGAAGAGGGATTCTACCGTGCCTCGTCTAGTCTCTGACTATCGACCGTTGAATGCGGTGACAATCAAGAACAAGTATCCTATTCCTCGCATCAATGATCTGTTGGATCAGTTAGCTGGTGCAACGGTATTCTCCAAGATGGATCTGAGGTCAGGCTACCATCAGATAAAAATCAGAAAGGAGGATATTCCAAAGACGGCATTTGTTACTCGTTATGGCTCATATGAGTATACCGTCATGTCCTTTGGTCTCACAAATGCCCAGCTACTTTCATGAGGCTCATGAACTCCATTTCATGGATTATCTTGACAAGTTTGTCGTCATTTACATCGATGACATTCTCATCTATTCCAAAACCAATGAAGAGCATGAGGAACATCTTCGTTTGGTTCTGACAAGACTTCGAGAACACCGCCTCTATGCCAAGTTCTCCAAGTGTGAGTTTTGGTTGGATAATCTGTCTTCCTTGGTCATGTGATATCCGCTAATGGTGTGGCTGTCATTCCTGACAAGATTCAGTCCATTTGGATTGGAAAACTCCAATGTCAGTCAAGGACATTCGAGCTTTCTCGGATTGGCGGGTTACTACCGCCGATTCATCGAAGGTTTCTCCAAGATAGCCAAGGCCCTGACTGACCTTCTCAAGAAGGATAAAAAGTTTGTATGGTCGGCCGAAGCTGAAGAGAGTTTCAAAACACTGAAAGCCAAGCTCACGTCCGCTCCTGTGCTTGTCCTGC
Organism: Poa pratensis; assembly: GCA_947311845.1. Classification (NCBI taxonomy): domain Eukaryota; kingdom Viridiplantae; phylum Streptophyta; class Magnoliopsida; order Poales; family Poaceae; genus Poa; species Poa pratensis. Next base: position 22,649,100 of record CAMZMU010000116.1, on the reverse strand, counting down.
CGGACACAAGGATTTCGTCGTCTTCTGTGACGCCTCTTACAAGGTTTGGGTGTGTGCTAATGCAAGATGGCCATGTGGTGGCATATGCTTCTCGCCAACTTAAGCCGCATGAGCTCAATTACCCAACTCATGATCTAGAACTTGCCGCGGTGGTCTATGCTTTGAAGCAATGGAGACCATACCTGTTTGGTAACCGTTGCGAGATCTTCTCGGATCACAAGAGTCTGAAGTACCTCTTCACCCAGCCGGATTTAAATCTCAGGCAAAGGCGTTGGTTGGAGTTAATCACGGACTACAATGTGAGTCTGAACTATCAACCCGGCAAAGCAAACGTCGTGGCTGACGCGCTAAGTCGGAAGTCCTATTGCAACAATCTGATGATTGAAAAGGCCCAACCTGCCCTTCATGAAGAGTTCTCTCGTTTGAACTAGAAATGTTCCCTCCGGCTATCTTGCAAATCTGGAGATCAAATCTACTCTTGTAGACCAGATTAAGGATGCTCAAACTCGTGACAAGGGTATTCAGAAAATCAAGAGAACATTGCTAGCGGGAAGGCAAAATGTTTTTCTGTCAATGAATCCGGAGTTGTTTATTTTGGTGACCGCTTGGTAGTGCCAAAGAAACAAAATTGAGAGGGCTGATCCTCCAAGAAGCTCATGAATCTCCTCTCTCTATTCATCCCGGTAGTACCAAGATGTACCAAGACCTTCGACCACTATTCTGGTGGACTCGTATGAAACGAGAAATTGCCAAGTATGTTGCTGAATGCGACACCTGTCGACGGGTAAAGGCTGAACATCAAAGACCTCCCGGTACTCTTCGCCCTATTGCAGTCCCGAGTGGAAATGGGATGAAATTGGTATGGACTTCATCACCGGGTTTCCCCGATCTCAAAAGGGCAACAATGCAATATGGGTAATCATTGATCGTCTTTCCAAGGTTGCTCACTTCCTACCAGTCCGTGATGATATACGGGCAAGTCAACTTGCTGACTATATTTGGCTCGTATTGTTCCATTGCATGGGGTCCCTCTGAGGATCATATCGGACCGTGGAAGTATCTTTGTCTCCAAGTTTTGGCAGAGTTTCCAAACTGCTATGGGGTCCCGTCTCAACTTCAGTACCGCCTACCATCCCAAACTGATGGTCAGACCGAAAGAGTGAACCAAGTTTGGAAGACATGCTTAGGGCATGTGTCATCTCTTTTGGCAAGGTTGGGAAAAGTATCTCCCTTTCGCGGAGTTCTCCTACAACAATAGCTATCAAGCTAGTCTGGGCATGGCTCCATTCGAGGCTTTATATGGAAGAAAATGCCGCACTCCTCTGAATTGGTCCGAGACCGGAGAGAGGCACTCTTTGGTCCAGATATATCAATGAAGCTGAGGAGAAGGTCGAATCATAAGGAGAATCTGAAGATTGCTCAGTCTAGGCAAAAGAGCTACTATGATAAGCACCATCAGGAAATTCACTATGAAATTGGTGATAAAGCTTATCTCCGTGTCTCTCCCCTTCGTGGCGTTCGCCGCTTCGGAATCAAAGGAAAATTGGCCCCTCGCTATGTTGGTCCTTTCACCGTTCTGGCAAGCGAGGAGATCTTTCTTATCAATTGGAGTTACCGGTCAAATTCCCAAATGTACATGATGTGTTTCATGTCTCCCAACTTCGCCGGTGTTTCAAGGATCCTATCCATGGGGTCAATCATGAAGAGCTAGACCTCCAGGAAGATCTCACTTATCGCGAGCATCCTATCCGTGTCTTGGATGAAGCTGAAAGAAAGACCCGAAACAAGACTACCAAGTTCCTCAAAGTTCAATGGTCTCACCATTCCGAGGAAGAAGCAACTTGGGAACGAGAATCTAGTCTTCGTGAGGAGTATCCCGACTTCTTTTCGCAACTTAGAATCTCGGGACGAGATTCCTGTAAGGAGGGTAGAGTTGTAACAGCCCACTTTTGGTAATGCAAATTATGGACCAAATTTTCACTTTTTGCATTCCATACATGCATCATTGCATCCACTTGAAATTGTTAAAAAACCCACTAACTTGGTTTGGTAACATTGGAAAACAAAATGCCAAACTTGTTTGAATCAAATCTCACCACAACGAGTGCACTCAAACTCGCAAAAATACAAAACTTCTTGACATCTTATAATTGTCAAGGAGGTTCCAAGAGTGCACAAGGACATGTTGAACTTGCTCAACAAATCTCTAAAGGGTTATAAGTTTTGAAAGTTAGCAAATTGCCTCAATCTAACTCAACGAACAAATGTGGACCAAACTAATTAATTTTGAGACACCAAAATTTGTGGAGTTCCTCCAGGCTAAGGGGAGCATCCCCAAATTTTTCCATAATTTTTGGAGCAGTGCAAGTGACCTAATTAAAACCATTAAAGAAACAGCTTTTAAAGTTAAAAACAGAAAAAGGAAAACCGGATTATCCGGTCCGAACGACCACCGGATAATCCGATCGGGGTCATCTTCTTCCTGTAGCGACCACGCGCGTCGTTCCCGCCAGACCAGCTCGACGCCAAGCTCGCCATGGGGCCCCCGCGCCCCCTGCCGCACGTGAGGAGAAGAGGAGCACCTCGAGGCCCCTGGCTACCCTTTCCACTCGCCCCCTTGCCCTCTCCCTTCCCCATTTTTTCTTCCCCACGAGCTCCACGTCGCCGTCGCCATGGCCGAGCTCGCCGCCGTCGATTGAGGTCACCCGAGCAAATCCAAGACCACAGAAAGCTTAGCCTCCTCCTCCTCTCTGACCTCACCGCAAGAATCGAGCCGGGAAGCTGCACATTGCCCGGGATTCGAGTTCTTCTCCGACGAACTCCGCCGCACGCCGAGCTCGATTACCGCTGCTCCCGTCCATCCCCGGCCTAGCTTAGCACCAGCACGAGTTCGTGGTGAGCACTATACCCTTGCTGACCCCTTTCCCTCTCCCCTTTTGCTCTAGTTCGAGTTTTGGCAGTAGCCCATGAAATTTCAGCTGTAACTCGTAGATCCAGGCCGGATATTCCGGACCAGGACCCAATATTCCGGCCTAAATGTCCGGCCTAGACCAGAGGCACGCACAATTTTTCCTTAGCCAGATTTCCTAACTAGTGGAGGAAGCAACCGGATATTCCGGCCCCGGACCAAATGTCCGGCTTGAATATTCCGGCTGAGTCCAGTGGCTCGCACCTTGAGTCCTTAGCCGTTTTCACGTGTGGCCAAGCCTTGAGACCGGATATTCCGGTCTGGCACGACCCGGATTATCCGGCCTCTGGGAGCTTGTCGCCTATTGGGCTAAGTTGCACATGGTCTCCTCACAACTTAAAACTTGCATCTTCTCATGAGCATGACATTCATATGCAAGTTAACCCTAGAGTTCATCGATATTGATCAACTAGTAAAGTTGTTGTAACCCTTAAACCCCACGGTATAGTCGCGATGCACCGTGATGCATCCAACCTCCGTTTAAATTGTTTAGTTGAATCATCCTCATCTCGGGATTTAAAATGTCATGTCATCATGTGTTTGCGCATTGCACTCGCTAAAAATGTGTGGTGATCGATTGTTGCCTCCCGTGCGTTATGTTTCGATAGGTCAAGCAGACGGGGTTCCACCTCAATATCCCGCCGAGCAGTGCTACCAGCACGTTGAGCAAGGCAAGCGTAATCCCCCCTCTGAGTATATCCTATCCTATTTTTCCGTAATTATTTTCTCCACTATAATATTGCATGCGGTTCTAAATGTCTTTTGCTTGGGTTAGAGTATCCTATAGAATGCATTAAGTTTCCGATGCCAATACCTGTTTTTCCCTCCTAACACCATAGGTTTGTATTGTTGGCCATGAGATACTTAACTATACTAGGTTGATGCTTAGCCATGCTTAGTAATTGCCTAGTGGTACTATGGTTATCAAATGTTGGGAACAGGTGGTGAAATGAGAATGATGGTGGAGAATGGTGGTGACGGATAATAAAATGCTTAAAGGTGGGGATGAGAGGCCACGATGGTTGTGGTGTTTTGTCTCGTTCTCGCCGCCTAGGTGCGAGTTCTGTACCTCCTGAACCAAGACTGAGCGTGCAACCATGCGTGAGGCCTATGCATTCGCAGTGCAGGAACCCTCTTAGACTAAATAACTCGAGCGGGGCTAGCCAGGGTCCTCTAGTTCGGGCTTCCATTTGCGCGTGCGTGATGATGGTGGTATGAACTGGGATGAGGATGGTGGTGTTAGGAAAATGAGTGGCTGTGGGGCGGGGTGTTGTGATCCTGGCAGTCCTACCGCCACTGATGATCCTGAAAAGTCCTTAACGAGGGAAAGTCGACACCGCTCCCACCCAGCCGGCTTTCCAAGGAAGAGAGCTAATTGTACAGGTAATGGGCTGGATGGTACGCGTGGCAAACATTGTACACCCCTGCAGGGTAAATCTTTTCGAAAAGCCGTGTCCGCGGTTATGGACGACTTGGGAAAGGACGATAAGATCATAGAATAACTTGAACGGAATGATTAAAACCTGGGTACTAAGGTACTACTCAAGAGTGCAAGGTCAGCTTCCTCGAGGGTGATTCGGGGAGGTGCCTTTGTAGAACAGGTGCAGTGGTTGATGATGGTTGATGTTGAGAAAGGTGATCAAAGAAAAGAGTACTTCTTACCTCTTTTTAAAAATACTCTGAATAGTCGATGCCATTGAGTTATGTTTTAATAAATAAAATCAGCTTTATGCAAAACAGCCATAGAACCTTGAAAGCCTCATCGAGCTAAAGCTCTATATATAATCTTGCGAGTTCGTCGAACTCAACGTCGTTTGTTTTGTTTCAGAGGAGGACTTTCCCGACCTCGAAGGTGGGTTCTTTGTGGACGTCGACGAGTAGTCTGGGGTTTCCAGGTGGCAGCTTGGGACATCCCGGAACAGCTGGCGCTTGGATGTTTATGTGTAGGCCTCTTAGGCCATAATTTGGTTCTTGTTGTTTAGAACAACCTATTTCACTTCCGTATGTTGTAATGTTGGGTCTGTGACCTCTGATTGTCATTTGCTATCTTTCTCTATTATAAGAGTTAAACTATAATGTTTTGTGTCGTAGAGTCTGTGATGTGCCAATTGTTCCACAAGCCTTGATCTTTCTATTATACATTGAGGGTTGTGCTTGTGTTAAGGCATCAATCGGGGTGTTGCGTTGCCGATGATCCATTCCGAGCAACGCCTGCCAAAGGTTTTGGCCGGGGATTGGTAAACCCGTAACCTCCGGTTGTATCACTTAAGTGGTGACACACAGCATCACTGTATAGCAGTCGGTCGGGGCGCCACGGGGCATTACGACAAAATACATAGACCGTTATCCAACAGCGTCTATGACTAATAATCCACCTCCAGGTTGTCATACCGAGTTCCCCGTTGGTATTAAGTTGCAAGCAACGGATAATCGCATTAAGTAATGTGCGTAATGTAAACAAATGCATTAGACCTAACGGCGCACCCTTAAGCTAAGCATCGGTTATTTTATCCCTAGTGGCAACACACATCCACAATCTTAGAAGTTGCTGTCACTCTCCCAGATTACCGGAGGCATGAACCCACTATCTAGCATAAATACTCACTCTTGGAGTTACAAGCATCTACTTGGCCAAAGCATCTACTAGTAACGGAAAGCATGCAAGATCATAAATAACATATAAGATAGATTGATAATCAACTTGACATAGTATTCAATATTCATCGGATCCCAGCAAACACAACATGTAGCATTACAATAAGATGATCTTGATCATGATAGGCAGCTCACAAGATCTAAACATGATAGCATAAAGTGGAGAGACAACCATCTAGCTACTGCTATGGACCCGTAGTCCAAGGATGAACTACTCACGCATCACTCCGGAGGCAGGCATGGTGATGTAGAGCCCTCCGGTGATGATTCCCCTCTCCGGCAGGGTGCCGGGAAGAGCTTCTGAACCCTCCCGAGCTAGGGTTGACGGGCGGCGTCTCTGGAACTTTTCGTGGATAATGGCTCGGGTTTAGGGTTTTCCGTGAAGAATAAATAGGCGAAAGGGCGGCGGCTGGAGACCCGTGGGGCCCACACCACCCCACGGCGCGGCAGGGGGGGCCGCGCCGCCCCATGGTGTGGCTGGCTCGTGGCCCCTCCGTCTCTCCTTTGGACTCCGTGTACGTGTTGGAAAAATAGGAGGTTCTGTCCAAGTTTCGTCCAATTCCGAGAATATTTCCAGACTAGCTTTTCTGGAATACAAAAACAGCAGAAAACAGGAACTGGCACTGTGGCATCTTGTTAATAGGTTAGTCCCAGAAAATGCATAAAAATGCTATGAAGTGTATATAAAACATGTAACAATTGGTATAATATCAACATGGAACATCAGAAATTATAGATACGTTTGAGACGTATCAAGCATCCCCAAGCTTAGTTCTACTCGTCCTCGAGTAGGTAAAACGATAAAAACAAAATAATTTCTGAGGTGACATGCTACAATCATAATCTTGATCAAATAGTATTGTAAAGCACATGTTATGAATGAAGTGATCCAGGTCAATGGTCTATAGTTTGCTAGCAAGTAGATAATGAGCAAACAACTGAATCATATAAGCAAAAACTTTTCATGAATAGTACTTTCGAGACAAGCATCAAAGAGTTTTGCATAAGAGTTAACTCATAAAGCAATAGATTCTAAGTAAAAGGTATTTAACCAACACAAAGGAAGATTTAAGCTTCAGCAATTGCTTTCAACTTTCAACATATATATCTCATGGATATTTGTCAACACAAAGCAATATAATAAGTGCAATATACAAGCATATAAAAATTGTTGCACCAAAGTTGACACTAGTGTTTGCTTCTAAGATAGAAAGAAGTAGGAAAACTGACTCAACATAAAAGTAAAAGAAAGGCCCTTCGCAGAGGGAAGCAGGGATTAAATCATGTGCTAGAGCTTTTTAAGTTTTTGAAATCATATAGAGAGTAAAAATAAGTTTTGGAGGTGTTTGTTAATTGTCAACGAATCAGAAAATGGAAAGTACAATATGACCCCTGCCAACCAGACTTTTAAGAGCGGCTCCCATGAAGGACGTTATTTCTACCAGCAAGGCAGATCATCCTCTTCTCTTTTGTTTACACATGCAGATATTTCACTGTTTGTCATTGCTTGACTGATAAATCAGGGCAAAAATGTGAAGAGAATTAAGCGGTTAAAGTTGTAATTAATTGGGACTGGGCACCCCATTTGCCAGCTCTTTTTGCAAAATTAATGGATAAGCGGATGTATATGCCGCTAGTCCGGTGGTAAAGTCTGTTTGACAGTTGACATAAAGACATCCACCCCGTCCTCATGAGCTTGGTAAACATTGACACAAAATAGGAGTAATAATTTTGAATAGTTTAAAGGTAGCACATGAAAAATTTACTTGGAATGGCAAGGAAATACCACATATAGGTAGTTATGGTGGACACAGATGGCATGGATTTTGGCTCAAGGTTTTGGATGCACGAGAAGCATTCCCTCTCAGTACAGAGTTTAGGCTAGCAAGGTTATTTGAAGCAAACACAGGATATCAACCGACACAGCAAGACTTATATGAAAACATATTGCAAGCATTATAAGACTCTACACTGTCTTCCTTGTTAACCAAACCCTTTTACTAGAAAATATCTAGACCTTAGAGATACCAATCATGCAAACCAAATTTCAACGAGCTTTACGGTAGTTCTTCATTAATAGGTTTTAACTACATGATACAAAAGCTTAAACATGAACTACTTGATAACTCAAAACAATTGACAAGTATCAAATTATCCAATACAGTGATCTACAAGAATATGTAAGCTTTTTCCATTATACCATCTACCACATGCAACATTTTCTGTTCCAACCAAACACCAATCAATTTATTTCAACATAAACTCTCCAAACAATTATAAGTGAAGCAAGAGAGTACTTTCTTTAAAAGAACTAACAGCTCTGAATAAGAGATGCATGCAAAACAGGAGCTAAAAGCATAGCAATAGCTAGATAAGAATACTCAACAAGTATAAGTGAAGAATAGGAGTATTCATATGAAAAAGCGGAGCGTGTCTCTCTCCCAATCAAGAATGCTAGGGTCCAATCAAGTTGACCATAAGAAAAATAAAATACTGAAAATAAAAGCACACAGACGCTCCAAGTAAAGCACATATGATGTGAAAGAATTAAAATATAGTTTCACTAGAGATGACCTGATAAGTTGCTGATGAAGAAGGGGATGCCTTGGGCATCCCCAAGCTTAGACGCTTGAGTCTTCTTGAAATATGCTGGGGTGATCCATGGGAGCATCCCCAAGCTTAAGCTCTTCACTCTTCTTGATCACATTATATCATCCTTCTCTCTTGACCCTTGAAAACTTCCGCCACACCAAACTCAGAGTAATTCTCATTAGAGGGTTAGTGCACAATCAAAAACTCACATGTTCTATAAGGACACAAACATGACCGTTACTTTTAACATTAACTACTGCCACTGATGTTATGTGAAGCTCTTCACCCTAAAAAAGAATTCCACTCAACACTAGTAAAAGAGAGAATGCGAAAAATAAAAGACAGAATCTGTCTAAACAGAACAGTCGTAAAGACGAATTTTTTCGAGGCACTTACGTTGCTCAGATCGAAAAACTTTAAACTAACGAAAGATGCGTACATATCTGAGGATCACGCACAAAAATTTGCAGATTTAAATAATTTTTCTGTGATTTTACAGAAGTAAAACGGTGAACAGCAGAAATCTGTTCCTGCGCAGAAATCCAAATCTAGCATCATCTTCCTATTAGAGGCAATACTTGGCACAACAATGCGATAAAATAAAGATACAAAGGAATTGTTACAGAAGTAAACAACTCCTTGACTAAAAAAAAAAAAAAATTAAGAAATAAAATAATGGGTTGTCTCCCATAAGCGCTTTTCTTTAACGCCTTTCAGCTAGGCTAGAAGATTTTAATGATGCTCTCATAAGATAAGAGTTGAAAACAATAGAGAGCATCAAGAGCAAATATCAAACACATTTAAGTCTAACCCACTTCCTATGCAAAGGAATCTTGTAGTAAAACAAATCATTGAAGCATAAAGCAACTAGCATAGGAAGATGCAACAAATGCAACTTTAAAACTTTCAACACAAAGAGAGGTGTTTTAGTGACTTGAAAACTTTTACAAAATATTTTCCTCTCTCATAATAACTTTCAGTAGAATCATGAACAAATTCAACAATATAACTATCACATAAAGCATGCTTTTCATGATCTACAAACACATAATTTTTATCAAGCTCCAAGGTAGTGGGATCAAAAATTTCAAACCCACTTTTAAACATATTAAAACAAGATGATTGGTCACTCTCAATAGTAGAATGCATAATATTATCAAGCAACATAGGACCATCATCTAAAGCTTTATCATAAACATTTTCTAAGCAAACTTTCTCATTACCATGCATTTTGAAATTAGGCATAAATAGAGGATTATCATAAGACTTATCAAAATAGCATGGATTTTCATAAATAACAGTAGCATAATTATTTCCACAAGTTTCATTCATAGGGAATATTTCAAGAGAATCCACAGGAACATAACATTCTCCTCCTTTTGTAAGCATGGAGGGCAATCAAATAGTGTAAGAGTTACTCTCATTGGAAGGTAGACATGGGTAGTTAATCCACTCTTCCTCCTTTTGTTCATCACTCTCCTCCTCTTTTTCATCCGATGAGATTTCAGCATCAGCAGTTTCTTCTTCCACATGTTCCTGCAAGGCAATGGTCTCCTCCTTTGGAGGAAAGATCCTATTAATAAATTCAGTAATATAACCATTATCCTTGTAATTCTCAAAACAATATTTAAGTACAACAAGATTCTCAGATTTATAAGGGGTAACATCATCATTAGCAATAATGTCAAATAAAGCAGCAATTTCATAAGCCCCCTTAAAAGCAATAAATTCTTCAATTCTCTCCACATTATAAAAATCATAATCCCCATTAGCATAAGAAGACAAGATTTCATTATCATTGTGAGCACATTGGAAAGGAAGGTGACGCAATCCACAAGAACATTTTACATCATAAAGCCTACATAAATCCAGGCACATGTTTTAACTTTCTCAATAAAATTCCATAATAGTAACCCTTTTTCAGACAAACGGTGTTTCTTAAAATGTTTTTGATGGCCCTCTGTGAACCCACCGTGCCAATAAAATTTAGTTTGAAAGAAGTTATCCATTGATAGCAAGTAAACAACTAGACATAATAACAAACCGAAATAGACTAGATGCAGAAATTTAATTTTTTGTATTTTGATAAATAAAGCAAACAAGATAAGATAAAAATAAACTAAGCAAGACAATAACAAAGTAAAGAGATTGGAAGCGTGAAACTCCCCTTGCAGAAATCCTCTTGCTCCCCGCAACGGCGCCAGAAAAATGCTTGATGACGTGGATCACACGTTCGTTGGGAGACCCCAAGAGGAAGGTATGAAGCAGTGTAGCAGCAGTTTCCCTCAGTATGAAACCAAGGTTTAATCGAACCAGTAGGAGCAAGAAATCACTTCTGAAGGTTGTCAGTGGCGCGCTGACGTGGAACCTGCACACAACACAATCAAACTACTTTGCCCCAACGAAACAGTGAGGTTGTCAATCTCACCGGCTTGCTGAAAACAAAGGATTAAACGTATGGTGTGGAAAACAGTAGTAAATTGCAGAGAATGAAAAGGAACAATGTTTGCAGTTGGTTGTATTATCAGTGTAAAAGAATGGACCGGGGTCCACAGTTCACTAGTGGTGTCTCTCCATAAAAGATAACTAACATGCTGGGTGAACAAATTACAGCTGGGCAATTGACAAAATATTGAGCGCATGACAATGCATATATATGACATGATGATTACTATGATATTCATGTGGGCATTACGACAAAATACATAGACCATTATCCAACACGTCTATGACTAATAATCCACCTCCAGGTTGTCATACCGAGTTCCCCGTTGGTATTAAGTTGCAAGCAACGGATAATCGCATTAAGTAATGTGTGTAATGTAAACAAATGCATTAGACCTAACGGCGCACCCTTAAGCTAAGCATCGGTTATTTTATCCCTAGTGGCAACATCACATCCACAATCTTAGAAGTTGTGTCACTCTCCCAGATTACCGGAGGCATGAACCCACTATCTAGCATAAATACTCACTCTTGGAGTTACAAGCATCTACTTGGCCAAAGCATCTACTAGTAACGGAAAGCATGCAAGATCATAAATAACATATAAGATAGATTGGTAATCAACTTGACATAGTATTCAATATTCATCGGATCCCACAAACACAACATGTAGCATTACAACAAGATGATCTTGATCATGATAGGCAGCTCACAAGATCTAAACATGATAGCATAAAGTGGAGAGACAACCATCTAGCTACTGTATGGACCCTTAGTCCAAGGATGAACTACTCACGCATCACTCCGGAGGCAGGCATGGTGATGTAGAGCCCTCCGGTGATGATTCCCCTCTCCGCAGGGTGCCGGGAAGAGCTTCTGAACCCTCCCGAGTTAGGGTTGACGGCGGCGGCGTCTCTGGAACTTTTGTGGATAATGGCTCGGGTGTCTAGGGTTTTCCCGTGAAGATGAATAAATAGGCGAAAGGGCGGCGGCTGGAGACGCCCGTGGGGCCCACACCACCCCACGGCACGGCAGAGGGTGGGGCCGCGCCGCCCCATGGTGTGGCTGGCTCGCGGCCCCCTCCGTCTCTCCTTTGGACTCCGTGTACGTGTTGGAAAAATATGATGTCTTGTCCAAGTTTCGTCCAATTCCGAGAATATTTCCAGACTAGCTTTTCTGGAATACAAAAATAGCAGAAAACAGGAACTGGCACTGTGGCATCTTGTTAATAGGTTAGTCCCAGAAAATGCATAAAAAATGCTATGAAGTGTATATAAAACGTGTAACAATTGATACAATATCAACATGGAACATCAGAAATTATAGATACGTTTGAGACGTATCAGACAATCAGGTCCTAACAATAACATGCAGACTTGCAAAGAAGTATTGCAGGACAAGGAGTACGACCCGTGCACGGCTTTTCTGAATGATCATGGCGAGGTTGACATGATGTCGCAAAAGCACATCGATGACACAGAAAAGCAGCATGATAATGACATGATAGGACTCCTTAGCCTCAACATCAGGAACGCACGCGGGCCAATAAGAGTCTTCTTTTCGACACGCCACCAGACATTGAGGAGACCCAACATGGCACACAAAAAGGGACAGTTTTTAGTCCAAGCACAATGCATACGACAGTGAAGGAAGGCTTTGGACGTGGTATACCACCTTGCCAGCCGGCCCAAGCCAGCCAGCCGGCCCCAGGAGCAAAGAAAAGGCGAGGTGGTCACTCTTCTAGAAAGAAACATCACGCGGATACACAACCGGGCCCCTCTCGGACTGCTGCGAGATCTGGTGAAACAACGTTGGGGTTATATCACATGGGTGAGAATATGCTCTCGCCGGAAGAGCTCGCGGCCGTGCCCCATGAAATCACTTTTCTGCACCAACAAATCCTCAAACACGAGAAGTGGCTTCTTTCCTTAAAGGAGAAAATCGCGTTCCCGGTCTTTGCGGTGAGGGTGACTGACGAATATGCGGACTGGGGTCATGAATTCCCCTCGGAAGTGTTCTTTGTGGCCTACGAAGAAGTCTTCAACATGCTCCACCTGCGCCAGTTGTCTTCATCCTTGCTCCACCTATGGGCGCTCCACCCAACCTCTGCTATCTTAGTTGACAATATCATGGACGTCGCTATTGCGGACCCGAGATACTATACCAGAACACCTTCAAGACCAAAGCCGGCTGTAATAAAATGAAGAAATATCTAACAAAGTTCATGCTGCAAAATCAAGACAAGACAAACCTTCTCGTGCCCTACTGTCTGTAGTAAGTCACTCGCCTACATTACTTTGCTTTGATTTTTAGATTTCCATTCTAATCAAACTAATTATGATTGATATTTGGTGATATGTTTTGCGCAGCGATCACATGGTGCTCATCGTTCTCGAGCCAAAGAGTTCTACTTCTCTCTTTATGGATTCGGCCCTCCACAAGAAGATAAATTACGATAATATAAAGACCACTTTGGATCAGGCTCTCTTTGAATACAGCGTCAACGGTGGCGTCATCGAATGAAGTAAAGTGAAGACAGACAAGTATGGAATGGTTTGCTTTAAACACCTAAACAATTTCAAGTGCACACGACAAGCAGAAGATAGCAACATGGGGGGCTACTTCGTCCTCCATCAAATGTGGTCGTTCGTACGTGCGAAGCATATGATGGCCGGAGACAAGACCATCCTCAGGTGGGCTGAATGCTTGAAGAATGTCAAGGATGGAAATATGAGAGATAGCTGGGCGCGTATTCAGAACGAGCTTGCAGTAGTTCTCAACACAGATGTCAACACCGTCGATGCCCGTTCTATTGCCTACCACTACAGAAAGACGATATCCTCGAACGCATGAGGGCACAGGGTCACACTGGGCAATTCACAATTGATGGCATGCGCAACTTCAACACCATCCAATAGAGCGTTTGAAAACTTGTCATTGTAATAGCGGCTTATCTTTTATGTACCTTTCCGTGAACTTTATATTCGTTCGCAGAACTATGTTATTTGGGTCTGTAAAAACATAATTAAGGCTTATCATTGTAATAGCTAGCTTCCGTGGACTATCTAGTAATCAGCTATATGAACTTTTAAGTTAAATATGTATTCGTATTTCTGTGCGTGTATTCTCAAATATATTCTGTGCGAGTGCATTCTCGAATATGGTCTTTAATACGAAATATCGAATATATAACAATTGGGTAAATTAATAATAAATTTATAAATTAATAAAACAATTACTGGCGAGCCATGCTACACCACGCCGGTAATCCACCAATACCAGAAACCGGACATCGTGTTTGCAAACAGATGACCGGCGTGGCTGTCCACGCCGGTAATCCCATGAATCACCGGCGTGTGCCGGTGATCTCAAAGAATGACCGGCGTGGCCTCGCACTCGCCCGTGATCTCACATAGCACTGACGTGAAGTTACCGGGCATTTCTCGCCGGTGATCCCAAAATCGCCACGCCGGTGATTAGCTGTTTCCTTGTAGTGACGTATAGGCTAAAGCCCAACCGACGACCTACCAGCAAGGCCCACAAAGGAGGCCCAAGACAATGACGTATGATCCAAGACTGGCAAACCTTATGACGGTAGAGACCTACTTTACCTATAAACAGGATCGGATGCGAACTCCCGAGACCCAGCCTACTATATAAAGGCTGGGAGGGTCGCCGATCTAGGTCACGCCATACTCTAGCCACAAAAACCCTAGCGAGATCGCATCTTGCCGGGACACCATTGTAGCTCCATTGTACACCTCGAGATCAATAACCAGACAAGCAGGAAGTAGGGTGTTACCCTTCGGGGGCCTGAACCTGGGTAAACTCCTTTCTTGTCAGCCAACGGATCTACCAGTGCTACCAACTCTCTCCCTGTCTAACGAAACCCTAGGTAGCTTAACCATGCGATTTGATGTGGTCACCCCACATCACCCTTCGAATGGTAACTGTGGTCTATGTGGGGACGCAGAAGATACAAACCACATCTTTTTTACCTGCCCCTTGGCCCGTTTTATGTGGAGCATAGTTAGGGAACTGCTCTCCTCTGATTGGAATCCTTCTTGCTTTGCTAATGTTTACCGGATGGTTATGTGCTCTGCTTGGCATGCTAGGAGGATCCTTTGGATCTGTTGTGCGGCCCTCTGCTGGACTCTCTGGAATGTTTGGAACAAAATCTCAATTGAGCGATCGTTTCCATCGCAGCCAGCTAACTGCCTCTACAAAATGACCACTTACTTGCAGGTGTGGAGACTCGTGGCTAGGCGACAAGACAAGAAAGAGCTGGAGCTAGCTGGTGATCGGACGTATTTGGGCGCTTCATCTTTCGATCCAAGACTAGCTAGAACTACATGTTTTGTACTTTTGTTTGGATGTCCCATCTTCGTGCGGCATGTAGGTGTTTTGGAGAACACCTCTGCTTGCCCTTTGAGACGCTTATTCGCTCTAGTGTAGTGTTGTCTGATGTAAAACTTGAAACTGTTTGGTTGGTGTTTGCTTTATTAATTTAAAGTCGGGCTTGTTCGAGCTTTCTGTCTAAAACAAATATAGCGTGAGTGACTTCAACCTAATTGGTTCGATGGGCCGAAACTGAAACTAACAGAAACAAGGTCGAAACCAAATTTGGTTCGAACCAACTAAGACACAAACCAAGACCAGTACAACTGTGGTCAGCGAAATAACATGGGACCACCCATTAAAACATAACCTATCCAAGTACTACATACATGGATTACAATGCATATCCAAGTATTCCTCTAGCTCGGTGAAGTCATGAACGTGGGCTTCACCTCATCTTCTGGAGGAGTCTCTAGGAAGAAGCATCCAACCTTCAGAATGTTTGGAGGTGGTGCAACAGCAGGAACTATGCCGTCCTGCCCTCATCAAGGGGGAACTTAAGGTTCATAATACTGAGTGACGAGAAGTGATAAAAAACAGAGTCAATTTTTTTTCATTATAAGTACAACTACAGATGACTATGTCTACCATCTTATTATCACCCCTTAGTGAAATAGTAGATGTGAATAAAACAATTCCTATTTTCTTTTCTATCGCTCTAGTACTGTACAAGTCTCAACTGACAAGTAGGCATCCCTTAGCCACCACTCCTGGCGCCGTTGGGCATGACGCTAGGGGGCAGTGGTCGTCCGCAACACCGCCCCACCACCGCACCCGTAGATGTCGAAGTAGCCTAGCGAGATGAATGTGAGCACCCCCATGAAGGCGACACCGCTATCAAGCCCCGCAGCGAGCACGTAGTTGTGCCTCATCCACCACGCCTTGTGCCGCCGGTATATGAAGTAGTTGAACAGGATGCCGACAAAGCCCCACATGATGAAGTTGACAGATCTCGCCGGGAGAAGGCCGCCGGCGCCGGCGAAGATGAGTGGTACACTGATGTTCTTGATAAAGGCGTTGCGCGGGTACCGCCGAGAAAGCAGCCAGATGGGCACGGGCGCGAGGAGGCCGACGAGGAAGAAGTAATTCATCTGCCAGTAGTTGCCGAGGCGGCCAAACATGCGCAGCGGCCCTACGACACCCCAGATGATGGAGGCGTTGTAGAAGACGTCGTCCCCTGGACACGTCCAGGGGCTGCCCTCCGGCAGGATATCCACGTCGCACACGTTCTTCACCGTGGTCAGCAGCCACCACGCCGTCGCGAAGTGCACCGTCGACGCCGTGACCGTCCCCGCCAGCTGCGCGAAGAACATGGACCTCGGGGGTATCTTCATGTAGTGGCCGAGCTTGAAATCTGACACGAACGTGAGCGCCTGCCCCATGCTTATGTAGCCGTACGTCTTGAACACGACGTTCGCCAATGGCTTCCCAGGGTAGAGGTACCCGATGATGAGCTCCGTGATGATATTTAGTCCCGGTTGCTGCATCAAAAGGAAATGGTCGTCTCGTCATTGCAGATCAAATTTTCAGAGAGCTAGTGCACAGCTCCCTGGATCGACAGAAATAGTTACCATATTAGTTGTCGCCGTGATGATGCCGATGGGCAACGTGAAGATTAAGGCGATGGCGCAAGCGAGGAGGAGTCCCCAGTAGGGCAGCTGCAGCTGGCCTCCGAAACCCTCGCAGGTGAAGAGGGACAGCGCCAACACGAGGACCAGCATCAGGTGGAACCACCACTGCGGCACAGCCTTGTAGTTCCTCTTCATGATCCTGGTGTGCACGTCCCGCTCCTTGCCCTTCTCTGTCGCTGCCTTTCGCCAGAGGTCGAAGATCTCCCTGCATCAAATAAAATGCGAAGCATAAGGCATAAGCTAATTTTATTGGGAGTATTTTGGAGCGTATGGCAGCTTGTCTGTCTATAACCTTACTTGCCATGGTAGAACGCGACGTGCGAGAGCGTGGCCATGAGGCCCGCGAAGCCGAACCCGTAGTTGATGGCGAAGAGCACGCTGAGGTTAATGCGGCTGTAGGCGTTGTACTCGTTGAGGTTGAGCGTGAAGGCTTTGGGGTCGAGGATGCGGTTGGTGTCGTAGCGCTCGCCAGCGGCGTCGAAGACGTGCGACGAGATGATGGGGAAGCGCTTGGCGTTGTAGGCGTTGGTCCAGTAGAGGAACGGCACGGCGACGTAGTTGTTGAAGGCGAACCCGACCATGATGTTGAAGATGGCGAACGCCGGCGAGGCAAGCGGGTTGCCGATGAACCCCGCGACGGTATTCCAGTCAAGGCCGAAGGAGCCGACGCCGAGGCCCTTGAGCCCCGAGCCGATCTGCTGCGCCGTGACGGAGTCCTTGTAGAACCAGCACAGCGCCGACATGGTGCTGGCCGCTGGGAACAGGTAGCTCGGGATCAGGTAGTAGGCGAAGCTGCAGACCATCACGATGATGAAGAATTGCAGCCGTGTCAGCTGCCCCTTGCGCCTCTTCTCCTCCTCGTGCATCGCCCTGCAGAGTGATACAGATGCATACTACGTATATCACAGTATGTTCATGAAGCTACGTGTTTATATCGATCAATGCGTACCTGAAAAGAGTGACCTGGACAAGGTTTATTGGCCACCACATGTAGGCTGAATCAACAAGGTACGTCCGAAACAGGCCAGCCCATCCGTACCCAAGCAACTGAAATTAAGGAATTTGTGTTGGACAAGATCATTCTGCAGGTTCCACACAAAAAAGTTATGGAGGGAATTAATGAATCACCTGGGTTGTTTGTGCGAGCAGCATGGCCGCGTAGGGGTTGATCTGCCGCTTGTAGAAGACCTTGACGATGGCGATGATATTCATGGCATACACGCCGCTCGCACCGGCGCCGGCGAAGATGGTGATGAGGCAGTGTTCCTTGAGGCTGAAAGGGCCCGGGTTGAGGGAGAACGACCAGCCGATGACCGGAACGCGCATGAGCTTCACCGGCAGCGTCGACGCCATGAACCGGCCGATGGGCAGGGTCGCAATCTGCACCACCACTGTGCCGATGGCCAGCTGGTTGGACCGGTACATGAAGAACTCGTTGACGAAGGCCAGAAGCACGCAGGACGACATCCCCAGCACCCATGTCCGGAACGTCAGGCATGGCTCCGACGGGTCGTCGGTGATCGGAACCGTGTTCCGGACCTCCTCGATTGGGTGGTCGTTCACCTCTTCTTCTGCATCGTCGTCTGCAGATCGGTTATCATTCGTAGTAACGCCGGAATGCATCAACAGATTAACCAAGGACGAAGGTTGCGGGCAAACGTACAAGGGGTTTCCGCCATTGATCGGAATGAGAAGCTCGCCGGACGTACTACGGCCTGCCGGCCTAGGGAAAGTTGGCGGTCCTCTCCACGGTGCACGCCAGGAGCATGCGCGCCGTGGTCGGATCCTCTTGCTGTACTAGCCACCTCCTCCTCGTCTCCGGTTTCTAAAATAGGCCGGCTATTGTTAGAAAACAGTCTCTGCATGAGCTCACTTCTTCGTGGGGTCTTAGACCGTGAGATCCAGTAAACCATGTAACCTGGAAGACGCCGGAGTTGTTGGTAATTCTTCACAGGTTTTCCGCCGTTTGTCTCGGTCACTAAGCAGCTGGGTCCACGAGCATAAGTCTGTGTCTGTTAGAGCAGCCACACCAACACACAACTAAGTAACTAACTACAATGCCAAATTGCTAATTTACCTGACAGCTCCTAGATCAAACCTGCAGGACAATTCGCAGCAAGAACATGCAAACACTCACGCACGCGGCACAGATTAGATTGCTACTGGTCCGTATCGGACCAGGATATGTTATTGCTTTGTATCGGACTAGGGTTTACAGGGGGTTTTACATGTGTATTTATAGGACCTATGGTAGAATCCTTGCACGCCACGACTTACCGTCGTCCTTATACCCTAACAATCACCCCCCTAAGCACGAACGCTTATATCACAGCTTGAACACCTATCCAGTCTCTCATCTCCATGAACTTCAACCTCCCCAAAGACTTAGTCAGAATATATGCAAGCTGATCATCGATGCACACATATTTGACATCAATCCTCTTCTCCTCCACACACTCTCGAATCTAATGATACTTGGTATCAATGTGCTTGCTTCTATCATGATGCACGGATTCTTGCATAGAGAAATTGCAGATTTGTTGTCAATGTTCAGCACCACTCCTTCTGGCTCTTGGTTGATCATGTCACCAAGTAGCCTAGCTAACCACACACCTTGCTTTGCTGCGGTAGCTGCTGCTATATACTCCACTTCACAGGATGACTGAGCTACAACCTTTTGTTTCTGTGATAGCCAGCTAACCATATTGCTGCCATGGAAATATGCAACGCCGAAGTACTTTTACGGTCATCAATATCTCCAGCCATATCACTGTCACTAAAGCCTTGCAATTTTACCTTGCGTCCTTCATCCCTTGTATACACACATCCAAAATTTGTGGTATCTTTAATATATCGGAGTATATGTTTTACTGCACTCAAGTGCTCAGTTGTGGGCGCCTCCATGTAGCGGCTCCCAATTCCAACTGAATATGCTAAGTCAGACCTTGTATTTACCAAGTATCTTAAGCTCCCAACAACACTTCTATATTCAGTTGCATTTACTTCTGGTGATCCACTCTTTTTACTTAATTCAAACGAGGTTCCATAGGTACCTGGGATACATTGCATTCCTCCATACTACACTTCTCAAGAATTTTCTTTGATAAGCCTCTTGACACAATGTAATGACACCCGGTTTTTGCTGCACTTCTATGCCAAGATAATAGCTAAGCAGACCCAAGTCACTCATCTTGAAAAGATCTTTCATTTGTAGTTTGAATTTTGCAATTTCTCCTTCATCAGCACCTGTAATTAATAAACCATCAACATAAACACCAACTAGAAGATAATCAGCTCCTTTTCCTCGCTTATACATCGCATGCTCAAGTGGACACCGTCTGAACCCAAGCATAATCAAGGTTTTATCCAGCTTCATATTCCATGCCCGAGGGGCTTGCTTTAGACAATACAATCCTTTCTTCAACTTCACCACCTTGTATTCAGCTCCTTCTTCAACGTACCCAGGTGGTTGTTTTACATACACTTCCTCTTCTAACTCGCCGTTAAGAAACACAGTCTTCATCCATGTGGTGTAATTTCCATGCTCCTGTGTTGCGAGTGCAATGAGCAGCCTCACTGATTCCATACGTGCTACTGGAGCAAACACCTCTTCGAAGTCAATTCCTTGCTCTTGTACATAGCCCTTTGCCACTAATCTTGCTTTGTGCTTCACTATTTTTCCCTCTGCATCTTTTTTCAGCTTAAAAATCCACTTGAGTCCAATTGCCTTCTGCCCTTTGGGAAAATCAACAAGACTCCATGTCTCATTTTCTCTTATAGATCCCAACTTATCATCCATAGCACGACGCCAACATGTCACTATTGACTTCTTCAAATTTGGTCGGCTCTTCATTTTAGTTAGAAGACAACGACCTCTTCTCGTCCTATCACTCGAACAGGGTTTATCGTGTGAAGGGCTTCTTCTGGATACAAATCCAACACAGGCCGTAACTTCACAGGTTAGGAGGCCGTGTTCCCACCGGAGGAGCTGCTGGTCCCTCCGTCCAGGGGTGTCTGAGGCGACATCGGTGCTCTCGGGCTGATCTTCTGCTGCAGCAGAGTTTTCTGCAGTAGCTTCTTCTGACGAGCTCGCCTGCTGTGGCACCGTGTTCGCCGCTTTTCCTGCCACGGTAGCGTTCCCGGCAGAGATTGGTGATTTCTCTGCCGAGGCTGCCTCGGTGACAGGCGTGCTGGGCGAGCTGGGAGAGGCTCCCGTGCTGCCTTGTGGCCCATCACCATTACCACCACGACCAAATGGTGTTCCTGGTTCATCTTGATCACCTCCACGATTTTCTTGCTCAACATAGCTATAGATAACATGAAAGATTTCATTAGACACTAGATAATTTTATTCGGATGCATCACAACTCCATGATCTGTCCTCCTCGAAGACCACATCGCGCGTGACGCATGCCCGCTTGGTAGAAGGATTGTACGCACGGTAAGCTTTCGAGCCAGGCTCATATCCAATCATGATCATCGGTGTACTGCGATCTATAAGCTTCCAACATGTCTTGTCACTGTCTTTACATGTGCTATGCAACCAAACGTGCGAAGATGAGATACATTGGGCTTGTGTCCGCACCATGCTTCGTACGGAGTCATGCCTTCAACACTTTTTGTTGGCGCCCTATTGAGAAGATACACTGCCGTCACCACAGCTTCTCCCCAAAACCTTCCAGGAATACCTTTGCTCTTCATCATGCTCCGCGCCATAGCCACAACAGTTTGGTTCCTACGCTCGACCACTCGTTTTGCTGCGGAGAGTATGGTGCAGTCAAATACCGCTTGATGCATGCGCTTCACAATATGAATTGAACCCGTCTGAGGTAAACTCACCCCCCCCCTATCTGTTTGGAAGCCTTTAGTTTTGCTTCTGCTTTGACCTCCGCTGCAACTCTAATTTTCTTGAATGCATCAAGTGCTTGGTCCTTTGTTTTAATCAGTACAATCCAATATACCTACTGAAGTCATCAACAACTAGTAGAAAGTACTTGTTTCCTGCTGGAGTTGCGGGTGTGATTGGACCACACAGATCACCATGAACGAGTTCTAACACCTTGCTTGCCCTGTATATGGCTTCTCGAGGAAACGGTGCTCTCTTTTGCTTTCTGATGAGACATCCATCACACACTTGCTGCACATGATCCACACATGGCAGTCCTCTCACCATGTTCTTCTACGAGTTGGCCTAATGCACGAAACTTCAAATGCCCATACCGAGCATGCCACATCCATGCCTCCTCCTTCATGCTAGCCATGAGACAAATTGGGTCTGCACGATTTGTATCAATGTATACATCCTATTGCTTGATCTCTTTACTTTTATCACCAAGTTTTTCCGTCTGTCATACCCCCACAAGTATCCATCCTCTAGCACAATTTTACACCCTCACTCTTCTAGCTCACCAAGACTATTATGTTGCTTTTGAGCTTAGGTATGTAGTATACATCGGATAACACCTTATGGTTTCCACGGCTTGACTGAAACATTATAGTTCCACGCCCTTCGATCTTCATTGTAGTACCATCTCGAAGCGTAATGTTCCTCCTACCGTGGTATATAGCTCCACAAATTGAGCTTTATCCCCGGTCATGTGGTTGCTAGCACCGGTATCTAGGTACCAAATGCTGCTGTTGGTTTCCCCCTCTTCTGGTCGTGGAGATATACTTTTTCTTCCACAAGAGTGACAGTTTCAGTAGCCAGATTCTTCTGAGGTATATCTCCCTCTTCTTGCAGTTCACATAGTTCTAGCATCATCAGATCAGCTGGTTCATCACCCTCCTGTGCAACGGCAATGTAAGCCTTCTCTTGAGCTAGCTTCTCTTGGGCAGGTTTGCGGCAGTCGGATTTGAAGTGTCCGAATAAACCACAATTGTGACATCTCACTTTTTTAATGTCAATTTTTTTCTTTGGCTGTGCTTCGCGGTCATCCTGTCCTTTCTTGGGTGTTTAGGTTTCCACTGTTTCTTACCATCGCCTCCTAGGGTTTACTAGGGCCGCCCCACTGTTCTTTCGACAGTGCTTCCCATTGCTGCCTTGTGAGCATCAGTTGCTCGCTGTCTTCAGATTTTCCAGTATCCATGCGAACTCTCGCGTCATGAGCTTTAAATCTACCAACCAGATCTTCAATCGTGAGGGTTTTTAGATCAATACACTGCTCAATTGTTGTGACAATTTGCAGGTAGCGTGTAGGTGCTGCACGCAAAAACCGTCTTACTACTAACAGATCCTCCAACTTCTCTCCATAGCTCCGAATTGAATTCACCATAGTCACCACGCGAGATGAATTGATCTAGTGTTTCATCCGCGCCCATGCTGAGATTTTCGTAGCCTTTCATTAGGGTTTGGAGCATCGCCTCCTTAACACGCCATGCCCTTCATGGAGGAGCTTGATCGTAGCTCATGCCTCCTTTGCTGTTTTCTTTCCAGCAAGATGTTGCAGAACATCTTTTGGTACCACGGAGTAGAGGGCGGTATGCGCTTGCCGATCCTTTGTGTATTCAGCACCGTCGGGATCTACTGCTTCCCAGTCTCTTGCGCCTCCATGGCCACCTCCATGTTCATCGCCCACAGGGCATAGTCCTCGTGATCCAGGCGGGGTACAGCGCCCCCCACCGTCGCCATTGCTTTCGGTCCTGGCTTGGGTTTGGATTCACCAAAAGCCTTAGCGACATTGAACCTTTCAGTCCTGGCTTGGGTTTGGAACATATCCTTAAGCGCAACGTTCATATCGTACGCTTCCTGACCATCAAATTGCTTTTGAAGGTCGGGTTCCATGCATGCAAGCATAAGGCAGCTAACCTCAAGAGACTCATCAGATGCTCTCTTGAAGGCAGCCCTAATGGCAGCAGTGTCAGTGTCAAGAGGTTCATCTGGTAATGGGGTATCCAGAACACTTTCCTTCTTATCAGCCCTGAGAACAATTCTCAGATTCCGGATCCAATCCGAATAGTTTGTTCCAGTTAACTTTTCTTTTTCAAGGATGGAACGCAAAGCAAAAGGGGTGGGTTGGTTATGTGCCATTGATCTACAACAGAAAAACATGCAAAATACTAAGACAAAAATCCATGATAGAGTAAATAACATAAACTATTAAACATATTCTACTCCACTAAAACCAACATCCCTCTATTGGTACTTAGTGATTCAAGATCCGCAACGAACAAGTCTCCTAGTGAGCCGGACGCTTCACGCTAGAAAACAAGGTAGTTCGGTAAGCAACACTTTGCTAATCATATCACATATGACTCTTGTTGTTGGGTGACATCTCTATGTCAAAACGCCAACCTTTATGCCCTAAGGCGCTTAACCGTTAAGATTACCTTGTTGAGTTAACCAACCCTTATGCGTGTAAGTATCCGATACAAACTCATCTAGTCAACGAAAACCGATGGCACCCTACTGTCATAGGCCCACCATCGATCGTAGAAGACATGGGATGGTGTAAGGTTTAGTTGGCGGGGCATGTTAACTTAACATTTGTGAGGGATCGTTCTACTTCCACGAATCTAACGACAGCAATCACATAGTTGTGACATGTATGGCCCGTTTCTCATGGTGATCTCCATCTCCATAGAACCAGTCCACCATGATGATCTCCATCTCCATGGTACATGTGCGCCATCCCTTCGAGTGAAGAGTCCTCCAAGAACTACTACAAGCTATTACGCCTAACAGCTAGTAATGAAAATTACATGGATAGATGGAATCATCACAAGTCGGCACGCAGGCCGTATTAATACAATAAGTGACAACACATTTGGCTCTGCCGTGTTGACGTACTCACGACACGCAGGTCATGAAAAATTACACACATGCATCACATACACATGGGCCATACCGGTCACAAATCATAAATCTGCAAAAATGAGTTAGACATTCTAACGCGAAACTTGCAACCCCTATAACTCTCTTTAGGAGCCGAATTTGCACATTCTGAAAACTCACTTAAACTTTTTCGTTCACAAATTTTTTCGATCCGAGGTCATATGCAAAAGTTATGGCTGAAATGCCAAGACTGTCTCAAATTGCAGATTACCCGTACTGGTGTTAGATCTGATCTATCACCCCGCGTATCTCGTGCACATAAATATGATCTATATTCCGATTCGACCAATCTTATTGATCTTCGCGTGCTGCTATTGGATTTACGTGTCACAGTCTACCCCGATGGCGGAAACCGACCGGTAGGGGTAAGTCGTTCAACGACCTCTTGCAACATGATTACGGAAATCAGATCACAGATCAAAACTTTTACGACGAACTGCCGATCACATCGGCCTTACCCCATCTACATATCACATATGCAAATGATCCGAACATATAACGAGGCAGCATCGGCTCTGATACCATTGTTGGGTCGCGGGTAGGCTACGCTAGCGCAAATCAAAAATTTCTACCGCAACAACCAAAGAACTGCTGCAGTTATAGATCACGGGATTACCACTAGACGCTGTGTCGTGCCGAAGTTGGTGAAGCGAGTCAGGGCAGGGTAGACATACAATCCTTTCCGATCCAGTTGCTCCCACGAACAGCTCCTCTCGGCGGCTCGTCCAAGTGCTCCAAGTGTAGCACCTCTATCGGTATCCACACGTACGGCGTGGAGGCGCCGCTCGCCGGACTGTGAGGTCCACGCGGGCGGCAGCGTGGTCAGATGGTGGCTGGGTGGATTTTGTGCGGAAATGGGCAACCCTAAATGTCCAGCCTCCCTCCTTATATAGACCTCCCCATATTGGGCTGCCCAACGGAAGCCCACTATGGAGTCTATTTCCCAGACCAATTCGGATCACATCCGAATAAAGCTTCCACAGCCTTAAGTGTGTGACCCTATAGGTTCACGCACGTTTAGACATGACACGAGTACACCTACTCGGCCAATAGTGGTAGCGGCTTCTAGCAAAACGTGCCAACTCCCAAACGCACATAAAGATCGTATGGAAGAACCATCACAATGTTTATGTCATTCCCTTTGCCTCATGATATTAGGTCAAGCTTCTAGCTAACCACTCTTTCTCGATCCTGTGATTCGGAATCCCATACGGCCGTGCATTTCTGGATCCGATCACTCGAGGGGCCCAGAGAAATATCTCTCTCAAGAAGAGAGGGCAAATTCCATCTTGACTGACCATGCCCCGCGCATGTTTCACGACAAACCCATAAGCTACCTTTATAGCTACCCTTTCACGGTGTAGCATTTGATAGCCCCAAAGTAGGTCGATTCACATCTCGGGTACATGCGACAATCTCAGGTCTAGGGACAAAGCATACACATTGTGTAGAGAGAGAACTATGATCATTGCTGCATCGTCTCAAGGTGGGTCAGTCCAACTCTATGTTCATAACATAAGTCCACATTATTGGTTTGAAATCTCCATGTCTATGACTTGCGAAACATAGTCATCAACCAATACATGTGCTAGTCTAACATTCAAGTGTGTCCTCACTTGAACTCCGACTAGGGACATATTTAGAATTACCATACAAGTAATGAGTTTCAAAAACAAGTCACGTACTTGCCAATCAATAAAAAGATATTATTCAGGGCACATTATTATAAATCATGGAAACATCGAAATATCATCATCTCTATGATTGCCTCTCAGCATATTTCCTACAGGGAGGTACAGTTGCATGGTGATAATGTTTATAAGGCTGAGTTTCCGAGCAAAATGGAGCTTATCAGGGTATGCGGTTTGGGTCTTTTGAAGCAAGGAGAACAACAAGATTTTATTAAGTTCACTGAGTGGAAAACTGAGGTTAAACCCACTCAGCGGTTGGAGAATGTATGGCTCCTTATAAGTGGGTGCCAGAGGGTTTGCTGGATGACTACTTGGCGCTATGGGGAATGGTAGGTATGTTTGGCAAAACAAAAGCCATTGTATGGCATATACTCGGAGACACGAAGTGGTGCGTGCTCAAGTCCGGGTCACGGATATATCAGCTATTCCATACCATAAAATTATCATGTATGAAGATGAGGGTACCGTCTGTCTATTGAAATTGAGATGACGGAAGAAGACGTGGATATGGCTGATGGTGAGGCTAACAATGGTGATGGGACTGGAGGTAACGGGGGTGATGAGCAGAGAGAAGCAAAACAAGGAGATGATCGTCTTGATGATGCAGGAGGTAACCGGGAGGTGAACAAGGAGGAAAATATTGAGGGTAAAGATAAAACACCGGGTGTGGTGTTCCCTGATACCTTCACAAAAATGGTTTCTCTACAGCCAAGCATACGGTTTGGGTGTTTCTCGGATAGATGGAGTGATATGGTAGAGGAGGAGGAAGAGTTTGCTAAGAAAAAGGTGCTGAAGGAAGTTGGGAGGTTTTGTTTCAGTCTCCCATGAGTGGTAAAAAATCTGACGTGGATGCTTCTGTCGAGGTGGAGGCGGTCCAGTCTGTCAATGAAGAGGTCGTGGGCAGGGAGAAGAATACTGGCTTTTTTGATGCGTGCAATGCAGCGGTAGAAAACTCAGTGCATTTTAACGAAGGTGTGCCGGGAAGTGCTGTGAGCTGCCGTGGTATGTCTTCGCCGAGTTCCGCTGATACGTTAGCTACGCTTGCACGCAAGTCTGGAGATGTTACTACTCGGTCACGAAGTGGTGCTGCAACGGTAGCTACTGACGTCGGACAGGCGGTGAAAAAGGTGGGGCTGGTTGGTAATGCGGCGACTCCGGATGGGGTGCTAGAGAGGACAACGCAGCCAATCAAGGAGGCTGATCTTACTTCTGCTATCTACACACCATCGAGAGGAGCTTATTGCCTTCGGAGGTATTCCCGAGACTATGGCGGCAGGCATACGCTCGAGTGCACGCATTCGGGCCCAGTCAAATGCGGATGTGCGCAAATGGAGCGAGCTATGGACAGGGCCAACTCTCGCGACATGACATGTTCTTTTTCCACTCCTACATTTTCATTATGCAATTTTTCAGCAAATGGTGTGGTAGCTAGAGCTAGTAAATTAGGGGTCTCTCTAGGAAAATCACCATCTGAAATTACGTTTTCAGTTCAGAATCTGAAAGAGGTTGAAAAGGATAGATCTTTAAATTGAATAATAATTTGAGCTCTAATGATGACAACCCACATAATCTGTTTATTTCCAAGGTTTCTAGTCTTTGTGAAGACCTAACGGAGGAGGATTTTGCTGATTTTGAAGATCAAACGGATCTACCATGTCCAACTACTAAACGTGGGCGAAAGAAAATTGTTGTAGACAAAAAAATCTGAGCAAAGTTCTAGACTTAAAAAGAACAAACAATGAAAGCTTTTATTTGAAATAGTGAAGGTTTTAGGGATACGGCAAAACATTTGAGAGTTCAAGAATCTATACGTGATTATAACTTGGACATTGTAGCTTTGTTAGAAACCAGAAGATCTAGTTTTCCAGCCCATTTTTTAAGGAATCTTGCGGCTGGTAGGGACTTCTCCTGGTTTGGTTTACCACCACAGGGTAGATCTGGTGGTATTTTAGTTGGTGTTAATATGGAATCTTTGGCTGTTCAAGATGTTGACGCTGGAGATTTTTGTGTTAAATTTCATCTAAAATCGAAAGACGGTTTTGAATGGAATTTTGTTGCAGTTTATGGGGCAGCTCAAGAGGCTCAAAAACCCACTTTCCTGGCCGACCTAGTTAGAGTTTGTGAGTCTTCTCCATTACCTTTGTTAGTAGGGGATTTCAATATTATTAGAGGACCCCACGAAAAGAATAATTCTAATTACAATGCACGTTGGCCTATTCTTTTCAATGCAATTATCGAAAGTCTGAGTCTAAAAGAGATAGAACTTTCGGGTAGGCAATACATGTGGGCTAGTCGTAGAGAAACGCCCACATATGAGAAGCTTGATCGTGTGCTCAATTCTGTGGAATTGAACAAAAAATTCCGTTGGTAACTGTAAGAGCTTTATCACGGACAGGTTCTGACCACACCCCACTTCTAGTTGATTCAGGTGAACAAGCTCACCTGGGCAATACTTCTTTGTTTTCTTTTGAATTGGCCTGGCTCAGGGAAGATGGCTTTTTTACATGATTTCAAAGGAATGGCAAGCACATGTTAGGGGGGACACTCCTATTGAAGTTTGGCAAAATAAGATAAGACACCTAAGACGCTACCTTAGAGGATGGGCGCGACATAGGAGTGGGATTTACAGAAAAGAAAAAGAAATATTATTAAGAATTATTGATAGCCTTGATATTAAAGCCGAGACAATACCCCTCAACACATCAGAACGTGAAGTGTGTAGGAAAACAAATGATTGTCCATATAAACTAAGAAGAGAGGAAGAATCGAAATGGGCCCAGAGGGCTAAAGTGAAGCATATACAAGGAGGAAATAATACGAAATATTTCCACCTTATTGCTAACGGAAAACATAGAAAGAAAATTTTCCAACTGGAACAAGAGGAAGGAACTATAGTAGGAGATGAGAATCTAAAAATTTATATCACTGAATATTATAAAAAGCTATTTGGGGCACCGGCCGAAAATAACTTTTTATTAGATGAGGAACATGTTTCGGACAAACCACAAATATCTAGAGCTGAGAATGAAACGCTAACGGCATATTCCACATCTGAGGAGGTGTTCAAAGCTATTATGCAAATGGAACATAATAAGGCTCCGGGACCAGACGGGTTCCCTGCGGAGTTTTACAAAATGTTTGGAAGGTGATCAAGAAAGAATTAATGGCTATGTTTGTTCAGTTGCAACAAGGCCTTCTACCACTATATAAACTAAATTTTATGGTGAGCACTCTGCTGCCAAAAAAAGAATGCGGTCCAGATTCAGCAATACAGACCGATATGCCTACTGAATGTGAGTTTTAAAATCTTTACGAAGATTGGGGCAAATCGTATAACTCAAATTTCTCACAAAGTAATTACCCAAACGGCTTTTATTCTAGGACAACATATCCTTGAGGGGGTTGTGGTTCTACATGAAACTATCCATGAACTTTATAGGAAGAAAATGGACGGGGTTTTATTTAAGATTGATTTTGAAAAGGCATATGACAAAGTTAAATGGCCTTTCTTATTACAAACACTGAGGATGATAGGATTTGACAAAAAATGGTGTGATCTAATCCAAAATTATATTATGGGTGGATCGGTTGGCATACGTGTCAATAATAATATTGGGCATTATTTTCAGACTAGAAAGGGGCTTCGACAAGGTGATCCTCTTTCTCCTATACTCTTCAATATTGTGGCAGATATGTTGGCTATTCTTATAGCACGTGCGAAAGAGGATGGTCAGGTTGGGACTCATACCGCATTTAGTTGAAGGGGGTATCAATTCTACAGTATGCGGATGATACTATTCTTTTCATGGAACATGACCTAGAGAAGGCGGTCAACATGAAACTGATCTTATGCATTTTGAGCAACTGTCTGGCCTTAAGATTAATTTTCATAAAAGTGAAATATTCTGTTTTGGGAAAGCTAAAGAGGCTAAAACCCAGTATAGAAACATTTTCGGGTGTGAGGCTGGAACCCTTCCTTTCAGATATCTAGGGTCCCCATCCATTATAGGAAGCTTCTAAACATAGAGTGGAATTCAGTAGAGACACGGTTTGAAAAGACAATTGTGTTGTTGGTAGGGTAAGCTTCTCTCATACGGGGATAGGCTTGTATTAATCAATTCGGTTCTCACTAGTTTACCTATGTTTATGCTATCCTTTTTAGAGATACCTAAAGGGGTATTGAAAAGGTTAGACTTTTATAGGTTTGTTTTCTTTTGGCAGAGTGATCAACATAAACAGAAATATAGACTTACCAAATGGGATATTATATGTAGACCAAAGGACCAGGGAGGATTAGGAGTTGAGGTTCTTGATATTAAAAATAAATGTTTATTAAGCAAGTGGTTGTTTAAACTGATTAACGAAGAAGGAGTATGGCAAGAATTATTAGGGAATAAATACCTACAAAATAAGACATTCTCACAAGTGATAGCTAAACCTACTGACTCGTAGTTTTGGAAGGGTCTTATGAGAGTAAAAGAATCATAAAGTTGAAAGTACCAGATATTCCTAAAGGCATACCATCAGAGAAGCTTCCTTGAACAATAGGGTAAATCAAGAAAACAATAGTATCAGCTGCAACAGGAGCTGAGTATGCAACAACAATCCAAGGACGCATTCCCAAACGGAAACTAAGTTCCCACTCACGATGAGTTTTTTAGCAGAGGGAAATTTCTTGTAGGAAATGGTCAAGAAACTCAATTTTCGGAGGATTCATGGATGGGTGAAGCCCCTTTAGCTTCCCAATACCCGACGCTATATAGTATAGTTCGTCATAAAAATATTTTAGTGGCCGATGCACTTGCAAATTCATCTGAACATATAGAGTTTAGATGAAACTTAACAGGCCACAGGTGGGATGCTTGGCTGCATTTGTTGCAAAAGCATATAGCCTTTAACCTAACAAACGATGATGATAGGTTTGTTTGGAAACTTTCTTCTACAGGATCCTTTACGGTCAAATCCATGTATGAAGATCTTTTAAATGGGCATGCAGTCAATTTGCGCAAACACATTTGGAAACTAAAGGTTCCTTTAAAGATTAAGATCTTTATGTGGTTCTTATTTAACAAAGTTATTTTAACGAAAGATAAGCTTGCTATACGTAATTGGAATGGGTGTAAGAAGTGTGTGTTCTGCGATTCTGAGGAGACTATAGATCATTTATTTTTTACGTGCCTTTTGCGCACTTTTTATGGACTGTGATACATTATGCTTTTAACATTACCCCGCCGGCTAATAGTACGAATATGTTTGGGAATTGGCTAAATGGGGTTGAGAAGAATTTAAAGGCACAAATTCATGTGGGGACTTGTGCTCTTTTATGGTCTATTTGGAAATACAGGAATGATATCATTTTTAACAAAGTTGGTCATATTAACTTTTTACAGGTAATCCGCATGGCTACACACTGGATCCACGAGTGGGCTTTTCTGGTCCCGGAGGCGAAACGTGCGCCTATAAACTTTGGATGCACCCGGCTGGAGGCGGTCGCTTCGGATATCTATTTCTGGGGTACTTGGCGGCTGTCTAAAAGAATTCAAGACGTCTAAGAAGATAGACACTTGGGAAGCTTGTTTCGATTATTTTTGTGTCGGGTTGTAACTTTGTTTCAGATACTTTGCTCTTTGTTTTGAGATGTAAACTCCAGAATTGTTTCGACGCTGCAATAAAAGCCGTGTACATCAATCGATGCAGAGGCTGAGGCTTTCCCCTTTTCTATAAAAAAAAGGTGATGCCTCTTTGGGTGTACTTCTCGGATCAAGTGATGCTATTTAATGTCCATTACTCAAGAACACATCTTCGTGCGGCTTTTGTTGCGGTGGTGGAGCAAGTGTTCTATGATGATGGCTGGATCTTCCATCTTCTGAATCAAGATTCTTGCGGCGGTGGAGCAAGTGTTCCATGATTGGCAGATTATCAAACCTCATATTCTTGCGGTGGTGGAGCAAGTGTTCCATGATGATGGCTGGATCTTCCATCTTCTGAATCAAGCGCTGATCTCTCTTCTCCCCGAGAAGGACAGTGAAGTGAATATCAAAGACTTTCACCCATAAGTCTATTTCACAGTTTTGTACCCGTGATGGTAGAAATACGTATGGGTTGAACTGCGCTGGAGAAGCCCTGATGTTGTCACGCGTGAAGATTTGTACCCGTTGTCTACAGGGTAATTCAGTCAAATAGTAGCATCAGTTATTTAACTAAGCCAGACTAGCTCTGCAAGTTAGCAGCAGAAGAATAAGCCGAAGAAGAAGACTGGTCAGCAAGGGGGTCCTATCTCGGCACCGCAAGCAAAAGAGCAGAATTTTGAGAAGGATAAAGGTCCAGCTCTGGTGTATGATCCAAAGTTCAAGGACGTCATTTGTTATAATTGTGGAGAGCCGGGACATTATGTTGGTTTGTGTCATGAGAAGAGGTGTTGCTTCATTTGCGGGAAGGCAGGGCACCATATGGATGCTTGCCTGGACTGGTACAAGCCCATGCCTATGGCGCAGTATTGGGGGAGTGCCAGCCCTGGAATGGGTTTCTTCCATGTGGAGGTAGAGGTTCCAGAGGCTGCAAAGTGGCTGAACTTCGATAATGTGGGGATTGTGACAGTTATTGAGGGAGAAGTGAATGAGCAGGAACTAGAGCAGAACTTAAGTGAGATATGGAAGATGAACTGGTACTGGCAATTCAGGCAACTTGCATCTAACAAATACCTGCTCAGGCTGCCCCCCCCCCCCCCCCCCCACAAAAAAAGATAGATGATCTGGTGGAGTATCCATCTATCAACTTGAAGAAGAAAGGTGTTGGCATATCCTTCTCTAAATTGAATGGTGAGGCTAAGCCTTTTGCAGAGTTGAATGAGGTGTGGGTCAACATGGAAGGCATCCCCTCAAAATGGTGCTCCTGGAAGACTATTTGTCAGATAGCATCTACTCTAGGGGTGCTGGTTAATGTTGACTGGCATACCATTTTTAGGAGTTTCTATAGAATTTTAAAATCTCTGTGAGGGATGGGGAGAAAATTCCCGAAGATAGGTTGTTTGAGATGGAACAACAGCTCTATCTCATCCTCTTCTCAGTAGATGAAGAGGGGCTAGAGTTGGGTGATGATAATGGTGGTGATCTAGGAGGGAATGGGCCAACTGATCCAGAAGATGATGGACTGGGAGATGACTTCCAAGACCTACAAAACAAAGAACAGGCTGGTACCTCTGGAATGGACACTGATAAAACTGTTACTTCAACCCCTGCATCAAATGCTGGTTCATCAAGAGGAGGCAATAGGACTGTTGCAATTGGGGATGTGCATGTACCTCTTTCAACCAGAAGACTGGAGGCAAGTGTGCAGCAGAAGGTAAATGGTGGACAATCTAGATAGGTGGAGATACCATCTGTGATGGTTGCCAGAGCCCATGTGGAGAATATTTCCATCAACTTGCTGCCACAAATGGAAGACTCTGAGGATGAGGGACAACAAGTTCAGCAGAAGGCTGATGACCCTGTTACAACAATTACATTAGTTCCCCCAACCAGACAGAAGAAACAATGGGGCCATGTCCAGGCTACAAGAATGAGTACTAGAATTAAACATGATGGTAAAACTGTGATGGAGAAGGCTCAGGAATTGAAAAAGGCTAAGGATGTTGGAAAAGCTAGAGGTAATATCCATGGTTTTTCAAATTCTTTTGCTGCTTTGGATAATTGTTCTCTATTGCATATTGCTAGAAATGTTGGTATTAGCCTTGGTGTTTCTGATAGTAAAATAGAGAATAATATTGAGGTTGTCAAAAATGTGGAGACCAGTAGGTTAGATAAATTCCACAATGATAACCCTGACATGTTCCTGCCTAGTAACATTGATATTACTGGAGAGGAAATGGTTGGTGATCCCTCACCAAGTATGGTGGCTGAGGACACCTTGGACTGCCATCACAGTAGTGGTGACAGTTCGGCTGAGTCACCTTGGATTGAGGTGTCCAGTAGGAAGAGTACGAGTAGAAAAAAGATAAGATTTTAATGGTAGTGGCTTTTATTTGGAACCCGGGAGGGTTAAATAGGCCTGACAAGTTGCTTAGGGTGCATGATCTCTTTAGAGAACATTGCCCTGATTTAATTAGTCTCTCTGAGACTAAGAAAACTGATTTTACTATTTCTCAGTTGAGAACTCTGGATCCTACTGGTAAATATACTTGGAATTGGATGCCTGCTAATGGTACTGCGGGTGGTATTTTAGTAGGTGTCAATGTGGATCTTTTTAAGTTCTCTCTTTGAATATACATCAATATAATGTTGTTGCCCTTCTTAGGAATAAAAGTGATAAAATTATGTGGAGGTATATTTCAGTTTATGGGACTGCCTATGAGGAACACAAGTTGGAATTCATTAATGAGTTGCATAATGTGTTCACTAGTTGGGCAGGCCCTACAGTCATTGGTGGTGACTTTAATCCCATTAGAGAGGCAAGTGAGAAAAGTAGTGGCAACATTAACCAGCAGTGGGCTGATCTGTTCAATGATTGGATCAATAGATTTGGTCTTTTGGAACTTAAAAGTGCTGGTAGGAGGTATACTTGGGCTAACAATCAACATACCTTGATTATGGCTATTCAGGATAGGGTTTTCATTACTACATGTTGGGACCAAATATACCCTGCGAGTAGTGTGAGAACCTTAGCTCGAATTAGTAGTGACCATACCCCTCTGATCCTGGATACTGGGGCTTTTACTGTCCCAAAAAATAAAATGTTCAGGTTTGAGAAGTGGTGGCTACAGATAGAGGGTTTTGACCAAGTGGTGAGGAAAGCTTGGTCTTTACCTTGTAACATGATAGAGCTATTGATAGATGGCAATTTAAGTTGAAAAATCTTAAAAAAATGTTAAGGGGTGGAATATTAATGTTGAATCTGCCCAGAAAAAACTTAAACAACAACTTGTTGCTGAGTATGATCTGTTGGACATTATGTCTGAGACTCAAACTCTTTCTCCCAATGCTAAAAAAGATTGAAAAGTATTTCATCTAAACTTACAGACATTTGGAAGAAGGAGGAGATCAAAGCTAGACAGAGATCTAGGGAGAAGCAAATCCTGGAGGGGGACAGGAACACTGCATATTTCCACTCCATGGCTAATCAGAGGAGGAGTAAGAAACAGATTACCTCTCTAGAGGGACATGATGGTTTGGTGGAAGACCCTAAAGGTATCATTGATATTGTTGTTCAGTATTATAAAAATCTTTTTAGCCATGAAGATACAATTGGTATTGATATACTTGAAGATTTCTGGGACCAAAATGATAAAGTTACTACTGAACAAAATAATTTCTTGGATGCTGATTTTACTGAGCAAGAGGTTAAGGATGCAGTCTTTGGTTCTTATGCTGAGGGTGCACCTGACCCTGATGGCATTCTTTCCTGTTTTATCAGCATTTCTGGGATTTAGTTAAGGATGATTTAATTGCCCTTTTTAATGACTGGAATAAGGGTGAGCTAGATCTTTTTAGATTGAACTTTTCTCTGCTCACTAATTCCAAAGGAACCTGATGTATTAGTATACAGAAATTCAGGCCCATTGCTTTGACAAACTGCAGTTTTAATTTTTTTTCCAAGTGTGCTACAAACAGACTTGGTGTTATTTGTGAGACCCTGATTTCTCAGAATCAAACAGCCTTCATTAGAGGGAGATATATTCTTGAGAGTGTGGTTTCAGCACATGAAATTATTCATGATGTGGTTAGGACTAATCAATCTGGCTTTATCTTTAAATTGGATTATGAAAAAGCATATGATAGAATTGATAGAATTTTCCTTATTAGAGTTCTAGAATCTAGGGGCTTTAGCCCCAAGTGGATTGCCTTGATCAAAACGTTGCTAGTTAACGGTTCGGTTGGGGTTAGGATTAATGATATTAATAGTGATTACTTTGTTGCTGGGAGAGGTGTTAGAAGGGGATCTATCTCCCCTTTGCTTTTTAACCTCACAGCTGAGGTCTTTACTAAGATTTTCGTTAAGGCAGCCAGTTGTGACCAAATTACTGGTTATTGACTTGTTTTAACCATGCAGGAGTGGTCAGCAAGCAATATGCAGATGACACACTCTTGTTCATGTCTAATGATGCTGACAAAGCTAGAAATTTAAAATGGCTTATGTCCTGCTTTGAACAAATGTCAGGCATGAGGATTAATTTCCATAAGTGTGATCTCATCCCTATTAATGTGGATGATGATCAAGCTCGAGTTGTTGCTCAAATCCTTAGCTGTAAGCTTGGTGATTTCCCATTAAAATACCTGGGAGTGCCTCTCCACTATAAAAAGCTTAGAAAGGAGGATCTGCAACCCCTTATTGATAAAATACTGGGACAGGCTGGTGGCTGGAGAGGGAAACTACTTTCTCATGCTGCAAAATTAGAGCTAGTTAGGAGTGTTCTAGCAAGTATACCAGTCTATCTGATGAGTGTGATTAAGTTCCCAAAGTGGGCCATTGCCCTTATAAACTCACAGATGGCTCATTGCCTCTGGGATAACAATGAGGGACATTTCAAATATCATCTAGCTAACTGGGGACTTGTGTCACAAAAAAAAGTATGGAGGCCTAGGGATTCCTAACTTAGCAGACTTAAACTTATGCCTGTTAGCTTGCTGGGTTAAAAGGTATCAACTTGATGGCCATAAGTTGTGGAAGCAGATTATTAATCATAAGTATATGGTCAATGATCCAAACATCTTTTGCTGTAGCACTGCTGGAGCCTCCCCCTTCTGGAAAGGGGTTATGTGGGTGGCTCAAGCAGCAAAAATGGGCTATCAATGGAGAGTGGGCAATGGTAGAAAAATTAAATTTTGGGAGGACCAGTGGTTTGGCCCCTCTAGTTTAGCTGTCCAATACTGGGAAATTTATGTCCTAGTTAATGAAAAAAGGTCACTATCGCTGATGTATGGGATGGTGAGCAACTAAAAGTTACCTTTAGGAGATGTTTTGACCAAAAACTTCTGCAGCAATGGTTTGAAATTCTGCAGATTAAACAGTCATTACACCTTAGTGATGAGGACGATTGTCTTCTGTGGAAGCTGGACTCAAAGCATATTTACTCTGTCAAATCTTTTTATGTTGTGGTGAATTTTAGATGGATTACTCCTGTTAATATTGCTTCAGTCTAGGAGGTTAAGGTTCCCCCAAAAATTTAATTTTTCTTTGGCTATTGTCACATAACAAGCTGCTCACTAGAGATAACCTTGTTAAAAGACAAAATCTAAATGATTTGACATGCTTCTTCTGTAGTGAAGAGGAATCCAGTGATCACCTTTTTGTGATTTGTGGTAGCCAAAGAGATCTGGTCCAATGTGCAAATGATTTTTTGTGTGGATAGATGCCTTTACACTATTAACAGGATAAGTGATCTGATAAGAAGTTTTTAGTGGAAAATGTTGTCCATGCTGCCATTTTGTGGGCTTTGTGGCTTGTGAGAAACAGTAGTTTCTTTAACCATGATGTTTGGCTTGGTCTTCAGGTGGTCTGGAGGAAAGCTGCCTTCAACCTTGCTCAATGGAGCATTCTGCCCTCGAGAAGAGGCAAAGAGAAAACCCTGGATATGGTGAAGGCCATGGAGCATTTAGCTCAGGCACCTCCACAGTTATCCTGGGATCCTGACTGAATCTGAAGAAGTTTACTGGCGCTGAACTTATTGCTACTGATGATGCTCGCCTTG
Organism: Poa pratensis; assembly: GCA_947311845.1. NCBI lineage: Eukaryota > Viridiplantae > Streptophyta > Magnoliopsida > Poales > Poaceae > Poa > Poa pratensis. Next base: position 22,611,206 of record CAMZMU010000116.1, on the reverse strand, counting down.
TCAACGACAATGAGTGGAAATGTACCACTGAAGACCTGGACGCAGAGCTGAGGGAGAACTCGCTGAGGCTGATCAGAGATGGTCATCTGCTTAGGGTAGTTGATCTGTAGTATGAGCAGTTCGTATCTTGCTGAAGCTTTGTGCTGTTGCAGTTCCTTTGTCGTTGCTTAGCTGATGATACTCTGATGTGTAAGAGGTTAAAGTACTGCTGTAGCTAGACTTTCTTTTTGCCTGTCTGTAATAAGTCTTGGAGCTTGCGCTCGGCTGCTCCCGGGAGCGTAAAACTGGAAACTCTGTATGGTGGTTTCATTGTTAATGGAACCGGGGCAGGGCCCTCTTTTTCTAAAAAAAAAGTTATTTAACTATTTTACATAGATCTCATCACCGGCCATCGGCCATGCATCTATAGAATTACAGATAGTCCCGATACCCAGATGGCTGAAGCAGTACTCTCAGGACGGTGCCGACCCCATCTGGGTACGGCAGCATGCACAGCCGACATCGCAAAAATAATCAAGACGCGACCACACCAATTCACAAGCTTTAGCAGCAACCTAGGAGCCGAGCCGGGTTAAGTACAATGCAGTAGCAGCAGATTCTCACTTCATCAGCAATTTAATTTGTCCCAAAATGCATGCCTCGATCAATCTTGTTGTGTTGTCCATGGTAGTGGCGTCACTCCTAGATGCCGTCTCCTCAACAGCTACGGCAGTTGCTGGCAATGCGACGGCGAGCCGGAGCAGAAACATGACGGCCCTGCCGCCGTTCGGCTCCAACCACACCGTCGGCGACAGTGCCGGGTGGTTCTTTGATGGCAGAGCCAATGTCGCGGCAGCCAACTACTCGGTCTGGGCAGCCAACCGCACGTTCTACCTCGGCGACTACCTCAGTATGTAACTATGTCTACTTTCGCTGCACTTTACTGTACTACTGGTTTCTGGATTCAGGATTCATCTTCTTCTTTAGTAACACGCTCGTTGTGAGTACAGACTTCAAGACCCGCACTGACAACACGGTGGTGCACACGACCAACGCTACGGTATACAAGCTCTGCGGCTTCCACGGGGACGGCACCGGTGGCGGTGGAAGGCGGAGGATGCGTTCTTGACGGTGATGCTAGCTGCGGAGGGTGCCAAACTACTTCTTCTCCGACGCCGGCAAGGGGGAGCACTGCCGGCGGGGGATGAGGTTCGACATCACCGTTGGGCACGGCCGTGGCCTCCCACAGGTACCGCCGTCGTACTACGAGCCGCTGTCCGGCACGACGGCAGGGAGGTGCCTCGGCGGGATGGTTCCCGCGTGGCTTATCATAGTGCTGCCTTTGCTGATGCTCTGAATGGTCAGCGTTGACATAACATACTATGTTAATTTTGGATCTCTGTGCTTTCACATGTCTATCTGTATCTGTTTATCTACTTTCTCTCGGAGATCAAGGATATCGAATTTTGACCAATATAATAGACAAAAATATTGAAAGTCATTTTGGCTCCCGTGCTCAGTGCTCTCTCTATTAAAAGAAAACAAAAAATATATTTAAAAGTTTCAAAAAATCGAAAAATAAATTACACTGGTAAAATACTTGACCATCTATGAGTGTAAATTTTTTCGAATTTTTGACCTTTTTAAATTTTTCTAAAAGAAAATCCTCGTACCAGGTTTGGTGATACCCTCGAGCCATAAGTCCGCGTCCGTTGCTAGAGAGGCTTTAGCCTTTGCAATAAGAGCATCTCCAACAGCGCTTAAAACGACGCGCGCCGAATAAACCGTCAATATAGCGCGCGCGCCGAAACCAGTCCTCCAGCGGCAGCGCCATAAACCCGCGCGCGCGAAAAAGCGTCCAGCGCGCTGGACCAAGCGGGACTTTTCACATCATATTTGGGGCGGCCAGTCCAGCGCGGGCGAAAGGGGAAAAGCGCGCGAGCGACCAACCGCCGGATCTGAAGTCTCCCGCCGCTCGCATCTCTCCCCCATCTCCTCTGGCGACCCCGTTACCTGCCGGCGGCTTCCTCCGCTACTCCCCAGCGCGCCGCCGCTTTCTATGGCCGCGCGCAGATCGCCGCGGCGCTGAGTCGGGCCCCTAGCCTTCACTGACGCCGCTGGCGCTTCCGCCGCTTGCTTGACCCCCTCGTCGCCGCCACCCCTCGAGCGCGCAGGTCGGCGGCCGAACAGCGGTGGACCTCTGTCGCCACCGTCTGCACCTCCGCGCGCACAAGGTGTTTGACAAAACACTTACAAGGTATATTTTAGATATGAACTTTGATTTATTAGATGAATTTGGTGCATTTTAGTTCGTAGATTTGATCTTCATGGTTGTATGTTTGAGTGTAAATGTTGTATTCGCTGGCCGCGCGCGAGTTTAGCGCCACTGCTGAACAGTTGCTTGCGACGCGCTAAATTATAGCGCGGCTGCTAAATCAAAACATGCACCCAGCGCGCTAAACGGATATTTTAGCGCTGCAAAAAAGTTATACCGCCCCGGCGCGTTGCGCACCTGTTGGAGATGCTCTAAGTACCCTTTAAATCGCTGGTTGATCAGGATTTTGCGGCCGCTGATGTCTAAAGATGATTATGATGGCCGGAGAGAAAAGAACAAAGAAAAATAAAGAGTGTTTGGCTATCTTAACGACACATAGGTAACCCACCACCTAATTTCCAGGCATCTAATCCACGTCTTTGTTCTGAAAGGACACCCATGATCACCAAAATATTCCGACTCCCTTATCACACCTATTTTCTTATAGTCGAGCGCTTTGTAGTTTCTGTACTGAATATAGTCATGCTGCATTTCTTCTAGAAAGATCTCGCGCTAACTAATTTGCAGAGCCAGCTCAGGCGGCCACGGAATTCCACCCACCAAAGCTGCTTTGGAGTAATACTCCTATCATTTGAGATGCGAAGCTGCTGTTGCAAAATGTGAGATGCATTTCCTCCGATCATTCTCTTCAGGTTCAGGTAAACAGTGGAGCCAAACCCTGTCGCGCACGGTTCACGGAGCCGCCGAGAAGCTTTTTTTTTTAAAGTCCTCTTCTGAGAGTACAAGTTGTAGTATCTGATCGGACATACAGGCACGCACACCACACGCACACACACCACACGCACACCCTACCTATATGTATAAACTAGACCTACAACCTATATCCCTAATACGTCCTAAGAATCCTATCCGAAGACCAGCGCTCCGAAACCGACGGGCACGTCGACCTCGCCTGTGACACGTGGACGATGAGAGGCACCTATGATTATTGCACTGTTCAGTGAACAGTGTTGCTACAGTCACAGGTGAACAGTGTAGCTCGTGAGACGCACAGAAAATTCGCTTCCCATAGAAATCGAACTCTGGCGGGCTGGGTGCTCACCAGCCACTCGAGCTAACGCTCGGTCTCAGAGCCGCCGAGAAGCTGCCTGATATGTTGTGCCGTGTATCGCTTGGTGCGGATGGGAACTCGCCGTACAGCTTGCGTGGCGTTATCATCAATCATATATGGCATATGACCTTTCAAGGGTCTGGATAGCCAGCGAAACTAGAATCGGGCAGAAGCTTCTTTCTTCTTCTTGTCTGTCTTTGATTGGAATCTGCAACCGTCCACGGCGCCTAGTCACTCCTTGCGTGGAGATTCCCCATGCCTCGCTTATAATAAGATGATGATCAATTACGGATGAGAAACAGATTGGCGAATTTGTTAATGGCAGGTTGGTTTGGTTTCTTGAGAATTTGTTAACCTCAGGTTGGTTTCTTTTTAAAAAAGGCGTAGTTTTTATGATGAAATCCAGCTACTAAGCTAATGCCATTCAGAATCCACGTCTTGGGGTCTTCTCGCGGAGGAGACCACACTCATACGACGACATTTCCTAGTAGTAGATTTTCCCTCTAGATTAACCAAACCAAAAGAATTACGCACGCACTGAACGAGGAAACCCCAACGGAGCTGTAGTATGTATACCTGCCTACCTACCCCTCCGTTTTTAAATGCAAAATGTTTTAGGTGTTTCACTTATTGTCTAGATACATATTAATATGAGTAAACATATATAGTAAACGTGTCTACATATTACATTTATATACATGTGAATGTCAACAAATGCTTAAACATATTATATTTAAAAACGGCAACACAAGCTACGGCGCCTTCACCTGTTCCAGACGATGTGTTGGTGCAGTGGCCGGTTACTTCGTCGCCTCTCCCAGGTTCAGCCCTGCCTACGCAAAAGCGAGTGAAAACCACTCGTGATTAGTGGTAAGAAGATGGGAATCACTTGCTTAAAGAAAAAGAAAGAAGATGGAAAAGCGGTAAATCTACTTTGGATCATAGGAGAAATATACTCCCACTGTTTAAAAAATGCAATTTAAATTGTAAAACGGATCAATAAAAATCCAGGTCATAGCTCGACATTATATGTTCACACACAAAGTTTCACAACAAAGACACTTTTTGCGGCTTGTGTTAAAAAAAGTCAATTTGAATCACCCAAATTTTATCTTTTTTACACAATCCAAACATACTATTTTTTTTCATTAAACTTGGTGCGTGAACATAAAGTGCTCAGATGTACACACACAAAAATCGGAACTTTTTACATTTCAAAATGCTTCTAAAGTATATCTTTTCATAATACGAGTATCTGGTCGTATGAGTCAAAACACCGCCTCTATAGAACACCATCTTCTTTTGCTACTCCACAACTGAGATACACCAGAAAGATCGAAAACCAAAATTTGACACGTGGAGTATATGCTCCCGATGTCGGTAAAATATTTCGAAATGCAAAAAACAATTGGCACGTACATCTCGACATCCTATGAGACCACGCCAAGTTTCGCAGTAAACCTACCTTTTTCACGACACACAAAATGTCTGTTTTTCATGAAACAACTTTTTTGAGCACATAGCAGATCAATGTACTCAGAAACATTTTTTGTCAAATTTTTTAAACATATTAAAAGACATAGGCAAACCGAGAGTTAATACTCCCAAGTGCCAAAACGCCGACGCTTGAGAAAAAAATGCTCTCTTTGACTACGGAGGCTTGACTGAGATTTCTCGAAGAAAACCACATCCATTCTTGCAGAAGAAACCAAATGTAACACCCCGGCCCACCCCTGGGTCAGGCCTGTCACCCCTGGCAGCTCGCTAGGATCTCCAGACTGGCCCCACAGATCAACACTGGTCTTTTCTGCGCACTTTGTCCTCACTCGTGCGCACCCGGGAACCAGTTCTCGGTTGGTCACCCATCCTTGGAGTGCTCCGGGCCAAGCACGCTTAACCTCGGAGTTCCTTCCAGATGAGCTTCCGGAAAAGAAGTTGCAACTTGTTGATATGAGTATTCTATCAATCCTATTAAGCCCTGAGCCAGGATCTCACACCAAAGCATACGAACCACTCATCTCAACTCCCGAATACCACGTTTTGTCACTCGATCCCTCTATTTTGGCTTTATCATGCTTTTTTGGACTCTGGTTTCTATACAATGAAGCTCATTTTCAAAATCAAAAACTGGTTTATAAAATTATGTCAGAGACATTGCTATAAAAACTCATGTACAACCCTCGGTCGTTCTAGGCCCGTCAACGAGGCAGTGCGACCTGGGCGATTGCACAGGGCCCCCAAAATTTGGGGCCCCCCAAATCCCGGTGCCTAGGTCTGCATCTTCCAGTGAATTCTGCCTATGGCCCAGCAGCCCATAATGTCTGATCCAAATTGCAGGCCAATCGTTCCAATTCTGAGAACACGAGTCTTAGAGTCAGCTTGGACCGCAAATAGCAAGAGGCCCAAAGCATATTAGGGATTAGTTTTCAGGCGAGCCATGTAGCTAGCGCGGTGGCGCCTGGCGGTGACGCCGCGGTTCTGCGCCTTCCAGCGCGCCACCGCCGTCTTCTCCGCCGGCCAGTCCTGTTGTCCGCCTTGACATGTTGCTGTGCCAAGGGAGTACGTCTTCTCCGGCACCGGCATCGGCTGCCTGAAGCAGGTGCGCATGGGTTCAGGTTTTTGGCGAACTTCAGAGGTGTTAGGTTTTGGTGACTGCAATCTGTTAACCTGCTAAATGCTATTGAAAATTATTATTGTCTATGTTATTATTTCAACCAACTAGTAGTTCAACTAGTCTTATGTTGAATTACTCGGTGGTGGGGAATTAATTTAAGACAATGAATTAGAATTGGCCACAATACTACTTAGAAATGATGTCTTGTAGAAGATAAATGATGGATACATAATTGAAGATTTCATTGCAACAAATAGTTGATGCTTTTCAATAGAACATGGGGCTAGCTTAGTGTTTTACTCCTATCTCTACTCTTTTAGCACTGATCATTGGACAACTCATATATATAGTAATTATGCTTTAGTTCTATTTGGATTTAAAAAATTGAGGGCCTCATTTTACATTCGCACCGTGGCCCCAAATTTCTGGAGACGGCCCTGGTTCCTTCCGATCACTATCTTCTTTTGCAAGAAAGATCACGCAAGTCTTCTTTGACCATCAAGCGTGAAGTCCTACACTTTCTTTCCATTTTTCTCGTGAAGCAAACGAGCCCTTAATCTTCCACTGAAGATCAAGAAACGGAATATTCCTTTGAGAAAGGAATATACCCTAGAATTGTACTATCGTTCAAGACAAAAACCTGGGCTAAGCACCCGACGTTTCTCTTGGCCTTTACCTTTCCGAGAGCGGAGCAGAGCTAGATTCTTTCGAAAATCGAATTTGGACTTCAGTGAAAAAAAACACGATGCCACGAAACTTGGCCACGCGTTATGACGTTTTACTCCACTACAAAAACACAGAAGATATGCCAGAATTGCCCCTCATCATGCCACTACTCCAGTAATTTATTACACTCACCGCAAAGTTAATTGAAGTCAATCATGTACGGACGTACTACCGTCGAAGCATTAACCTGGTCACGATACCGTCCAACTACAACTAGTCATTAGTCAAAATCTGCTTTGATTTATAGATGCAGATGCACCCTTGACCAAATATCGCATTTTGAAGTGTTAAAGTTTACATCCAAATAATCTATGTTTGCAATGCATACAAGATTTATGCAAACGTATGCTCCTCCATTGTCTCAACATTCTACATATATACATACAAATTTAGATAAAGTTAAGATATCTTTTTATGAACGGAGGAGTACATTTTATGCTATGGACAATTTTTTATTATCTTTTCCACCGTGGCCTCAAAATATGTATTTTTGGCAAAACTTTACACGAATAGACATAAACGACTCGCCACTCTTCTTGCATCAGCCACATCTAATTACAAATGATTTTGGCCTCTCCATGCTTGTCAGTCCAAATAAGAACACCCACGCCATACCGAGATAAACTATTCGTCCAAAAGGAATATATCCACTGATAAGTTGTGAAGAGTATAAGCATAGGTAATCTCTTAACCATTCCATAAAACAAGTGGAGAAATATGAGCCAAAATACCGGGTATTTGCATGTTCTTTCTTTCTTTTCTGTTTGGATAGGAACCTATGGGGCAACTGGGGCATTCTGGTCATCTTCTTTGGCTCAGGTGTTACCTTCACCTGGCCTGAGACAGGCGGTATTCCGACAGGCACTACCTATCCACATCTCTACACTCTGCACCTCCGCATCTCTCTCTTCCTCCTCCTCATTCCGTACCCTCCCCCAGTCCCCACCGGTCGTCTCCCCTGCCGGCCGGACCCGACCAGGATCGCACCGTGCGCCGCCTCCTTCGCTCCCCGGGGACGGATCCTACCATGCTGAGGCGCTGCGCCTTATACCGACCCCCCTGGGCCGCCGCACCGCGCCTCCCGGTCCTCGACGGCCTCCCCTTCGTCGCCGTCTTCTCCTTCCTCTTCATCCCCACATAAGCTCGCTGCCTCGCCAACCGGTCGCTCCTTCCTTGGTCGACTCTCGTCGCCGAGCTGCCCCGACGGAAACCATCAGCTGCTGCTGCTCCACGGGACCGATCGACCGATCGATCCCGGGAGCGAGGAGGAGGCGCAGAGGTATGGCGGCGGCAGCAGCGGCGGCGGAATCGGGGCTCTGTCCGTGGATCTGCTGGGCCAGGTGCTCGACCGCGTGCCGGAGCGCCGTGACCGCAAGGCCTGCCGCCTCGTCAGCCGCGCCTTCGCGCGCGCTGAGGCCGCGCACCGCCGCGCGCTGCGGGTGCTCCGCCGGGAGCCGCTCCCGCGCCTGCTCCGCGCCTTCCCGGCGCTCGAGCGGCTCGACCTCTCCGCCTGCGCCTCGCTCGATGACGCCTCCCTCGGGGCGGCCCTGGCCGTGGCCGACCTCGGCACCGTCCGCCAGGTCTGCCTGGCGCGGGCGAGCGGGGTGGGGTGGCGCGGGCTCGACGCCCTCGTGGCGGCCTGCCCCAGGCTGGAGGCGGTCGACCTCTCGCACTGCGTGGGCGCCGGGGACAGGGAGGCCGCCGCGCTGGCCGCGGCACCTGGGCTCAAGGAGCTGAATCTGGAGAAGTGCCTCGGAGTCACTGACATGGGACTCGCCAAGGTAGCCGTGGGGTGCCCCAAGCTGGAGAAGCTCTGCTTCAAGTGGTGCCGTGAGATCTCCGACATCGGTGTCGATCTGCTTGCCAAGAAGTGCCGCGAGCTACGGAGCCTCGATATCTCGTACCTAAAGGTTACTCCCGCATGAGCTGTTGAACTCTTATTTGTTTCGAGCAGTGCAAATGCCGCTACCTGTTGCTTGGTTTGATACTTTGATTGAGGACCCTTGCGAAGGTGGAAAAAGCAATGGCGACTAGTGTCAAGTGGGAATTCGATTTCTGTTGATTGCTTTTGAACAGAGAAATTTTCAAAAAGATTTAGATCGCTAGACTTATTTTGTAAATAACTAGTGCCACCTAGGATCATACCTTGGATTACATCTTCTGCAAACAAATGTTAAGTTGGTGTTAGATGGCCAAAAGTACATTTGCAGGTGACAGCAGATAGGTACTGGTATGTATCATCAAAGCTATAGACATGAAAGATAGATTTTTACCTGGACAATTTTGGTTCTTTTGATTAGGAAATTATGATCCATTGGTACAATTTAACCTTGTGATACTCTGAATCCGCTTCTGTTAGCAAAGACTTGAGGCCACTCATTTTACGGAGTGCAAGGGGAAGTAGTGGCACGTACTATATCTTACTCCGTAGTAAAATGTAGAGTTGTATTTGTGGCACATAATGCTTAGTTATATTTTGGTTGCATTTTTTGTCATCGAACTGAAATGAAGTGTCCATGTTGCATCATCGAGCCCTGTTGAATTGTGAATTTTGAATGCTTTGACAAACTTCACAGAAGTTATATACTGTTTAATAGTTTTTCTTTGTTCCTTGCTTTAACTTGGATAAACTTATGACGTACTTAACTCTTATTTTCTGTTGCAGGTCAGCAATGAGGCCCTTAGATCAATATCTACTCTTGAGAAGCTACAGGAGTTGGCCATGGTTGCTTGCCCATGTATAGATGACGAAGGCCTTGAATTGCTCAGCAGAGGGAGTAATTCACTGCAGGTAATCAGCTTTCAGAGATACTGATTTTTTTGTTTCGTGCTTTTTATCATGTCTTCAATCATCTGAAATCTGAATATTTAGAGTTTCTTGTTTCCTAGCGATTGGATATTGCTACTCTTGTCAAACATGGCATTTGGATAACGATAGTGTGCAACCTCACCAGCACTTGACTATTTGATTAATCTCTTCAGTCTTATCAAGCACCAATCCATTCTACATGTTGTCTTTCATTGCAGAGTGTTGATGTGTCAAGATGTGATCATGTGACTTCCGATGGCTTAGCTTCACTCATAGATGGTCACAACTCTCTCCAGAAGATAAGTGCTGCAGATAGTTTGCATGTGAGTTGTTATACCTGATGTTACCTGCTTGTTGCATACATTTACTGTATTTTTGGATAAAATCATGTCTCGGTACTAGAGAGGCTCAGCCCCCCGTGGAAAAAAATTAATCTGAGAGGATAAATATCTGATTGCTAATGAATAATAATTTTTTACTTAATCTTGTAGGAGATTGGACAATGTTTTCTATCCAAGTTGGCAACTCTGAAGGCAACGTTGACTGTGTTGAGACTTGATGGCTTTGAAGTCTCATCCTCTCTTCTTTCAGCAATTGGTGAAAATTGTAACAACTTGGTTGAGATTGGACTTAGCAAGTGCAACGGTGTTACAGATGAGGGCATCTCTTCGCTTGTAGTTCGGTGTAGCTACCTAAGGACAATTGATCTCACATGCTGTAATCTCCTCACCGACAATGCCCTTGATTCAATAGCTGACAACTGTAAGATGCTTGAATGCTTCCGGTTGGAATCTTGCTCGTCAGTAAGCGAGAAAGGATTGGAGAGAATAGCAACCTGTTGCCCCAATCTTAAGGAGATAGATCTCACCGACTGTCGGGTGAATGATGCAGGTTTGTGATAGCCTTATCACTTTTTCTTTTATCCAAGCTGATCTTGCAATTAGACTGTCATGACATGGTCGACTCTTTTGCAGCGTTGCAGCATTTGGCGAAGTGCTCTGAACTGCTGATATTGAAATTGGCCCTTTGCTCAAGTATTTCTGACAAAGGCCTTGGTTTTATTGGTTCAAACTGTGGAAAGATTGTAGAACTTGACCTATATCGGTAATTTAATCTCCTTGTTTATTCGTTTACAGTGACTCACAGCCATCTTGTGCGTGTGATAACCTGTCCTTTTATGTTTGTATCCCCAGCTGCAGCTCTATAACTGATGATGGGTTGGCAGCTTTAGCTGATGGCTGCAAGAAGATTAAGCTGCTGAACTTGTGTTACTGCAACAAGATAACTGATGCTGGTTTGAGTCACCTGGGCTCTTTGGAGGAGCTCACAAATCTTGAGCTGAGGTGTCTGGTCCGCATTACAGGTATCGGAATTTCCTCAGTTGCCGTTGGTTGCAAAAGCCTGATAGAACTTGACTTGAAGCGCTGCTATTCTGTCGATGATTCTGGCCTATGGGCTCTTGCTCGATATGCTTTAAACCTTAGACAGGTAACCGCGTTGCAGAATTTAACTCCTTCCTTGACGAGTTCTGATGACATAGGAACCTTATGATCTTGTCCATTCTGCAGCTTACTATATCATATTGCCCAGTTACTGGTTTGGGCTTGTGCCACCTGCTCAGCTCCCTGAGGTGCCTCCAGGACGTGAAGATGGTGCACCTCTCGTGGGTCTCCATCGAAGGGTTTGAGATGGCACTGAGAGCCGCATGTGGGAGGTTGAAGAAGCTGAAGATGCTCAGCGGCTTGAAGTCCATACTGTCCCCTGAACTGCTCCAACTGTTGCAGGCCTGTGGCTGTCGCGTCCGATGGGTCAACAAGCCTCTCGTATACAAGGATGCCATCTGATCTGAACCCTTACTGTACGGAATGTTAATATCTACCCGTTCCCAAAGTTTCTTCTGGTTATGTAGCCATGTCCGACACCCAGAATAACCGCATGGTTTGTTAGTGCTCATCCCTGAGATGTGATCAAGATGGTACGTGGGTTTCGTCCCATCATGGTATTCAGCGATGGTAGAGTTGTCTACTTGTGTAAGATGGGTTGTCGGTATTATAGGTTGACAAAATTCCTGTATAAATTGCGATGAAGGAATCTGAAGAGATCTGATGTTTTAAGTTACCTTGTTGACAATGAATCATTCAGAAATTGCCTCTTGGGTTCGAAACAGATAACGTAACTTGCAAAACAAATCAAGCATCTATATTCTTCACTTCTTTGTTTATGAATGTCACAAATAATTCGAGATATGAACTTCATTTTATTCCTCGAGCACAGTCTGGTAGCAACGAATGAACACATACCTCTTGCCAAGAAACATGTGCTTCGATGATACCTCAACCTCGGATGAATGCTAATAAAATACTGTTTGACACTTGTGCCTCAACTTTGTCCTCTTATCTACTACTCCTACATCCCTTCCAAAATAAAGTGTGCCTCAACTTAGTCCTCTTATGTACTACTACTACCTCCTCTCTAAAATATAAAATGTTCTAGTTTTTTCTTGATCGGAATGTATCTACACACCTCTTTTAGTTTTAGTGTGTACATTCACTCATTTCATTTTCACTCATTTCATTCTGTATTGAGTCTATATTGAAATATCTACAACATCTTATAATTTGGAACGGATTAGAATATTTGGACCCAATTCACTGGCACCACTTTCGGCCCAGTCTGGCGGCCCATGGTAACTGTATAAATGATACTCGGTCGGTTCCGAATTACAATATACTACAATGTGGACTACATGTGGACTGAAATAAGTGAACAAACACAGTGAAACATGTCTATATACACATGTGATTTAGAAAAAGATAGAACAACTTATTCGGAATAGAGGGGGTTATGGGACATGGGGATTTCTGTTTTGATCTGAAGTCAACCCAAATTTGTTAATATGGCAAGTCACGCCTATTAACGATACTTATCCCCATTTCTCGCACCACGGTCAAGACGAAGGCACCCGAAAGTCGGAGACACGACGAACGGCGCCGAGGAGAAGGCGAACCTACCTGGAGGAGTCGTACCCGTCGGCAGCGCAACGAGGCGGGCTGAAGCTCCTAGTGGCCCCACACCCGATGTGGATCCCCTATGGGATCTTGGCCCGATGACCACATGACGGACCCGCCGCAAGAATATCTCATTAGGGGACACGACATGCCTGACCTATCATAGAAGACAACATCGCGATCCGGAAGCAAATGGTACATGTTGTTATAGTTATAGCCCGGTCCTGCTCTGGCCCATTGTCCTTAGTTGTGACACCCTCCGCCACTCATAGGAAAGGCGACGCGGCTCTTTTCTAGTTGATCACGGGCACGATCAACCACGTTGACGCGCGTCCATCATGCGGGCCTCATTGGTATGGGACGTGCCTTATCCCCTTTTCCTACCTTATTCTTCTTACTCTGTGTACTTTTATCCTCGCCCATTGCTTCCTTTTTCCTCTTCCTTCTGCCACCACCACACCCAGCAACCGAGTGTACTAAAAAGAAATTTCCGAACAATCGGTATGAGCCAGCGTTAGAGAAGGTGTCAGCAAGGATGGAGCAAGTCGACAGCGAGCAATGACCTTGGCGCTAGGGGTGTGGCGGCACGTCGGCGACAGAGACGAGCTGGTGGCGGCAGACCTTTGAGAGATGGCCGGTGACGGCGGACCGACGAAGGGCGAGCTTGAGGAGGGATGTGCGATGACAAGGTGGCCGACGACAAAGGATCTGGGGTGTGGTCGCGGTGATCTTTCCCCTCTCCTCTTCCTCCTATCCGGCGCAGCGGATTCTGACAACAAGACGACAAAGCACGTGGTTAGAATTTCAACCGCTACCAAGGTCACCCGCAAGATAACTGCCCCTAGGAAAGGTATTGTGAGGCCCTACCGAACCAAATTTGTGATAACCGTTTTGTCTCGTCTGGCCGGAAACGCTACGTGGTCATCGACCAATGGACCACCGCCGGACCTTGATGTCGGCAAGCAGCTATACTAAGTAGAATATCACAACGCACGTACCTACTGTATCTGTATGTATGTACGTACGTGTGGCAAGAGCAGGTGCAGATGGACATGTTTCGTAGGAATCACAAGTGTTCACGTTTCGATAAGCTGTTCAATATGATACGTGGAAGTGTACTTTCTTTGTAACTAAAAAACCGAGGTTCAAAAAAAAGTATTATCTTCTAATTATATGAAACTGAAAATTCCTTAATTTTTTTAGATGAGAAGTTGGAAAATACAACTCCACGCCTAGTTGGATGTCTCCCGCTTACCTGGGACGTCTAACTGCATTACCATCCGAGCACAAATTATTAACGATTTTCAAATATCAATGCATTGTCAATAATTTTTGGATTTATGTTTTTTTTGGATTCATGTACTAATAAGAAATTTCCGGACATACTTTAACAAAAAAAAACCATGAAGTAACATGAATTTTTTGTAATCCATCAATCAGTAGGAAAATCGTTCCTTTTATGCAAATTCCACGGACATAATAGTTGGTGGATATCGCCGCGTTGTGAGAAGTTCCTAGTTGAATCAAGACAAAGAATTCTTGCACATATTTTATTGGGATATAATAAGAAGGTTTCTTTCGGTCAGTGGAAAGGGACTTTCTATTCATGATCCGAGAGTCCTGGTCGCCGCCACGCGACTAAACCGGCCATAGCTTTGATCGTATCGCACCTAAAACCTCCCAACCTTTTTTTTTGCGAAACACATTACAACGCAGGAGCTCATATACACGCGCACACACTCATCCCTATGAATGCACGCACGTACATCCTACCCCTATGAGCATCTCCGAGAGACCGAGTCGGCGGGTCGAGTCTTGAGATTGACGAAGTCATCATGGGCACCTCGCTGTCGACGGGAACGTCGCCTCCCACTGAAGAATATTCCGCCTTAAATAAGAAACACCAGCGTCAAACCTAAGATTTGAACTCTAGTGGGCTAGGATACAACCACCATCCTAACCATCTTGCCACGGAAAGTTCTCACCTCCAACCTTCTCGGCTCCCTCCCTCTAGAACGCGCGCAAGAACACTGAGAAGGAAGCGTCGGAGTCGACCCATCAAACTCCCCAACTTCAATTGCGTTGCGGCTGATAATTATTGTTGGAGCTTGGTGCTCTTTTAATTGTCGCTGTCATGGAAGTTGGCAGTGCAGGCAGCCCTAGCTCGGCGGGCAGCGGAAGAGACGGAGGCGATCGAGAAGAGACGGCCAGGGGAAGCGGCGGCGCCATGAGGGCCCGCGTGTGCGCGCGCGTCCGCACGCCGCACGGCGTAGGGGTGCTGCTCCTCGTCGGCGGCGCGATAGTCGGAGCCGCCGTCGTCGCGTGGCGGCGCCGCGGTGGCGACCGCAAGAACGCCAAGAACCACCTCCGCGAGTACGGAAACAAATCCCTCTTTCTCGGACCAGTTATCTCTGTTCGTTAGATTCGTGCTGTTTTGTTGGGTGACCGGGATGATAAGATTGGGTTTCGTTGGGTGGATTTTGCAGCAAGGAGGAGGAGAAGGTCCTGGATGCTGGAGTTGTGGAGAACGGGCAGGTGAGGAGGGCCGATGGGATTCTTTAGTCGCATGCTGTTTTCATGATATCTTTTCTTTTCAGGTGAAATTTATATGACTTTTACTCACGATGTTTTTTAAATTCGTGGATTCAGGGCAAGTTCGATAAATCTGATGAGAATCTGAACAGGGAGGATACAGAGGTAGAAGCCAACGGATTGGTTAGTCTCTGTAATCTGCGTGCAATGTTGCTGAAATACTATTTTTGTTGATTCGAGTATATAGCGAAGTAGGTTTGTTGTTGAAGTGACATAAAACCTTGTACAGTACAATATGTATGACAATTCATCTGAATTATGGTTTCAGGATGGGGAGAAAACAGAGGAGCTTCATGAGATCCAGGCGAAGTTGGATGAGATCGTTGCTAATGATTTGGTTTGTCTCTTTGTGCAAACCTTCGGAGATATTTACATAAATCACGATACATCATGAATGTATTGCTTACGATCTTGTAGTCGGTGCCTTATTTTTGTTCATAATGTTCTTATCTTCGGTTTTCAGGACAGCGAACCTGCAGATAAATTTGATCCAAGCTCAAGCAGGGAATGCACCGAAATCATCGATGATACGGTCAGCTCTATTTCCTATGCTCAAGATCAACTGTGACAACTGAAAACCTCTTGTGTAGCACTGTCTTTATTCATCTAAATTTTTTATTCAGGGCCGTGGAGATATAGAGAATGTTGGACAGAATTTAATGAACGGTGGTATCGAGAATGAGATCACGCCACATGTATTGGTTTCCTCTTGCTCTCATTTACTTTGTGACATCCTTTTCCGAACGGAGGAGTATATTTGTTCACAGCTGCTTTGTGTGATCATCCATCTATTACAAGGTGTAGAAGCCTCATTTTTCCTTCCTGTTTATTCTTAACCGTCATGTTTAGGCCACCGAAGATGTGGAGAACTTTGATGAAAGCACTAGTACTACCATCAGCAGCCCGGATATCGCCGACGAAGAACATAAGAGGCACGATGATGGCACAGATCAAGAGACCACAACAACGCAGATCACCGCGGTAACACAGATGACGGCACATCAACCGCAAATCTCAGATGAATTAAAGGCGGATAATGTTACCGAAACATCCACGCTGAGTAATGTGTCTGAGCACGAGGAGCAGAAACAGCCGGCAATAGATCCTGTCGCGCCAGTTGACTCACCTGCATGTTCTTCACTACCAAGTTTGGTCAAGACAGCACAGAAGAAGAGACTGAACCCGGGGGAGAACAAAACGGGGATGAAACTTGGACAAGATTGCGGCAACAGTGAGCTGGGCAAAGGGGGAGCAGCACAGGGTGTAGCCATGGTGACCATGAACCGTAGAGCTGCTTCAATGGCCATTCTTGCCATCATCTTCGCATTGACCATCGGAGTAAACATCGTTGTGCGATTTTATTCCACTCTGCGAGCGACATGATCATCTTCAGATGAACTTGCAGTATATTTGCCACACGCATTGCCGTTTGCTCTTCACGTTCGTAAAAAGGAAAAAATATTGCAGCTAGTTCTTTGGTCAAGTGCAGATGCTGAAGTTGCCAGGCTCGGGTGGAGTTACATGGCCTGAAGAAAAATCCCACGGGAGTTGGACGCACAGAACGATGAAGAATAAGTTTGATGCTACCATGGCATTTTACTTAGCCATTGGGTAGTAGCCTGATGTAGGAGCCAGTAACATGTCGAATTGTCTTAAAAACTTTGAGATTATTCTGCGAAGATTCTTTTCATTGCACGAGGGTGTTTTGACTGTTTCCATGTTCTGATTCGAAAATCCTCGGTCAAGCGCATGTGCATTTTTTCTGCCAATCAAACTAGCAAGCATCACTAAAGATTCCCAAGATAGATGTGGAAGTTTATGGTTCACTTTGACTACGTATACACTTTCATGTTCAGATACATCCTATGCTGAAATAAACAAAGAGGATAATTTCTTAATTTGGATATTTACTAAATTATGAGATGAAGCAAATATTTGGTGATATTTTTTTTCGGAAATGTGGAGTTGCGGGAGGGGTTTCATGAATCTCAGACGGTCCAGACTCCTTAGTCCACTTGTACACCTGATGGAGCTATTTCATAGCATATTTCCCCCTAACACATCTATGAGTAATTTCTTAAAATCTAGTTAAAATTCCAATTTAATGACGCCGAAATACCTTGCTAACTAGCTATATTCAGTAATACAGCAAAATTGTTCATCATGGCCGAATGTGAATTTCCCTAAACAAATGTGGCTATCTTGAGTTTCCAGAAGAAAACTGACAAAAAATTGCATGGACATAGGTTATGTTCTGTCTTATGCACCTACAAAATTTCATCTCCCTCTATGCTCTCGGGACAACTGGTTGACGTTCCTATTGTCTCTAACTCTGTGTCTTTAGTTGTTCCTTCTTTTCCATGCCACTGTCTTTGCCGTGGCTGTTTGTTAGTTCGAACCATCTAATTCATGTGTCGAAAAAGAGTCAACAATTTGTAAATCATAGGGGAGCTAGCAAGTACTCCCTCCGTTCCATTTTAATTGACTTGCTATGCACCACATGTGGATGTATCTCCACATGTGGTGCATAGCAAGTCAATTAAAATGGAATGGAGGGAGTATGAAAGTGCAAATTCGCAGCACATTACATATGAAGTGCTAGAGCATGCATTGAGGGTCACATGGCTGAGAAATAAGGGATACACAAATACAGCACATGGGAATGCAACAAACAATAACTGCTTTCAAAACTCTCGCATGTCCAGTAAACTAAAATACAATTATAACAAGTCATCACCAAGCCATTAAAACATATCCAGCAAAAATATTTAAGCACTTAAAGGCTAATTATATCATTATTAGTTGCACATGCACCCAAAAAAAAGCAAAGCTTGAAAAAAGGATCCTCAAAATGCGAGATTGTGCAGTAGAAATGGAGAAAAATTGCATCCTCGAAATGAAGAGATCTTGCAGTAAAAATGGAAAAAAAAAATACTATAGAAGTCGACAATTCACAGTTCCTTGTAGTCAAAAGATAATATGTATAAGGAGATTTTTGTTAGAATTATAGATGCATGTTAGAAAGCTCACTGTATTCAAAATTTGTTATGATTACTTTTCCAGAACTAGCAGTCCTGGTTTGTGTCTCAACATATGAAGAACACAAACACAAACAGTAGGCGCCAAATTGGTTTATGGGAGCCTAGCATCTAATGCAACATAGTAGCATTCCGTAGAAAGTACAAAGTAGTTGAAAATCCATTCTGCAATAAAATTCATTAGCTCCAGCATTGTACCAACAGTTTCGAATCAACAAAGGGTTTACATGCGAATAAGCAGTACTTAAGATAGAAGGAATGATCTTCCAGTTTACAATGCCAGCCAGATATTCTTTTGCATCAACAACGTATTTGATAATGGGTAAGTCATACCGACAAATTTCCATTCATTTCCTCCTATGCAAATGACAAACAGCAGCAAGGCTTTACTCAGTGAGAAGTTGAGAACCTTCAGTCAGCATCATGCCCAATGCTTCCGTCATCAGCAACCAAAGAAGGAGGCCAGGCCATTATATACGGATAGAAATCGTCACCAAATTGATCCTCGAGCAGTAACTTAAGTATCAAGGTATCCAAGGAAAGGGAGAAGAACGAGCGAAGCAGTGCACCAACAGGGGTCATGCACTTCATCGACAAGTACACGTATCCAGACCTAACTTGCACAATTTTGATAAAGCCATGCAATTCCTGAGTGATCCGATCGATTTGTGCCCTGAAAGAGATTTTGTTCTGCGGCACCCATATCTCAGTTCCATCACTGTCCACACCACGGATCCAAACATGGAGGAGTAATCCAGATTGATACACAATACACAGCTCACCGTCCTTAGTATCCCCAACCTTGAAATTGTACCCATTGATCACCTCGACTTCCCCGGGTAGATCTACAACGGTGGTATCGAAGGTGTCGATGTTGATCCTAATCATGCGTCCTTCGCCATGGCAAGGCCAGTAAATGGAACCATTCACCAGTGAACCAACCTTGAACTTTAGGCTATTGTTTCCACCGATGTACACCCACGGCTGGATGACTCAATCCAACGTCTCTGACGAGAAGATGGCGGCACGAACCCTACGCTTAGTTGCACAGACACAAATCACCCGGAACAACCAGGGTTTCTCATCGGAGGACTGCAGGTAGAAACCAATGAGATCAAAATGGCGGCGGCTGCTACCAGCGGCGATACCTTCGGGCAACGGGAGGATGTCCACTTTCCAGGTCATGGGGTTCAGGGTAGCAAGGGACAGATCATTATCATCTTGCTTGTTCCATAGGAGGATGCAACCGTCGCGGCAGTCGGTGACAGTCCAACCCGAGAACGACTGTGGGAGGGAAGTGAGGAAGAAGTCGCCGTGGCGAAGGGCGGCGGTGACATCGGAATCGGAATCAGAAAGGCGCATGGGCATGAACAAGGGGTTGGTGTCGCCGTTTAAGTTGAGTAAGAGGCCGATGAGGGGCGCCAGGTGGAGATCCCGGAACAGGCGGCGGAAGGCAGGGGAGGAGCGGACGGCGCCGAGCCATGGGCGGCAGGTGAGCGCGGCGCGGACGAGGGACGGGAGGTCCGGCAGGCGGAGGAAGATCTCGCAAAGGTCGTCTTGGCTGAGGGAGGATATGGTGGTATCGGTGGAGGTGGCGGTGGCGTTGGAGGATGTGGTGGTGGCAGTGGCGGACGCAGGAAAAAAATGGAGGGTGGGCACACCGTAACAAAATTTCCGCATCGTGGTTTTTTTGCCGAACTATTGGTATAAATAGGCAGTTGATTCACAAAAATTTAATTCAATACGTTTGTTTCATATGTGCATGATTCCAATCACTCTGAAGCCTTTAGGTAAGTTTCATTATTATTTTCGGTTCACCCAAATTTCAGTTTTTTTTCGGTTCACCGGCATTTTTTATTCAAAATTTAGATTTTTTAAATTTTGTCCTCTGAGCCTTTAGGATTTATGTACTTCCTTTTTTGGAAATTTTCTACGTATATGGGAACATTCTATATATTGTCGTTAAAAACTGGAAGAGAAAGGAAGCAATATACGTACGTTGATGAAAAAAGAGAGAAGGCAAGAACTGAAGAGATCAAGTCTATACGCCGGCGATAATTGAGGGAGCGCGATGAGTCTCGTACAGAATCCACAAACAGAGGAAACGAGTCCGTCTCGCCCTCACAACCAGGAAGCAATGATCGGAAAGAAAAAAGGCCCACACAGCCAAACTAGGCCACGATCTGAACATCAGATTAGAGGTAGTGGAAAATCTTCACAGATTTCTGGGTGGGCCACGGCCCACCCGGCCCACCCCCTGGGTCCGCCTATGGGTGGTGGTGGTGGTTGGGGTAGTGGTAGTGGTGCCGTAGGCGGCGGTGGAGACGGTGATGGTGGTTGTGGTGGTGGTGCCGTAGGCGGCGGCGGAGACGGTGGTGGTGGTTGTGGTGGTGGTTCCGTTGGCGGCGGTAGTGGTGGTAGTGGTCGTGGTGGTCGTGGGCAGGATGGACGGACGTTTCCGTGGTGGCGCCGCCAGCAGTTCACCGGCCATTGCTCGAGAGCTTCTGGATCCTAACGTGAAAGGGCCCGCTCGTGTCTTGTGTAGTTGCATAGAGTGTACGCAGGCGGCAGGCCCAAGTGCATAGTAGGCTGGGTAAAATATTTAGTGATACCACAGGTTAGATGATACCATGACACAGACTCAAAAAAAAAAAAAAAATGATACCATGACACCACTCATCAAAATGTAAAATTTAAAATCTCTCATAAACTAGTCAATTCTCTTCTTCTTAATAAAAGGCAGTGCTCTTGCCGGTTGCTCAAAAGAAAATTCTGACTTTTTTTTTTTGGATATTTACAAGATGTGTTAAAACATTCCCTAAAATTTTCAGAACAAAATTTGAAAAACACACAAATAAACAACAAAAAGACAAATATGAGAATAGTGTCATCTTGCGTTTTTGTCTTCTTGTGAGACTATTCATATTAGATTTGTCTGTTTTGTTTTTCTGTGTGTGTTTCGAATTTGGTTTTGCAAATTTTAGTGTTCATAAACACACATCTTACGATCACCCGCATGTTTATTTCAATTTTTTTGAAACTTGTAAATTTAATTTTGAGAAATGGTATCATGGTATCACTCGATATAACCTTGGATGCCGAAAACCTATAATGGAGGCCGAGCTACAGGGAGTCCTTTATTTTCAAAATTTTGAAAATCACATTTTAAAGTTGTAAAAAAATCTAAAAAAAATCATGCAAGTAGAAAATGTTGAATCCTACCGACGTGCAAAATATCGAATCAAAATAATTCATATTTTGAGCTACACAAAAATGACAAGTTCAAATTTTGCACTGTCACTACTTTCAAATTTCAGATTTGTCATTTTTGCGCAGCCCAAAATACGAGGCATTATTTTCTGAGATTTTACGCATCGGTAGGATTCAAAATTTTCTACATGCATGATTTTTTTCAGAATTTTTTACAACTTCAAATTGTGGTTTTCAAAATAAAGGGCTCCCTGTAGCCCGGTCTCCATTTTTGAACCCAATTGAGCTCGTGTCATCCACGAAACAGAGCAGCAACAGAGGACGAACCGTTCCTTCACTATGACTATTCCAAAGGCGAAAATGAGGACGCACCCAATTCCACCGTCGACCGGTGAGGCCGTGAGCTCCTTCATCCTCCGCCCGCCCATCTGGCGTGGTGACGATGGTTGAGCCATGGATCTCTACGTTAGGCGCGTAGATAGGTTTAGGATAGGTTTTGAAAGGACAAGGATGTCGCCTAGAGGGGGGTGAATAGGCGTTTAAAACTTTTCGCGGTTTAGTCTTGCTAATTGCGGAATAAAACTAGATGTTTAAATTAACAAGCCAACAACCTAAATAAACTATGTCACCTATGTGCACCAACAACTTATGCTAAGCAAGTCAAGCAACAAAGTGATAGCAAGATATATAACTTCACGCACGAAGGCTATCACAATGTAAATTGCATAAGTAAAGAGCTCGGGTATAGAAATAACCGAGGCACGCGGAGACGACGATGTATTCCCGAGTTCCTCCTTTTTAGGGGAGTACGTCTCGTTGGAGGGGTGTGAGTATCAAACTCAAGATGCCACAAATGGCCTCACCCTATTCTCCGATGAACCTTGCCCAAAAGCTCGATTCACCTTCCACTATTGATTTCCTTTTGGGCGGAAATCGAGTCCCTTACAACAAACTTGAGGCACAACCCACAAAAGGATCGGGAGCTCCCAAGCGGCCACAAAAGGCCTTGCACCGCCACAAAAGGCGCCACTCGCCACAAAAGGCGTCTAGGGTCCAATGACCCAAGAGTAACAAACTCACGAACTTTCACTTCCACGAATCTTCGTGGAGAGAGCAAACCGATGCACAAAAGCAATGGCAAGAGCACACGGAGTGCTCAAGTCCTTCACTCTCAAATTCCAACAAAGCAACAAATGCTTATGGGGGAATAAGAGAGGAAGAACAAAGGAGGAGAAACACCAAGAACTCCAAGATCAAGATCTACTAGGTTCCCCTCACTAAGAGGAGGAATGGATTGGTGGAAATGTAGATCTAGATCTCCTCTCTCAAATCCCTCAAAGATATGCAAGAATCATGGGAGGAATTGGGAGAGGGGCAAGCTTTCCAAGGTCAACAATGGAGGAGAGAGAAGGGGGAAAACGTGCTTGGAAGAGCTAAGTGGCTGAAGGTAGGTGGAGGGGTATTTATACCCCTCCCAGAAAAAGAGCCGTTGCAGCCACTTTACACCGGAGACTACGGCCCGGGCGGAGACTCCGGACCAAAAGTGCGGAGACTCCGGGTCCAGAAGAACAGGAAAAAGTCGACGCAGGAAAGCTTGCACCGGAGACTCCGGACCACGAAGGCCGGAGACTCCGGCCAGGGCGGAAACTCCGGGGTTACTCCGGACCAACTCCGGACCCCTATACAGCAAGTGCCGCCCTGAGGAGCAGAGAACCTTACACCGGAGACTCCGGACCACGAATGCCGGAGACTCCGGCCAGTGCGGAGACTCCGGGGTAACTCCGGACCAACTCCGGACCCCTATACCGCACGCGCCGCGCGCGAGGCACTGAGCCACAAAACCAGGGGCCGGAGACTCCAGACCAAAACCACGGAGACTCCGGACCAAAAACCAGCAGATAGGCAAATCCTGAAATGCAATAACTTTCTCATCCGAACTCCAAATCAGGTGAAACCAATTGCATTGGAAAGTTAACGACAAGAGTTAGCCTACAAAAAGTGGAAATATTAAGGGTCACAAATATAGAGGGGATACCACACATGGGAAGGTGTGGACCCTATCTTAAAGTGGACCGATAATATTTCCAAAGCCGAGAATGCAAACAAGTTTTCATCCGGACTCCGTTTTCAATGATCTTGGGCTTGTTCCGAAGATAATCACAAGCACTACAAGATCATGCATATACACATCATAGTCCATCATGTGAGGAGGAGACCACAAGGAGAGAGTTTGACCTCTCTAGAAACGACGAACCGGTAAAATCTCCAACATCAAAAACACCATAAGATATTCACTTGAAACCCGTTTTTGATGAACTAGAGCTTGGTATGGAGATGAACACAAGCTCTAAATTCTCACATGGATAAAAGCCAAATAAGAACCAAGAAATATGATATGCCAAGAATGCAAAGGTTTGAGCTCTCCACAAAGATGCGATCAAGTTACTCACTTGAGAGCCCCTCTTGATAGTACGCCGTCTATCCTATAACCCGGTCTCCCACTAACAACATGAGACCGGTAAAATAGAAAACCTATCATGATCATACCTTTGCCTTGCGCATTCCACTTGAGCTAGATGATGACGATCTTGATCTCTTCAAGTGGACCACCTTTCTTGATTGCGCTTGCTAGCACATGCTTGATGAAGACATCTCCAAATGCCCCCCCATACTCCATTATGGGAGAGCCTCGCTAATCTCCGTCTTCAAGAATCCACTTGCGCTTCATATACTTCTTGTCTTGATATGATGATGGCTTGGAGATAAACATGAATCTTCACTCAATCTTCTTTTCCAAGCCACTCTTGCAATAAGCTCATCTCTACACATGACCATTCTTCATATATAAATCCTTGGATAGAACCTTGGTCATCATATACTCTTCTAGAGTCCAACACATGAACTCCAAACTTCTTCATGGACTCGATCTATAAAGATATCTTAATGCAAACATTAGTCCATAGAGATTGTCATTAATTACCAAAACCACACATGGGGCAACACATGCTCTTTCAGGTTTGTCTTCCGGCATTGTGTCAATTGAGTCGGCAGCGTCAAGTGGAATAATTTCCCCCAGGTTTAGCTCCATCTCGGCAACGTCCTTTGGGGCAACTCCAAGGGATTTGGGGATTTGTGTCCTCGCCATTCCTTCTGGTCGGCGAGTCTTGTGTGTGGGGCGGTGCTATTTTCGACGGTGACGACAACAACTCATCCATGATTAAAGCCCTGGCTCCAGTCCCGTCTCAGTGTCATCCATGGCTGTGTTGAGTGGCCGGTGGACTCAGTTGTTTTAGGTGTTCGGCTGGTGGCTGTCGTCCCATGCGGCGTCATCGATGGGCGAGTGAAAATGGCGGTACCAGATTTGGGCATGCGGATTGATGGTGGCGGATATGGTGCTTGGCCTCGACGTGGTCGATGGCTGACGATGGCTGCAGGACTTGAGAAGGATTCTCACCCCAGTCGACGCTCCATGACAACAATTTTTTGGCGACCGCAAGTTTCTTAATCGGCTCACAACGCCCTTCTGGGTTATGGACTTACGGTTCATCTCCGAATCCGGCACCGTCGAGCGGCGACAGTGGTAGTTGCAGATTTAACTAAGGACTCCAATGTATTTTTTCTTTTTCCTTGAGAGTCCGCAAACATGTATTCAGCTTGTTTGTGATTAATGGAACACGTGATTAACCTAAAAAAAAACTGAGCTCGTGTCTTGTGTCGTTGCGCTTCACATGACCGAGTCCCGGCCCGGCCCGGGCCACAACCAAACCAGAACCAGGTCTTCGGGCCCGTGTCCGTCTCCGACCGAGACAATCGAGCGGTTCCGCGCATTCTATTTTCCTTTCCTTTTCTTTCCTTTTCCTACACAGAGAAGGAATACGTGCAGCCTCTCGCGAGATTCGTCAAACACCTCTTCCTTCCCTCGCCCCCGCAGCCGCCGCGACCCGCGAGCCATGGCGCCGTCCGCCAGCTCCTCCTCCTCATCCTCCGACAGCACCGACTCCACCGGATCCTCCTCCTCCTCGGGCAGCGACCGCCGCGTCCGCCGCCGCCACAGCCGCCGCAAGGACGCCGCGCCCTCCTCCTCCGCGCTCAAGGTGCGCAAGGATCGCAAGCCCCGCCACAAGCGCCGCCGCCGGGAGCGGCGGAGGTCCCGTTCGGAGGACGACAGCTACAGGCGAGTACCACCCCCCTCCTTCGCACCCTCTCTCTGCGTATAGGTTTCCTGTGCTAGGGTTAGGCTGAAAGTGGTCGTGATCTGTTGGTGTGCTGCATCCAGTTGGAATCGAGGGGGTAATGGTTTGGAGCTTCCTTCTAGAATTGGAATCGTTGGTATGTTGCACCGAGATACAATATCTAGGCTGGGTAATAAGAACCAGGATGGCAGTAATACATGCGAAGACTGAGCAAATTTAGCGTTTCACTTCAGGTTGCTAGTATTAAGGGTGACATATTCGTAGTGCTGATCAAAGGATGTACTCATGTAACCATGCAGTAAGCTGATTGGGGGAGGAGAATGTTTGTGATATAAACCTATAGCTTTTAACAAAGGGCGTTTTGTTCTTTCAGTTAACAGGAATCTCTGTGATACTTGGGATTCTTAGATACGAGTTGTGCATGCTGACTATTGAGAGTGAGCGCCAACTTTGCCATTTTGTTGTGGTCAGTGATTTTAAGAATGGGAAGTGGGTGCCGTCTGCCCATATTGATTGACTGTAATTTATTGTGTGATGCGCTTTGCTATGTGATTTGAGGAGCTATTAGTGATGTCAAGCTTTGGGCACCTAAAGAATAGTTCAACCTTAGGTTATAGATAGCATTTTAAATATAGGAAATGCCACTTTCCTGAACAATGTTTTGCGAACTTGTTTGAATAACGTATTAAGATTGATTTGTGTTTGTTCAAGTTAGAGTGAACTTAAGTTTGGGACTCCTATTTTGTTGGCATTTTTGGGTTTTAGTGAATTGGGGTCTCCTCCCTTGTAGCCAGAAACAAGTTTAGGTGAATCTGAAATTAGTGGTTCTGAAGAAGCGTGGGATAAGGAAATTTCTAAACTGCAGTGATCAAGGATTTGCTTACTGGAATATATGAAATTCTTATTTACTGACTTGGTGTAAATGACCTTGCACCCCTCAGTTCTAGTAAAGTTATTAGCCATGGCCTATGATAGTTTAGTACTTTAGTGTATTAGTTGGAGAATGCCAGGTTTTGAGGAGATACAGATTGTAGTTAATAGTGGGTAAAGTAATTCGGTGAGCAAATATATTCTCTTAACTTTGAGCCATTAATGCTCTGTCTGAGCTTCATGACTGAGATATGGATCTGTCTTGGTGTGTTAGACTACATACAGGAATAGTTTCTTCCGCTTGCCAAAATATCTAGTTTTGTCAGGTTGGTCCCACCACTGGCATACTGAAGTATCCGTTTCTTTTTGTAGTAGCGCAAGCTCTTATGACAGTGACCGAGAGGCATCTGGCAGATCACGTAAGCATAAGAAGAGCAGCAGATCAAGGAAGGTACATGGCCTCTAGTGCTTGTTTGGTGTCTTATGTTTTTTTCCAGCATGTACCTAGTATATACTTGGCCTCTCACTGTATCCTCATTCTGACAGTCAAGGGAAAGGGAGCGAAGCAAGGATCGGCATCATAAACGAGACAAGAGTAAACATAGAGAGGTAAATTTCTACTTACTTAAAAGAACATCTGCCTTTTACATGGCTTAAAATTTTAACATGTAATAATCGTTATCTGGGAATCTGCAACTGTTGGTTAGATTAGATGGATCACTGGTGCACTATATATAAGAATGGAAATCTTTATTCTCATGTCCTGGTTTAGAGTAGAAATATATCTTTTTTTTCACATATGAGGTCCTTATATTTCTTGCTACCTGTTTCTGGTTGGCTCTTTGACATTGGAGCTGGGATTCGTGAACGGGTGACAAATGGTGTATTGGCTTGCTGGTTTTCTTGATTGGTATGTTTTGTTCTCTTCAATGCGGGAGCTTTATACAGAAGAAAGAGAGTGAACGTTCTAGTGGCCCGGTGCAGCTTTCCAAGGTATAAATATTTCTCAGTGTCCTTTTTTATTTGTTTGCTATCTATATCATTGTCAAATATCATTTATTTTGTTACTAGTTCCTTGGTCGAGAAGGAAGAAAGTGGTAAAAGGAGTGTTATCTCTGGTAAAAAGGTGAGAACAATATCTCTACTATCTTATCCGTACCTTTTGAGTTATAATTGTAGTTACACACCACTAGATGTTGTACCTGCTGGAATCAAAATTGTTCCAAATTGGACTACGAAGTTGAACTGTTTGACTGGTTTGTAGATAATGATGAAGCTTGAGAAATCCAAGGAAGATAAGGCGGCTGAGAACAAGCGCAATGAACTATTGAAGTTTCTGAATGCCAGTTACGATTAATAATTTGTCGAAAGTGGTGATGCTGGCTGGATAACTTGGATTTGGCTTGATGCGACGGCTTAGTCATGTGTGTGTTTGGTGATACTAAAAGCTTTCTGTTATATGTCTTCTTTATAAGTTACGACATGACCATCAATGTTTTGATCAGTATCTAGGTAGTGGTTGGACAAAGATCCCAGGAGTCACTGGTCTTGCTATTTTTGAGCTTGGGTTGTTCGTGTTCTTAAATTATATCTTGCTACAACATGCATTCGACAGTTACCAGTTTGTACCTCCTTTTTGTAAGCCTTTTTGTATGGCTGGATATACTTTTAACAGTTCAACTGAGCTTGCATATTTGATGTATCATCACCTTATTTCTTTGTTAAACATGCAATTGTTTATAGGTGCTCTTGAACTTCCCAAATTACATAATAATCAGTGTTCATGTTGAAAATAATGTCTTGAACTATACTGCCATACAAAGTGTGTTACACTGTTAATGATGCGAAGAATGATTTTGAACTTCACTGCCGGTTGTAGTTTCACATGAAAAAAAAATCCCTTGAATTGTACTCTCATTGATAGTGTTACATGATGAAAAGAAGCACTTCCTCAGCTGATCATAAATAAGATGAGAAAGCTTCTCAATACAAGCTAAGCCCTTTATTAACCTCTTTGCCTGCCCTGGCGGCAGCCAACTGCCTACAGTTGAGCAGCCAGGATCTCATTCCAAGTGTCTGGAACACCAGGAAGGCACCAATGAAGGCAATCTTGGACCCCTGGTGTACCTCTGATACTGTACCTCGATATATGCCCTTCATCCCTTAGATGGGAAAGTGCGGTGATATCTAAGAGCTTGATCCTGGTTCCTTTGACTGCTCCTCGGCGTCGGCATCTACAGAACGATTCTGAAACACTGTGTTGCCCTTGGAAAGAGGAGCTGTGTTGTCGCAAGTCCCTCCAGTGTTCCACTCCCATTGAAGAAATGCCTTGGTGACAGTGACCTATAGAAGACCTTCAGGTGCGGTAGCTAGGAAGCTGGGTCCAGCCACTTCATAACACTATGTATAGTGAAGTTTTTCGCCTTCCAGATAGCGGCGATCTTTCGGTTGTTATTTGGTACTCCGGAGGCATACATTTCCCACTTGTTCGCCTTCAGCTTGCCCCGGTTCCAATGATGACCCGTGTTCAGACCAGGACATGGAACCTGTGAAGGTTCTTTTTGAGGAACGAAGGTGGGCGATCAAGGTGCATGGCGTAACCTGCAGCTGGATTCGATTTCTTGAGAGGCTCCAGATCACAGAGCGTTGATGACCAGTAATACAGATGGTCGTGTTCGTGCTTCGGAATCGGTAGGCCCAGCCATCTGGTCGTTTTGCATGACGTGAGGGCTAACCCGTACTCGGAACCAACATCTTCCACATCTGAATGACCTTTCCCAGATGCTGCGATCATGCACATCATCGATTGAACATCTGTCTCCCTAAAGAGTCTCCTACATAAGCAATGGTTTTATCCTGCATTCTGAAACATGTCCAAATTAGTATGACCTTACCTCAAAGGCTCAAGAAATCCCTAGCAAAAGAATATGTGCACACCATTCTCCAGCAAATTCATACTGTATGAGCAGCAACATATACCTTCTCAAGAATTGGGAAGCTTGAAACAATGGCATGTCACAGCCTTCCGGTTGCCATCTGTATTTCTCGTAAGCGAAATCTGTCCGTTGTGTCAATCTGCAGTTCCAGCTCTCGGAGAGCCATCTTTTACATCTGAGACCAGAATATAATGGTCTGTGATCATCAGGAACCCATCCTCCATTTCTGTAGTCACATTCTGCAAGACAGATCAAGCAATAGTTTAGCAGAAATCTTAACAAAATACATCCTTAAAATCTTCTAAATTATAAAAACCTAGCAAAATATTTGGTGTGAGGTAGGGAAATGCCTTTCTTCTCAGGAGCTGATGTTTCCTTTTTATCAGTCACATCTTGGGCGTTATGAATTATTGTCAGAGGTGGAGGTGCAGCAGTAACTTCCTTTCCTACTTTGGCGAAAGACTGCTCTAATGGATCGGCGCTAGAGGAGTCTTTATCTCTGGAGATATTCCGATCTACAAACATTGAGTTAGCTAAAGATTTTTTTAGGGAAAACCAGGCCCAAAAAATGACACGCAAAGACGAACTTCAAAGAATGTCTGTTCAGGAGCTTATAATTTGGGAGGACCTGGATAACTCACTCAAGGGCAAGGGCTCCGGTCGGAGGAGATCGGGACTGTACAGTGATCCCTTCTCCCATTTCCAAAGAAGAAACACCATGCAGACAGCGAGGATCGCAAATCTGAGGTGCCTGAATCTCAAGCCATTTACACACACCAGCCTCATCCTCTTCAGCTGAACTTGAAGCACAGATTTGTACCAATGATGGACATGTGGCGATGGCAGGTGGCTAGTTCACACAAGAAGAGAAGGTGAAGTTAGAATAGAAGAAAATTGGGAGGATGATGTACTAACATACCTAACATGGCAATATCTTCTTCTTTTTCGCAAGCACAAAGCATGCAGCAAGTTTGGTACAAAAGGTGAGTTGGTAGGCTTATAAACATTTGCCTGACTTTGCAGGCAGGTGGAGTTTGAACTTTGAAGCATGACAAGGCACATATTGATCGATGGTGAGGCAACCATTAAGACTACAGCCCGCCGTAACGGCTGACCTGATGTGGCTCAAGTCACAGAGGACTGCAATTCCATGGCGATGGAATTGCTCTGGTCATAGTAGACTACAGTTGGAAGGTGGTGAAAGTCTGTTACTATATATGATCCATGGAACACCAAAGTCGTCTACCGCGGCCGAAACAACGCCGATCAAAGTACGCAGTCGTAGTTGGAACGTCTCTGGAGCAGAGGTCGGGGAACGAAAATCTCAAGAATTTTCTTATCGACATGCCCTAACAACCCGGAAGGAAAAGGTGAATTTAGCAGAATGCAGAGTAGCAAGCAGTACCTGTGTGACGGTTGGGTTTTGCCCACGGATCAAAACTAGACCAACACACACGAACGAAAACTTTCGCCAAGAGCACGAGTCGTTGCGCCTGTTTTTTCTTCTTTATCTTTTTTCAACTCAGGGTACAATCTTTGCACGGCCTCTGGTGTGTATATATATACGCAAATACCTGCTCTACTACACCTAGCAAGCCGACTCAAACAAGTATCGATAGTGCAATACGGACACCTACTGGTAACTAACACGACCACCCCTAACCAAACTAGGAAAACTGTTCCGAAGTAAACACGAACTAGTACTAACACCACATGGACTAGTACACCAGGACTAGGACTCAAGAATGTGGCAAAGATTATTTCTAACAATGATCAGGTTATACCGACATGGAGATGCTCCCTCGCCTTACGATTCACCAAGGGAAATTCTGATTTTGAGCAGGGGAATTTACTAATTTTCTATAGTAGTTGTCTTCTTTCCCAGCAGCTCATTTTTTGGAACCAGAATCGGAACTCTGTCAAAGAAAGAACATCGAAGCAAGCGGGAGGTAAGAGAGGCTGAGGCAGTTTGACGTACTGACCTGGAAGCTTGAGCTCGCCGGCGGCAGGCCGAGCAGGACTAGGTGCTCGTTCCTCTCTGCGCCGGCCGGCGAGGTGGACGAGGAGGAGTGGGGGACGGACGGACCTGGTTCTTCCTGGCCAGGTGTCGGGAGTCGCAGCGGTTACTGGTTCGACTGGTCCAGTGAGGCTGCGGCACGCGGAAACCGATGGAAGGTAGGTGGTGAGTCCGGACTAGAAAAAAAGGATACGTGACGTACGCGCACGGCAAAGCGTTGCGATGGTGGTGCGTCGAGAAATTTTCTTTCCATTGGAGTCTCGCGTAGAATCGCAGCAAGTGATATACGACACGATACGATAGACGAGAATTTTCTTTCTATTGTGGCCTCTTGGCTATTCTTGTAAAATCTTCTTAATTAATTAATTAATGAGATGAGACAAAAAAATTGACACTGCTAAAAAAAGACACGATACAGGAGTATGCCACTTTGGATACCATGTTTTGACCGGTGAGTGTAGATGTACCCATTATCAAAACAATATTTTTGTAATTTTTAGAATGTCGACAAATTTCAAATAAAAATGCCGGTGTACATCCGGACATACTACATTTGTACACAAATTTTCGATGGAAAAAGATTTTTTTTGTGTGGTATGTGTAAACTTATTTTGGAGCACCAGAATTTGTGATTTTAACAGAGGTCACAAAAAATGTTATTTTTCACGATTTGATTTGTTTTGTGCGAACATAGAATATCTAGATGTGCATCCAAATAATTCTTTTTGAAATTTTTTGGCCTTTTGACATGTTATTTTTGGATAGTGGGTGCATCTACACCTATGGGCCAAAGATGATTTTCTACCACTTTGTATCTTGCGAATCCGAAGACCCTATTCAATACTAAGTAAATGTCTCTCTGTACATATTTACCGTATTATCTCTTAGTCAAGGCCTCTTTGGATTGTACGATTTTTGTAGGAATTCTGGAGGGTTTGAATCCTATGGAATTTTTCCTATGTAAGCCCTTTGGATCATAGGATTGGAGCCATCAAATTCCTATGGAATCCATTCCTATGACCCCAATTCCATAGTATTCTCAACATGAGCTCAAACCTCATTTTAATTTTCCTACGCGAAGTCCAATGTAGTTTCACTCTATCTCTCTCTACTCTCTCTCATCAATCCTTCAAAATTCATGTGTTCAATACCTGTACACCATCCAAATGCACTGTAAAATTCCTGTGTTTCAAAATCATGTAGGAATCCACTTCACATGACATCCTGCAATCCAAAGAAGCTCTTAATGTAGAAAGCCATGTTTTAGTACTTGAATACTAAACACATGTCGAAAAGCTAGTGATTATACAATCTCTTCATGTAACAAAATCTCGAGTTTCTTAAGTTACTTGATTACGATTGGCTCACTTGGGTCTAAACGTGGATCGAGAATGAGCTACAGTTTTATTAAAGTTGTGCCAATTAGGTTCTAATCCAAACATTTATTGGTTCTAATATAATGTATCATTTTATGCACTAGTTTGATTAGAAAATAGTTTTAGTATGAGTTTATAAAAATCTTATTTAAAACATAAGTTGAGTTCAAGTCAAGAATTGTTTTTTCTAATTTCGATCAATAGCTCGAGTTAATAAAGTTGAGGTGTTATTTTGTATATTCAATTAATTTCACCATGATGGGCTACCTTTCTCTACTGCAATGTAAGAATTGGTACTCAATTTAAATAGAGAAAGGTTTGGATTCTCTCTTCTCTCTCCTATCTAAAAAGAACGAAAGGTTCCGCATTCTGCCCGCTCGGTTTCGTCAAGCCCCGCATTAATTTTCGTCCGTCCTTATTTTCTGCGTATCTCTACCTAATAATAAAGGAAGCAACGCTTCCTGTGTTTCCTTCGTCCGTCGTGTGCAAACCTGGCCATATGGGCCCGTGCCAGCGTGCCAGCCCGCCAGCACGCGTGCCCGGCCCGCCATGGGCTGGCACGGCACGTGTCTAAGCGGGCCGTGCCCGGCACGCGGCCCACGGGGGGCCATGCTGGGGCCTGAAGGTCGAGCCCGCGTGCCGGCACGGGCACGGCCCGTTTACCGGCCAGGCACGCGGAGGCCCGCATGGCACGCCAGGCACGTGGAGGCCCGCTTAGGCACGCGTCGCGCTGCGCGTCGGATAACAGCCCAACGGGAGGATTTATGCCCGTTGGAGGCGCGGGGGAGGGAATCTGGAAGCGCGGGGGGAACAACAGCCGGATTTTGGCCCGTTGGAGGCCATTTTAAGCACGATTTGCCCAGTTTAGCCCATTTTAAGCAGGATTAACGTCCTTTTAAGCAGAATTTGGAGAATATAGCCGTTGGAGGGCTATTTTAGGCCAAAAAATGTCAAATTTTTTGCTATAAAAAGGGCTGCCCACCCCTCTCATTTTTCACACTCAAACATGGCTGATCACAATATGAATACCACCTTCAACCTCGGTGATCTCGACCTCGATTTTGTCGTTGATAGCGATCCCTATGCTCATTCTCCTCTCTTTGACCCCAATCCCTATGGCGATCCATCCCTATCTCAATCACAGCCTTCTCAAGCTTCTCATCCCACCACCTCCACCTCCTCCACCGCAAAAAGGCCACGCAAAAGAACCTCCAAGGTGTGGGATCACTTTGAAGAACAAGCAGTGGTGCCGCTGGGGGGAGGTGCCCCGGAGATCAAGGCCAAGTGCAAATGGCATGGATGCACAAGTGTGATGTCCATGCAAAGCAAAGGAGGAACCGGCCACTTGACGAGGCACATCGAGATCCACGAGAAGAGGGCTAAGAAGGACGCGGCAAGTTCGGCCGCCGACGTCCAGAGCACGCTCCAATTCAACACCGACGGTTCGGTACGTAATTGGACCTATGATCCCGCTCTGCGGAGAGAAGCTCTTTGTGCTTTGATTTCTTCTAATGATTTACCATTAGGTTTTGGTGAGTCGGAAGCTTTTGTCGAATATATTCAAACTACTCAAAATCCTAATTTTAAACATGTTTCTGGACAAACTACATCTAGGGATATGAAAAAATTATGCAAAAAGAATCTTGCTAAAATTAAAGAAAACTTTGTCGAATGCACATTTTCTGTCGCTTTAACATCTGATATTTGGAGTGGCCGGGCTAAGCAAGACTACATTTGTGTGGTTGCCCATTATGTTGATGAAAAATGGCAACTACAAAAAAGAGTCATAGGATTTGAATTAATTGATGTTTCACACAGTGGTCTGAACATTTCAAATGCTATAAATAAAGTTGTGCAAGATTTTGCTCTCACCTCCAATTTTTTTGCAATAACTCTGGATAATGCTTCGGCACACACTAATGCAATGAATTACCTCACTCCTTTATTTGACCACTATGTTGCACCCTATTTAATGCATCAACGTTGTGCTTGTCATATAATTAATCTTATTGCTAAATGTGCTTTAAAGAAGGTGAAAGACCACGTTGAAGTACTGCGCAATGCAATTAGTTTTCTCGGTAGTGATAATGGTCAAATTGCCAATTACAAGAGATATTGCATTGCATTAGGCACGGGAGCCTATTCTTGCAGGTGACGGGGAGCTAGCGAAGTACCTGAACAGCCCTATAGTCCCCTACGCCGACTACGACGCCAATGAGGATGGAGAAGAGGCTGCTTTCAACATACTACAGTGGTGGGAGGACCACAAGGTTACATATCCGGTGCTATCAATATTAGCACGGGATGTGTTATCTGTACCAGTGTCAACTGTGTCCTCGGAGTCTGCTTTCAGTCTAGCTGGAAGAATAATCGATGATAGACGGACCAGTCTCACTCCTGATATGGTGAAAACACTGATGACCGTGAAGGATGCAGAACTAGCGAGGAGGAGATGCCAACACACTGTTGAAAACAAAGAACTGGCAGCCATGTTCTATAATCTTGCCATTAATGAAGAAGAAGAAGAAGACCAGTAGTTGTAGCATTTGTAATTTTTTGCATCTTTTTGTAATCTCTTTTCCTTTTTGTAATTTAGATTAGAGCAAGCTGTACTCTTTTTCCTTCCCAGGGATGGAAGGTTTTAATGAGGCAGCAAATAATAAAGCTCACTTTTATCCCAAATGACACTTTGCCTCATTTCTACACTGTTTTCTTTATCGAATGAATATTTTCTGTTTTTTACAATGTTTTCTTTTCATCCTATTCTTTCAAAATTTTGGGGCAAAAATAAAGCCACAACACAAATAAATGAGAAGGGAATCTAGTCCGCATGCTGCATGCATTATTGCATTGGAGTGGAGTGACTTGGATTGGACATTGCAGTGCAGTACTGGAGTGCCTGACTGGCCGCATGCATTATTGCCCAAGATGATTGTCTGAGTGCATGCATACATCATACTTCATAGTGCATGGCTTATCACTGCCAAACTTTGATGTTTGATCACTGCACTGAGTGCATGCATACAGAGCATACTGCATAGTGCACGGCTTATCACTGCAAATCTGCAATGCATGCAGGAGGCCGGTCGGCCACTCGGCCGTGGCGACTGGCGACCAATTTTTTCATTCGACATATTTTGTAAAATGCAAACCCAAGATCAATTTTTCCTGCTATAAAAAGCTCTCACCACCCCTCTCATTTCTCTCACACAACTAAACACAACCTCACACAAACACACACACACACACACCATGGCTGAACCTGAACCCCAGCAAAACAACCAGATTGGTGGAGCTGGATACCTTAGGCCTCGGCCTCCCCCTGTGTGGCGGCACTTCGATGAAGTAATTACCGTAGTGGATGGAGTGGAGCAGCTCCAAGCAAAATGCAAATTTTGCTCGATTCTGCTGCACGTGCAGAGGCGTGGACCAACCGGCCACTTAACTCGGCACCACGACGCGCATCTCAGGAGAGGAGATGTAATCGGCTAGTTTTAGAGCAAAGCTAGCAATAAAGTTGTACTCTTTTTCCTATCTAGAGATAGAAGGTTTTAACGAGGCAGCTAGCAATAAAGCTCTGTTTTATCATGTATCGCATTTTACATTTTTCTATATTTAATTCAGAATTTTTCTGAATTTTTTCGTATTTTTTAAGCAAAAACAGTCAAAACTGGCACGTGGGCCAAATCTGGCCCGTCGTGCCTATACGGGCCCGTGCCGGCACGATTAACTGAAGGGCCGTGCCTGGGCCTTAAGGCCAGGCCCGTGTGCCGGCACGGCACGGCCCGTCTAGTAAACGTGCCCTGGTGGGCCGTGCCGTGCCAGGCCCGCCAAGACATAAACGGGCCCGTGCCGTGCCGGGCCGGCCCGTTGGCTAGGTTTGGTCGTGTGTTTCCTTCGTCCATCGTGGGGCCCACCTGTCAGTCTCATACGTCAGCCGTTTTTTCAGGAAACCCCCTGCCAGATGTGGAAACTAATCCGCAATCAAGATTGCAAAGGAACATTCGTCGTTCCGGACTTATTTGCAATTTGCTGAAAACCTAGGGACCTTTTCGCAAAAACCACCTCATTCCGCACCCGTCTCCTTCCCTTTTCACACCGCCATGGAGGAACCACCAGCGCCGCCCAGCTCGCGCCGCCACGGTGAAGGACCACCGCCACCACCCAGCTCGCGCCGCAACGGAGAACAACCGCCGCCGCCTCCTCGCTCCATCCGCCGCTGCCTCGCTCCGTCCAGCGAGCTCCCATGCCGCCACCGAGGAGCCACGAAGGACGACGGTCGACCAACGAGCTACCCCGCTGCCGCTAAGAAGGACGGCTGCCCAGATCGCGCCGCCACGGAGGAGTACCGCCGCCGCCATGGAGGCCCACCACGGCGTCCTCCTCGCGCCGGAGACGAGCTAGCCGACGCCATTCCACGATTGGGAATTTCAGAGGACCCAATTGCGTTTCTTCTTTCTGCCCAGGGACCTATATGTACGAATTTGGACCTATATGTAATTTTATTTCCTGGACTCCAATCGGTGGTTCTCCTGTGTCACTGACACGCGGGACCCCATGTCAGGCTTTTACCCATTTCGGAAATGATTTTCCAAAAAAAAAAACCTGCCCATGGGCCCCAGCTGTTAAACAAATTCCACACAATAATAAATACTTACAAATTCTATAACTTTCGATCTGGATAACAAAAAATTATGAACAATATACCAAAATGTTCAGAAAAATGTAATCTGTCTATTGGTATCAAAATTCATGCATGTTTAACAACTTTTAACCATGCTTATTTAGGACAACAAAATAACCAAATTACGTATAAGCCGATTTATTGGTTTAAACCACACAGATTTTTCTCCCGTTGCAACGACACGTCAGAATTTTATTCTTTTTAATAAATGTTTCCGATAATTAACAAACCCCCTGTCGTGTGGGCCCCTACTGTCAGATATATATTTAACAATTACAAAAGATGCTGAAATTTGTAAAGTTCATATCTTCTAACCTGTACTCATAAAAATGTGTCATTTTCTTACGACAATTGATTTCTGCCGTTGCATCGCACGGGTACAAAAGATGCTGAAATTTGTAAAGTTCATATCTTCTAACCTATACTCATAAAAATGTGTCATTTTCTGACGACAATTGATTTCTCCCGTTGCATCGCACGGGGCCTTTTCCTAGTCATGACTCATTTTCTTCCCGTATAATCGCAGCTACCCGTCGCGTTTCTTTGCAGCTCCATCTCTACCCTCCACAACCGCGCGGCGTCGTCTCTCTACTCAAGCCTCCAAAATACAAGTCGCCACCCTTGCTCCCCGAGTCCACCTCCAGACTCCTTCTCACTCATTGCCCTTCGTCTCCGGGCCGGGATTGTCCAGTTTCGTCATGGAAGGTCGAGCGCGGGTCGCCGTGGAGGCGGGACAACATGGGCGCCGCCAAGGAGGCCCGGCTCCGGGCCATCTACTGCTCCTTAATCCGCAATGTCGGCTTCAGGCTCAAAGATGTAGGTAAACTTCCTCCTCTGCTCCCCTTTTGTTCCTCCTCTGCCATCCGCCCATGGAACCAGAGGCACGTCGAGCCGCTGCCCATCGACCGCGCGCTCTCGTCAAGATCCAACACGAGTTATGGGTCGCTCGTGACGGCCTTCTCCTGGGCCGCCTCGACGAGGTGATTGATGGCTTGGCTTGGCCGGATTTCCCCTTCTCTACAAGTTCTTCTTTCTCTACTTGCTCAGCCGGCGGCTGACGCTCTCTAGGGTTTCAGACGTGGATGACGGAGGCCTGCCTGAAGAGGTGTGACGAGGCCACGCTGGAGCTGCTCGCTAGGGACAAGGACCTGGAGGTGCGACGCTACCAGCTCTATGCCAGTAAGAAGAGATCCTCCCCAACCTCCTTGTTTCCTCTCCAGTTTATGTGGGGACTTCCCGTCGATTTTGGTGAAAGAATTCTATACTTACAAATATGTATCTTCTTTGTTCAGGCCATCATAGGTCTATAATCTCACGTTTTGTACCTTCTTTAGCTATTCGTTTCTTTCGATCTCATTCTGTTTGTATTATAAATCTACCATATGCATGTCACGGATGATGTCCTTCAAATAATGACTAATCTGTAGCAGCACTATTGCATGGGTAGCTTAAATGATATGTCAGCCACTTATCTGAAGTACTAAATACTAAGCAAAAGCAGTCATCTGGCCTCAAAAAAATATTTTTATGTTTGAATGCTACTTGATTTTGTGGTTGATTTGGGAGAGGTGTTGGCCATGAGCATATAGGAAAACTGATGGTTTTGTCCTATTATTTCATCCAGAGGAGAATGCCATAAGGATGTTAAATGGTTCAGAGAGGATGTGCATGCCTGCACCAACTGTTTAACAATTCGTGGACGCAATGAAGCAAATCTTTTTGGCAAATAAAAGATGGGTAAGCATTTTTATGTCTTCTCAAGCTCATTTCATCATGCTTTGTATTCATTCATCCTTGTTATGTTTGTGATTTCCTATCTTCTTATATAATGTGCAATATTTTTAGGTGCCTCCTACTGGTAAAGGTTCCTTGTATATTAGGCCACTACTTATTGGAAGCGGGGCTATTCTTGGTCTTGCAAGTACACCTTTATTATTTATGTGTCCCCTGTTGGGAATTATTTCAAAATTATTTAGGCATTCGTTGTAGTATTGTTCTTACCTTGCAAAATCATCACAAGTATTGTTCTTACCTTCTTAGTGATATAGTATAAGTGAATGGTAACTGTGCCACACGAATAGTTGCATAAGTAAAACATCATCCTCTGTGATTTATCTGGATTCTTTTTTTTTGGGCAATTCTAAATTACCGGCCACAACCTCCATTTACAAAATGTGCATTATTTCATGTTTGTTATTATTGGGGATCTTAATTTAGTATCATGCCATCAGATCGGAGTTGTTGATCAAAATGGCATCTTGAAGCTATATCAAGAGCTATGGTATGTTTTCTAGCCTTCTTCTTTGTTCCTGTTTTAGGTGAACATTTGGTTAATTGGCTTTACGAAAAGGTGCTGATAGACCAAAGATATTTAATACTATCAACTTAAGTTTGGCGATAGTTCTCCAGGAGTCAAGGTGCGTGGTTGACATCTCATAGGAATTTAGATACTAAATTGCTAAACCTATGGCATACTGAAATGCAGATTTAGACAGCTATACTCGAGTCATTTTTCTCTCTCCAGATTGTGAGGTTATATGTAGGAAGCGATGAAACTATTTACTTGGTGTACTTTGACATTGTTGAGGTTATATCCGGCTCCATTTGCAGGGAAAGGGTCAGCTCGTTGCCGTCCAGGCCATGTTCCTCAGGTCGTCGCTCACACTCGCCGCCACACACCACGCCACGGCGTACCGCGCCAGCAGCTGTTGCTTAAACAAATGGCTATCTCATGTGAATATCTCATTGTGAATTGTACTCCCTTTGTTCAAATCAATACTCATTGGGTTATGGCTTTGTTTAGTATGCCATCGAGTCTTGAAGACACTTGTGTTGTGATTAATAGCAATTTGTTACGTAATCTTTGAGTTGTAATAATTAGCAGTTAAATTGCATACATAAACACGCCCCCGACCGGAGGCTAATCAGTGACAAATAAATTATCACCCGTAGCAACGCACGGGCATACGTCCTATTAAACCAAAATATGCATTGTTTGGGTCTAACCAAGGATGCCGTCAGTTCCAGTAGTATATGCATTATCTAGCTGACAAACCTGAGGTCTAAGAATGCTACCTTTATTTCAGTTATAAATAATTTTAAATGTAGCTGGATGTTCATGGATCCAATATTTCAAGTAAAGGGACTTTTCTAAATTGTCAATATATAAAACCTATGAGGAAAACCAATTGCTAATTTTTTTTGTGGAGAAATGATAATTGTTACATATTAAACTCCCAACCCTAAAGGCTGATGTCTGACTAACAACAACATATGCTTCTATTTTTATTGTTTCTGATAATATAATATCAGAGCCTTGTTTATTTGAGAAAACCGCGATGTGTTCCTGCAGAAGAACACTGGGTCATTTTATTTGATTTGTGAGATTGCCGAAGAATTTTTAGAGAAGTGATTTGGTTTTATTTATTTATTTAGTTCTTTCCTGATACAAATGTTTGGACTGTCAATTAGAGGATGATGATGATGCGACCATTGATAGAATCATGAGTGAAACTTGTGAAAGATATATAGTTACTGCATTGTGTCATTTCAATATTTATTCTGTTTGTTTTTACCCCTTTTGGTGGTTTGTGTTCCGTACATAAACCACTTTGTACTCAAGCTATTGTGTGCGAGTAATACAAGGATTGTCACCACACAAAATTTTCAAATTCAGTGTCTGGTGGCACACAACATAAGTGGTGCATGTGTGCGGCATGTAGTATAGATATAGCACCACCAACTGCGAAGCCGTTTTCACTTTTTCTCGACATTGTTGAATGGGCTGGAGGGTAAGGACATAAAATTTACCTTCTGGTATATTTCTGAAATACAAATCGTTCAAACATTTTAACCCGTAGTAATGCACGGGCATTTAGCTAGTAGAATTAGAAAAAAACATTTCTTGACTTGAACTATGGACTTGGGCTTCTAATATTTTGTGTATTCTATTTAAAGTTGAGGAGTACTTTAAATAGCGATTGTTAATTTGTTTTGCAATCACCGGGAGCTCTTTAGCAGATTTGTTTTATCCAGATTATAAGGGAAGCCAAATGCCCGTATGCAAGCTAAACGGACAGTTGGGCTCAAAGCAAGCAGCGTACTATGGACTTGGGCACTGAGGACAGTCGACAACTATACAAGACACGAGCCCTTCAAGTTAGGGTCTTAGGGATCCAGAAGCTCTCTCACTCCAATACTCGAGCCATGGCCAGTGAACTGCTGGCGGCGGCGCCGCCGAACCCTCCGTCGATCTCGTCCACGACCACCACTACCGCCGCCGACGGAACCACCACAACAACAACCACCATCACCGTCTCCGCCACCGCCAACGGCACCACTACCACAACTACCACCACCACCATCACCGCCGCCAACACCTCCACCGGTACCACCATATCCTCCCTCAGTGGCGACGACCTCCGCGAGATCTTCCTCCGCCTGCCGGACCTTCCGGCCCTCGTCCGCGCCGCGTTTACCTGCCGCTCATGGCTCGGCGCCGTCTGCTCCTCCCCTGCCTTCCGCCGCCTGTTCCGCGCCCTCCACCCGGCGCCCCTCGGTCTCTTCATCGATTTAACCGGTCCCACCTACCCCATCTTCGCTCGCCTGCGCCTCTCCGGTTCCGATGTCACCGCCGCCCTTCGCCGCGGCGACTTCCTCCTCACTTCCCTCCCACGCTCGTGCTACGGTTGGTGTGTCGCCGACTGCCGCGACGGTTACATCCTCCTTTGGAACAACTTCAGTAACAATAATCTGTCCCTCGCAACTCTGAACCCCATGACCTGGGCCGTTGACATCCTCCCGTTGCCCGAAGGTATCGCAGCTGGGAGCCGCCACAATTTCGCTTTACTTGGTGTCCACCTGCAGTTCTCAGATGAGAAACCTTGGTTGTTCCGGGTGGTCTG
Organism: Poa pratensis; assembly: GCA_947311845.1. Classification (NCBI taxonomy): domain Eukaryota; kingdom Viridiplantae; phylum Streptophyta; class Magnoliopsida; order Poales; family Poaceae; genus Poa; species Poa pratensis. Next base: position 22,568,864 of record CAMZMU010000116.1, on the reverse strand, counting down.
CGTCTGCACGGATCAGAGTAGGGTTCGTGCCGCCATCTTCTCGTCGGAGACGTGGGATTGGGTCATCCTGCCCTGGGTAGACATCGGTCAAGACAACATCCTGAAGTACAAGGCTGGTTCACTGGTGGATGGTTCCGTTTACTGGCCATTCCACGGCGAAGGGCGCATGGTTAGGATCAACATCGACACCTTGGACATCAGCATTGTAGATCTACCGGGGGAAGTGGAGGTGGATGGGTACAATTTCAAGGCTGGGGAGACTAAGGATGGCGAGCTTTGCATCGTCTATCATTCTGGATTGTCCCTCAATGTTTGGATCCGTGGTATGGATAGTGAAGATGGAACTGAGACATGGGCACCGCAGAACGTGATCCCTTTGGTTGCAGAGATTGATCGGATCACTCACGGGATCACTCAGCACATGCATTGCTATATCAAGATTGTGCAAGTTAGGTCTGGTTACGTGTACTTGTCCACGACGTGCATGACCCTCGCTGGCACACAGCACTGCTGGTTCTTCTCCCTTTCCTTGGAGACCTTGAAGCTTGAGTTGCTGCATGATGGGAAATATGATGGCTATGTCCATCCCTATGCAATGGCCTGGCCTCCTTCTTTGGTTGCTGATGGTGGGAGCATTGGACATGATGCTGACTGAAGGTTCTCGCTGAATTAGGTCTGCAGTTGCTTGTCATTTGCATACGAGGAAATGAATTGAAATTTGTGGGTATGACTTAACCACTATCAAATACTTTGTTGATGCAAAAGAATATCGAGCTGTTGTTGAAAACTGGAAGATCATTCCTTGTACTATCTTAAGTACTTCTTATTCCCAGATATAAACCTTTTGTTGCTTTGAATTGAAACTGTCGGTACAATGCAGAGCTGATGAATTTTATGGGAGAATGGATTATCAACTGCTGCGTACTCTCTGTGTATTGTTGCAGTAGCTGCTAGGCCACCATTTTAACCAGTTTGTGCCTACTGTTTGTGTTTGTGTTTACTGAGAAACAAAACCATGAATGTTATTTCTGGAGAAGTAATCATAATACATTTTCAATATGATGAACCTTCTAACATGCATATATGATTCCAGTAAGATTTCCCCTTGTACATATTACCTTTTTACCAACAGGACATGTGAATTGTCAACGCCCATACCAATTTTCTTGTTTCTATTTTACACTGCATAATCTCTTCATTTTTGAGGATGTGATTGTCCCCCCATGTTTACTGCACAATCTCTTAAATATTTAGGATCCTTTTTTTCCAACATTGTAGTTTTCTGTTCCTTCCACTACTAATAGTATATATCAGCTTGTAAGTGCAAAACTATTTCTTGTATGCTTCCCACCGAACTTTATAATTGTATTTCAGTTCACAATGTTAGGACATTCAATCTCTTTGTTGACCATACAAGAGTTTTGAAAGTGGTTATTGTTTGTTGCATTTCCTCTGTCGGCCATGTGACCCTCAAGTCACGGTCTAGCGCCTCATATGCAAAGCGCTGCGTATTTGCACTTCCACACTTGCCAGCTCCCCTAGAATTCCATCTGCTTGCATGATTTGGAAAATTCTTTGACCTACTGCATCATTGTATTTCCTCTTGCCGAGGTACATATGCTTGCACATGTCCGTTCTTGGTCTTTTGTCCGAGATTATATTTTTGTATTTGCTTAGTTGACTGATATAAGCAGCAACAATGTTAGCTTGTTCCTTTCATGAGTTCGACGAAGCATGCTTTCTGATGCTCCGCGAGGTCCGCTGCGAATGCCTCAGCGTTATAGCAACGCTGGATGAATTCCTTTGCAGTTAGATCAGGATATAGTCTCTTGAAATATTTGTATTTATAATCTTAGTGGTTTTGTATAAAATAGGCACTCGAGTGTTCTCATGTTTGAAGGTCTTAAAAAATACATAATAACTAGAACGCGACCCCGCGCGTTGCAGCGGGTATCTCTTAAGAAACTTTTTGAGTGAATACATATAAAAGAGTACATAATTTAGAATAACAACTATATAATTTTCATCACTGAAATAATTGGCAAAAAGTTCATGGGCAAAACTAATTCCGGTGTTATGCTTGCACATGATTTACTTGTGTAACTATATATTGTCATGTTGTGATCTTATTATTCGAACATCATAAAAAATTGTCGTGGACAATTTGATGGGCTAAAAAAAGATTGAAAGGACACGAATGTCGCCTAGAGGGGGGGGGGTGAATAGGCGATCTAAAATTCTTTATGGTTTAGGCTTGAATAAATGCGGAATAAAACTAGCGTTTAATTTATCAAGCACAAAACCTAAACAAGCTAGGTTTACCTATGTGCACCAACAACTTATGCTAAACAAGATATACAACTATGTGATAGCAAGATATATTACTTCAAGCTCGATGGCTATCACAAAGTAAATTGCATAAGTAAGAAGCTCGGGTATAGAAATACCGAGGCACTTGGAGACGATGATTTATCCCGAAATTCACTTCCCAATGGAAGCTACGTCTCCGTTGGAGCGGTGCGGAGTCACAAAGTGATCCCCGAATAGCCGTCAAATGGCACACCGTAATCTCCTTCGTGACTCCACCAATGCGGAGTGCCACGAACCACTATGGGACACTTGAGGGTGGTCACCGAACCCGTACAAGGATGAGGCACACTCCACAACTTAATTGGAGGCTCTCACCGAATTCCCACGGCTCCCAAAGCCACAAGAATCACAAGGTTGGGGCGTGACTCCACAACTTAATTGGAGGCTCTCAACTATCCCGCGAGCCACCAAAACTCCGAGATCAACAAGGACCGTCTAGGGCACCCCAAGTACCCAAGAGGACAAGCTCTAGGGCACCCCAAGTACCCAAGAGTAACAAGCTTCTCAACTTCGATTTCCACGTATCACCGTGGAGAACTCAAACCGATGCAACCGATGCAATGAAGGCAAGACCACTAGAGGTGGTCAAATCCTTCACTCCCAAATCCCACCAAAAGCAACTAATGCTTGTGGGGGGAGAAGAGAGGAAGAACAAGGAAGAACTCAACAAATGGAACTCCAAGATCTAGTTCAAAAGGCTTCCCCTCACTTAGAGGAGAGATGAATTGGTGGAACAATGGATCTAGATCTGCTCTCTCTTTTCCCACTAAATGGAGGCAAGAATCATGGAGGGATAGAGAGTTAGCAAAGCTCAAGAAGGTTCAACAATGGAGGAAAAACGAGCTTCAAGAGATAGGGAACCATTGCGGAAGAAACCCCCTTAAATACGTCCCCTGAAAAAGTGACCACTGGAGGGCACAGGAGCCCGGCCTGGGGGCCAGCCTAGGCTGGTCTGGGGGTTGGCCACCCAGCAGAGCCGGCCAGCCTGGGGGCCGGCCTAGGCTGGTCTGGGGGCTGGTCACCCAGCAGACGGCCAGCCTGGGGGCCGGCCTAGGCTGGTCTGGGGGCTGGCCACCCAGCTGCCAAAAATGAAACACCCACAACTTTTTTATCCGGACTCCGATTTCGATGATCTTGGGCTCGTTGGAATCACCACAACGAGCACGACAAGATGATGCAGGAAAACATCATAGTCCAACAAGGGAGTATAAAACCAAATGTAGAAAGGTGAAACCTCTCTATAGAAGATGAACCGGGAGAAACTCCAAAACCGAAAACGCAACAAGTTTTTCATACGAAATCCGTTTTCGGAGAACTTGAGCTTGTTATGAAGGTCACAACAAGCGCCAAAACCCCATAGAGAGATAAGCCAAATAAGAACCAAGAAAGATGATGAAGGCAAGTATGCAAAGGTTTGAGCTCTCTCCAACTGATACGCTAAAACTCAATCGAGAGCCCCTCTTGATAGTACGGTATCTATCCTATAACCCGGTCTCCCAACTAGTACCACGAGACCGGTAAAATAGAAACCCTATCATACCTTTGCCTTGCGCATTCCACTTGAGCTAGATGACGTCGATCTTGATCTCTTCAAGTGGACCACCTTTCTTGATTGCGCTTCGCTTGGTGAAGACCCAAACATTGCTCCCCCATACTCCACTATGGGAGAGCCTCTCTTAGGCACATCTTCACATGAACATTATCTCTAAATGGGTGGCAAGCTTCAAGCCTAGGATTTCTTCGAGATGCTCCTCTTGAACTTGCGCTTGTATCTTTTCTTCTCTTTTCAATAGATGAAGTCTTGAAGATAACCATGAATGATCACATAATTCTTTTCTTCAAGACATACTTGCAATATGCTCCACTCGATGATCTTGATGCCAAATACTTCATTATATCAATATATTCATGGCATCAACCTTGAATCTAACATATGGAGTTCAAGCATGGTCTATGGACAAACACTACAAGTAAAACTCAATGCAACCATTAGTCCATAGGGATTGTCATTAATTACCAAAACCACACATGGGGGCGCCATGCCCTTTCAATCTCCCCCATTTTGGTAATTGATGACAATCTCTTTTACAAGGGTTTATATAATGAACTAAGCAACTATGCAAATCAACGAGCATAGATGCATGAGCATGAAAGGTAAATGCTTATGACCAAAAAAAACATAACACCAAATTCCCTTAAACCCTATAAAACTTCTCCCCCATTGGCATCCATTTCCAAAATGGGCTAAAAAATCTTAGAAGGTCAATATAGTATGAGCTCCCCATAAACGTGTGCATTTCTCAAAATATGAGTGAAATCAAATACACATATCCAATGACGAATAGTTGGGGAGAGCACAAACTATATTGAGGATCCAAAGATTGCAAAAGAATGATATGGAGAACTTTTTACAATTCTCCAAATAAAAAGTAAGCAATCAAAAAGATCCAACTAACCAAATAAACACAAGATATTATGATTTGAACAAAAGAGTGTTTTTAAAGGAAATAGAGGAGCTCCCCAATATTTGTACACAATTTAGAATTATTGTATTTGAATACAAGGTGTACAAACATGGAATCCTCACTCCTTCGGTATCCTCTAAAACACAAAATCAAATGGATTCACAAGCTCAATAAGATGCAAAAGAAAAACAAAGCTTGTGTCATATCCCAAGGTGAAGATTATTGACTTGTAAAGACAAGCATGAGGTTAAGGATATTCACCATGATGAGTGCACCAAGATGTGATAAAATAGGATATGCACTCATAAACCAAATTCTTTTCAGAGTCACACCAAAGAAAGAAAGGGAATAAAAGAGGTGACACCGAAGAATTAGGGTCTCTAGTAAAGATGTAATTTCTCTCATGTATATAAGTTTCTAAGTGTACAACAATCATGAGATATATATCCAAAAAGAAACATGTACACATAAAATTAGTTACTAAAGGAAAGAACAAGATATCCAAAATAAAGTCATATATTATACACATATGATAGTTGTGTAGGATCATAACCCATAGCTCAATGATTTCATATTGTGTAATAATGAACTTCAAATTCAACCTCAACACAAGCATCACAAATATCACTAAGGGAAAAGGAGATAGTTGGGATGCATTGAGGAAATCAACAAGTATCATAAGAGCCGACTAGAATTTGCAATAGCTACAACAAAGGCAAATAAATACTTTTCATGCCATGATGCAACCTACACAAGGTTGGATGCTAGAAAAGTATGCATGAGGGTGAATACTTGTTACCGAGATGGCATTGGGTTGATGTAGTAGATAAAATTTCATCAACCATCCTCGCTTGGCTCCAATAAGCATGTGGTGAAGATACTTTCATTGTAAATGAGACAAGCATCCAATGCATCTCCATTTACCTAAAACACATTCAAGTAAAATTGTTCCCAAACTAATTGGGTCCAAGTAGTTAGTCAAACTACAATACATAGAAGGAACTCTACATAAATATGTGCATATAGATATGAAATTGAATTTCATGCACATCTTAGCCGATTTAGGATTCCGTGGAGTTTCCCCTATATATTGGCACAAAGAAGGAAAGCATGCCATAAAATAAACATGGAGTAGATATGTGATACGTCTCCAACGTATCCATAATTTCTGCTGTTCCATGCTTATATTATACCATTTGCTACATGTTTTATATACACTTTGTATCACTTTTATGCATTTTCTGGGACTAACCTATTAACAAGATGCCACAGTGCCAGTTCCCTGTTTTCTGCTGTTTTTGGTTTCAGAAAGTTACTTCTGGAAATATTCTCGGAATTGCACGAAACAAAAGGTCAGGTCCCTATTTTTCCAGCACGTACACGGAGTCCGAAGGAGAGATGAAGGAGGGCGCCGAGGTGGCCAAACCACACCCAGGCGCGGGTGGCCCCCTGCCGTGCCACCTGGTGGTTTGGGCCCCTCGGGGGTCCGCCGACATCGCCCCTTCGCCTATTTATTCCCGAGACGCGAAAACCCTAAAACACCGAGCCTTTCATCCAGAACATATTCGCTGCCGCCGTTGTCGTCAACCCTAACTCGGGGGGTTTCTGAAGCTCTTCCCGGCACCCTGTCGGAGAGGGGAATCATCACCGGAGGGCTCTACATCGCCATGCCCGCCTCCGGAGTGATGCGTGAGTAGTTCATCCTTGGACTATGGGTCCATAGCAGTAGCTAGATGGTTGTCCTCTCCACTTGTGCCATCATGTTTAGATCTTGTGAGCTGCTATCATGATCAAAATCATCTTATTGTAATGCTACATGTTGTGTTTGCTGGGATCTGACTTATATTGATACCTATGTGGAGCTGAATATTATATTATCATGTCTATGTCATTTGTGATCTTGCATGCTCTCCGTTACTTGTTGAAGCCTTGGCCACGTGAATACTTGTAACTCCAAGAGGGGGTATTTATGCATGATAGTTGGGTTCAACCTATATTTAACCTGGGATAGTGACAACAAGTTCTAAGGTTGTAGATGTGTTGTTGCCACTAGGGGTAAAACAGCAATGCTTTATTCAAGGATGAATGTATTGTTTACATTACGCACATTACTTAATGCAATTGTCTGTTGCTTGCAACTTAATACTGGAAGGGGTACGGATGTTAACCGGAAAGTGGACTATTTAGGCATAGATGCATGCTGGATAGCGGTCTATGTACTTTGTCGTAATGCCCAAATGAATCTCATAGTAGACACCACAGCTCACACATGCATGTTATATGCACTTATCAATTGTCAATTGCCCAGCTGTAATTTTTTTACCCAGCATGTTAGTTATCTTATTGGAGAGACACCACTAGTGAACTGTGGACCCCGGTCCATTCTTTTACATCTGAAATACAATCTACTGCAATCATTGTTCTCTACTGTTTTATGCAAACAAACATCATTTTCCATTCGATACGTTTAACCCTTTGTTTTCAGCAAGCCGGTGAGATTGACAACCTCACTGTTAAGTTGGGGCAAAGTAATTTGGTTGTGTTGTGCAGGTTCCACGTTGGCACCGGAATCCCTGGTGTTGCGCCGCACTACACTCCTTCACCAACACCTTCGAAGCAAACCTCGTTTTCCTACTGGTCCGATTAAACCTTGGTTTCATACTGAGGGAAAACTTACTGCTGCACTCATCATACTTTCCTCTTGGGGTTCCCAACTGACGTGTGACGTACAAGCATTGTTTCTGGCACTATCAACCTAGAGCCACCAATATGCATGCCTATGACCTTCAATAACCAAAGGGAGATACAATTTGGACAAAATATCAAGAAATCAAAGGAGGTCCAAATTATATCAAAGATCCAAATCAAAAATTGATTTAGAGAAGCCAATTGAAAGTAAAACAAACCAACATATGATTGATGACATACCAATTGGACAAAGATATCAAAATGAAAATAGGATACCAATTAATCAATAAATAAAGGGACTAGATATCAAATTCCCAAAGATAGATACCAATTGAGATTAACTCTCAAAAAGAGCGAGGTTCTAACAAATAAACCATCCCTCTACACTTTTCATGATGGCACAAAGTACCAAGCCGAAAAGGTTTGTCTTCCATGAGACATGTCATCGGGATCAAAGACCAATGGAAAGGATCAAATACCAATAAAATATAAATAGTGTTTAAAAGGATACATGATAGCTCTCCCAACAAAAGTGCATTATTTTATGATCTTGTATTTGAATACACAATGCACACACATGGAATCATCGCTCTCAAATATCTATTCAAACACTAGTCATATATCAAGAAAAAGCAATAAGATCCAATACTAATGAAAATATAAGTTGTACTCAATATAGGATAGCTCACCCAAGAATAGTGCATTATCTATAAGTAGCCTTTGAATGCAAGGTGCACAATGATGGGATCAATGCCTCTCCTACACAAATAAAACACTAGGAAAGTTTGAGTAAAGCAAAATGATCCACAAGAGGTAAGGAAGACAATGGGAGTTAAAACAAATTAATTTTTGGCAAGAAATAAGGCAATAAAATCAAGAGCCAATATGAAGATGATCTACACATTTCACCACAATTATGACTATCAATTGTCATGGAGTATATGTAGAAATTTCTTAGTGGTGTATTGGATTGATATTCAAGATCATCTTCACAACCAATAAGCACATGGTGAAGGATAAGATTTAAGCGCGATGCTTATGTAGATAAATGTTCTTGATAGCTTCAAATATTCACGCGATAATGCAAAGCAACTACAAAGAGTGCTTTGAAGCAATCGGTTTCCCAAAGAGATATATGAGAACATATTAGAGGAAAACCTTACCAAGAACATTCATCACAAACAAGATCCAAAGTGTGAGTAAGTAAAACATTTAAGCAAAAGGGAACTTGTTTGAGAAACATGCCACAAAGGAATAAGATAATTAACAATATCAATTCTAGGTGGCAATACCTCACATGTTCACATTGTCTAGGTTTGTAATATGCACATAGCTTATTACTCCCCCATAATGTGATAATCCATTATTCTCCACAAGAGGCAAGTAAAACCCAACTAGAGATGATTAATGAACATTATAGAATTTGAATTTCTCATGAGAATGACATACCATATAGAGACTAGATAAAATTGATATATCAACACTAAGTGGTATTCTCATGTACATTTTTAGGATTGTGAAGAGCCAAGCTATCACTCCCCAAAATGGGATAGTCCATTAATCTCTCAAAAGAGCCAATTAAGATATAAGCAAGTTGATAAAGGCTCAACATCACACACACATGGTGTGCAAACCAACATACACATACTTGATTGCTCAAGATAAGTAAGTAGAGAGCACAACATATACAAACACTAGCAAGGTACAAAACCAAACACATGCAAGGGTGCAAGCAACTTTCAATGTATTATGATTTAAATACAAGTTACCGCAAGGAGAAACATTGGATATGAGATAGAACAATATAATCCAAATGACTTGGCTTGAGAGAATATAATTGATGAAGATCCCTTAATTCTTCATGATGTAGCCAAGTCTCCAATGCCCTCCACAACACCTATTGATCAAGTTTTAGCTTGTTGGTCCCCAACCAAGTTGGGTCCTAAGAGGTTAGTCACAATAGGCTTGGCAACCCAAATGGTTCTTTTCTTGACACCACTTTGAGTACCAACATATTTGGCAAACACATTGCCAACCTTATCCTTCCTAAGAGAATAAACATTATCAATTATGATAGGGTTGGATAAGGTACCACTAGTGCATGAAGAAGCAAAGTGACCCTTCTCACGGCATAAGTAGCAACATTTGCTTCCTCCTTTCTTCTTTGTTGAAATCTCAACTTGAGAAGGAATAGCTTGATTCTTCTTGGGAAGTGGCCGTTCTTCGACTTGGGGAACTTTAGTTTGAACTTGAGGCATCTTCCCTTGTTGCTTCTCACTAAGAGACTTCTTCTTCAAAGGGCAAGATCTAACATGGTGCCCTTCAACTTGCACTTGAAGCAAACAATCTTGGCCAAATTCTTGACTTGTTCATGGCCCTTCTTTTTCTTGTTATACTTGGACTTGTTCTTGTTATTGGAGTTGAATCCAAGTCCACTCTTGTCATTGGGGCGTCTTTGCACACTCAACATGTTGTCAAGTGTGGGCTTCCCATCATGACGCTTTTCCAAGTCTTTCTTCAAAGAAGTGACTTGGGCCTTGAGCTCTTTTAATTCCTCTACATGGTTAGTATCAACAAAAACTAGAGGAAGTTGAAGCTTCATTGTTAGAGCAACAAGGCATGGAAAGTAATTCATCACAAGATGTAGCAATATTATGAGTGGATGAATTACTAGGACTAGCACATGGCAATAAAGCATTTTGAGTAAGTTGTGCCATTGTCCACATGGGCTCACAAGATGTTACCTTTAATAATACCCTCATGAGCTAACTTTAGCTTATCATAGGAGACTAGAAGGTCCTCATGAGAGCTCGAGAGCTTTCATGGCTTTCTTCCAATTTCCCATATTTGCTAGATAGCAACTCAAGTTGAGCCCTTAGCTCAACATTCTCCGTCAATATGGATGCTTCACAAGAGATAGAGTTAGTAGCACAAGCATCATTATTAATGCAATAGGAGAAGGTAATTAGCAAGCTCTTTTGAGTGAGAAGCTTTAAGTTGCGCATGAGACTCGGTGAGTTTGATGAGCTCACCCTTAACGACCCTAGAGCCATTTTCTAGGTGCTCAAAATTCTCAAGGAGTTTGGCATGTGCATCTATAAGCTTACCATTTGTTACTTTGAAGTCATTAGCCACTTTAAGAGAACTATCATAGGATCCCTTTACTCTAGAAAGTTCGAGAGCATAAGTTTCCTCAAGAGACTCCTTGGTGGTTTGTTCTTCTTCAAGAGCTTCCTTGAGATCGGCGATCTCTTCCGCGTATTTATATTCGCGGCTTTGCATTTTCTCAATTGTGTCTTCATGCTCATCAATAAGTTTATTGCTCTCAATAGCAATAGTCAAGATTTCTATGAATTTAGCATGAGCATCTTTATTCTTAGCAATAGCATGAAGAACCATTTTACCCTTCTCAATAAGGGAAGCATCATTATCATCTTCTTCATTATCAACATCATTATCAACATCATTCTCATTTTGAGATATATTGGGAGTCAAGGTAGAAATTACCGTTGATCCCTTGCCATAAGGCAAAAGTGTGAAGTGGTTGATGATGATGAAGCAAAACTTGAAGCACCATTCAAGTCCATGTCTTGTTCCATGGAGTGTTCGGTTTCCTCTACATTGTTAGCCAAACAAATACTAGAGGAAATAGAAGTATTTTTATCAAGGGAACAAGACATAGAGAGCATATCATCACGAGGATTAGTCAAGCAATTTGTACATGATATGCAAGGACTATCAACACAAGCATGTAGATCATTTTTGGTTCTAGATGCGTTTAAGTCCAAAGATAAATCATTGCAATAAGATAGAGGTGAAGTATCATCAACAATAAGCTTACTATCATTATTGCAATATCTATCACTACTCACCATTGCATTACTTTGTGGCTTGCCACATGTAGGTGAAGTAGAAGAAGTTGAGAACTCATCACGGCCGGAAGTGGAGGGACAACAATCATCTCCACAATTCTTGGACACATCATATTTATCTTGAAGCTTGGTCCAAAGCTCATGAGCATTCCGAAAAGGAGAGACCGACATAATAACTACATCGCTCAAAGCATTGAAAATCACATTAGAAGCTTGAGCATCTAGATAGGAATTATTCTCATCCATTAAAGATAATCTTTTGGGATTCCTTGGAGGAGAATAACCCCTATATAGAATTCGCTCTATGTATGGGTCAATGACCCGAATAATATCAAGAATGCGAATTTTCCAAACATCATAATTTGTGCCATCTAATATAAAAGAAGCATTGTGCACTAGTTCACTAGACGACATCTTTACTCTCGAGGCGGTGAAGCCAAAAACGAGAGAACCCGCTCTGATACCAATTGAAAGGACACGGATGTCGCCTAGAGGGGGGGGGTGAATAGGCGATTAAAATTCTTTACGGTTTAGGCTTGAATAAATGCGGAATAAAACTAGCGTTTAATTTATCAAGCACAAAACCTAAACAAGCTAGGTTTACCTATGTGCACCAACAACTTATGCTAAACAAGATATACAACTATGTGATAGCAAGATATATTACTTCAAGCTCGATGGCTATCACAAAGTAAATTGCATAAGTAAGAAGCTCGGGTATAGAAATACCGAGGCACTTGGAGACGATGATTTATCCCGAAGTTCACTTCCCAATGGAAGCTACGTCTCCGTTGGAGCGGTGCGGAGTCACAAAGTGATCCCCGAATAGCCGTCAAATGGCACACCGTAATCTCCTTCGTGCCTCCACCAATGCGGAGTGCCACGAACCACTATGGGACACTTGAGGGTGGTCACCGAACCCGTACAAGGATGAGGCACACTCCACAACTTAATTGGAGGCTCTCACCGAATTCCCGCGGCTCCCAAAGCCACAAGAATCACAAGGTTGGGGCGCGACTCCACAACTTAATTGGAGGCTCCCAACTATCCCGCGAGCCACCAAAACTCCGAGATCAACAAGGACCGTCTAGGGCACTCCAAGTACCCAAGAGGACAAGCTCTAGGGCACCCCAAGTACCCAAGAGTAACAAGCTTCTCAACTTCGATTTCCACGTATCACCGTGGAGAACTCAAACCGATGCAACCGATGCAATGAAGGCAAGACCACTAGAAGTGCTCAAAATCCTTCACTCTCAAATCCCACCAAAGCAACTAATGCTTTGGGGGGAGAAGAGAGGAAGAACAAGGAAAACTCAACAAATGGAACTCCAAGATCTAGATCAAAAGGCTTCCCCTCACTTAGAGGAGAGATGGATTGGTGGAACAATGGATCTAGATCTCCTCTCTCTTTTCCCACTAAATGGAGGCAAGAATCATGGAGGGATAGAGAGTTAGCAAAGCTCAAGAAGGTTCAACAATGGAGGAAAAACGAGCTTCAAGAGATAGGGAACCATTGGGGAAGAAACCCCCTTAAATACGTCCCCTGAAAAAGTGACCGTTGGAGGGGCACGGGAGCCCGGCCTGGGGGCCAGTCTAGGCTGGCCTAGGGGCTGGCCACCCAGCAGAGCCGGCCAGCCTGGGGGCCGGCCTAGGCTGGTCTGGGGGATGGTCACCCAGTAGAGCCGGCCAGCCTAGGGGCCGGCCTAGGCTGGTCTGGGGGCTGGTCACCCAGCAGAGACGGCCAGCCTGGGGGCCGGCCTAGGCTGGTCTGGGGGCTGGCCACCCAGCTGCCAAAAATGAAACACCCACAACTTTTTCATCTGGACTCCGATTTCGATGATCTTGGGCTCGTTGGAATCACCACAACGAGCACGACAAGATGATGCAGGAAAACATCATAGTCCAACAAGGGAGTATAAAACCAAATGTAGAAAGGTGAAACCTCTCTATAGAAGATGAACCGGGAGAAACTCCAAAACCGAAAACGCAACAAGTTTTTCATACGAAATCCGTTTTCGGAGAACTTGAGCTTGTTATGAAGGTCACAACAAGCGCCAAAACCCCATAGAGAGATAAGCCAAATAAGAACCAAGAAAGATGATGAAGGCAAGTATGCAAAGGTTTGAGCTCTCTCCAACTGATACGCTAAAGCTCAATCGAGAGCCCCTCTTGATAGTACGGTATCTATCCTATAACCCGGTCTCCCAACTAGTACTACGAGACCGGTAAAATAGAAATCCTATCATACCTTTTCCTTACGCATTCCACTTGAGCTAGATGATGTCGATCTTGATCTCTTCAAGTGGACCACCTTTCTTGATTGCGCTTCGCTTGGTGAAGACCCAAACATTGCTCTCCCATACTCCACTATGGGAGAGCCTCTCTTAGACACATCTTCACATGAACATTATCTCTAAATGGGTGGCAAGCTTCAAGCCTAGGATTTCTTCGAGATGCTCCTCTTGAACTTGCGCTTGTATCTTCAGATATGAGTCTTTGATCCCTAATTTTTCTGGCGCTTCAAAGTTAAAAAGATATATTTTTCGTGGATTTTGCATAGGTTGTTGGTAAGAGCAGATGGCCCCATAAGTTATAAGTTGCGTTCTTAATCTGTTTCCTTGTCAGGTAAAATACAATGATGTTTTTGTTAATGCGATGAGGAAAGATTTATCAATCTGATTAGAATTTGAATGTGTAATATTTACAGTACTAGGTAGTGCGTGTTAATTAATCCGCTCATTTTTTTTCATGTGTAATATTTACAGTTTTCATTTCAAATCTTACTCCATATGGGATATTTCCATTCTTTGAGCCAATGGATTAGGTAATTCTCTTAATTATCAAAATTTATGTTTTTCTTTGCTAAATTGGAGGACATATATTAGTTTGAATTAGTGTTTCTATGCCTCTAATGTTGTATTTTGCTGATTTTGTTTAAATATTGTATGAATAAAGATATTTCTAAGACTAGTGGCTATGCACGCGCACGCGCGTCTGAACAAAATGTCCCTCAAAACCGAACTAAAGTATATCATCTGCTCATTCAACTTTATGTGAGATTTTATTTGAGATTTAAAGTAGTATCAATTAAATTGGACAGCTCCATCGATATTAACGTGATAATGAATATTCAGAGTTAGGTAACTACATAAGTAGTTATCATATGAGCAAATAAAAGTAGAGAGCCATATACAAAGATTTGTTCTATACAAATTGCATTTAATCACCTCAACTTTTTTTTGCATCTATGGTCTTCGCTTTTGATTGGCCGGGCAAGAAAACAATCCGATCAACTTTGATTGGCCATGTCAGTCACCCTCGGAGCCGCCTGCATCGCGCTCTTTTCCATCCTGGACGTGCTCGCCTAATGTGGGAAGTTGATATATCAATGACAATGATTTTGCACAGGCATCACACTACAATTTCCAGTAGCCCCCCACACATCTACATCAGCTCAAAGAAGATACTCATTTTTTTACCATTGCAAACTTTAAGGAAATTTCCTTGATTCTAGAAAGAATTTGACACTGTCGTCTGAGATGAGTAACTTCAATATATGGTGCAATTGTCCCCAAATAGGAACCAATGCTAGAATATGACATATGAAACAAAAAGAGGAAGCGTACTGTGATAATGGGTCTAATGCAGTGATGCAGGATTCAGCTTCGTCGGATGGTTTAACCCTGCAAACTGCATCTAAGTGAAGCATCGACATAATAAGGATTAATGAGCCAATCCATGTGCATGGCTGACACATTCTGCGAGCCATGTCGTGTATCGACGTGACCAACTGTAATGAACAGCAGCAACATATCGATCGATTTGATCCTCAACATGATCAGCAGTAGATGACTCAAGTTGGAGTCGTCCAAATAGGAACCAATGCTAGAATATGACATATGAAGCAGAAAAAGGAGGTGTACATGTACCGTTTTAAAGGGTCTTATGGAGGCTTTAGCTTCGCTCGAACCTTGCAAATTGCATCTAAGTGAAGCATCGACATTAGCCTGGATCAATCAGTCAATCCACGTGCTTGTGTGACACCTTCAGCGAGCATGCTCTCACGGTTAGAACCTTGCCGATGTCGCCATGTTGCGTGTCGTTGATGTGACCAGCTGTCATGAACAACAGCAACATATAGATCGATCTGATCCTAGGCATAATCAGCAGCTGATGACTCAAGTTGGAGTCGATGAACTGTATTGTAGCAATTGAATTCATCCATGTTTAGATAAGGGGTGCTTAGCAGCAACTAACGAAAATGCCTTGGATGATTGGGAGAAGAGAAAATATGCATGCAGATTAGAGAGATACTGTATTTTCTCAATGGCATTACGGATCAATCAATGTTCTACCTGCAAGAGAGAGAGAGAGAGGTCATGTGGATGGCAACTGCTCGCACTCCACAACATAATGTGCAGTTCAATCCCAGAAAAGTAAAACGAATTTTTTACAAATTCGAAGTCCATCAAACTTAAGAAATCAATCAATGTGGGAAAACTGAAAATATGCATGCAGATTAGAGAGATACTAACCTATCCACTTGTTCCTGCATATTGATGTACTTTCTCAATGCCATTACGGTCAATCAGAAATCAGCCAACCGGAGGAAGGGTCAACGCTCACATGGAGAGAAATCGATCTGTCTCTACTCTTTTTCTAAAGACGATCGGTTTCTTCAACATGGTGTCCTTGCCGGCCTGTTGATGATTTACGTTCTTGTCTGATGCAGAAAAGTAACGCGGCGGCCGGAACTTGTGCAGCTTGAAGTTGTCTTAGACTTCACGCCGATCGACCGGCCGGCCGGCCGGCTTCGTGCTTTTACCAAGCGGCACCTCTCGATGTTCGTCTGTTGTCTGCCCCTGGCCTTGCCCCAACACCACGACGCAGCCTAGGGTAGATATTTGCTGACACGAAGGAAACAGATCAAGACCAAGGTCGGCGGCCGGGTGAAAGGCGATGCTAGGAGAAAAGGAGGAGGAGAAGAAGATTTCCGCCGGACGCTGTGACGCCGCTTAATCGATCCGCCGGGCGTGATGATCTCGTCATGAATGTTTTGTCGTGGCATCGATGGCTGCTTCTTAGTGACCGGCGGCGTCGTGTCGGCTTCTTTGATCGCTATGACGCTATTCGCCTCTTCAGATCCTGCTAGACGATCCTTCGCCTCCCGATTTGTGCCGCCGTTGCTGCTGAGACATGAAGCCCAAGTAGTCGTCAATTGGAAAGAATTGTCTATTTTGTTTCCTATCATCACGTCCTAGGAGATACGATTAGGTCTCATGTATTGCCGATAGAAGATCAAAAATAGAGTCCTAGTTTCATACGAAGTCCACAGAGTCGGTCTCGTACAAACTGGCCTGCGGGCGCACGAAGTAGAGTTTGTCTTGCGCACGGACGACATACAAGACGGATCGATACGATGGATTCCGTCGTGCCGACGAGGGATTAGCGATAGTCTATTATCGGTGGCAATCTTTTGTAATTAACGGCAAAACGAAAAGGTGGTGGTAATTTGGTCGTATTATGTGATTTGGTGGGAGGGCAAAAGGGTCCAAAACGGATAATGTTGAGGTGTCAAACATTTGGACGATCTAAGCCGTTTGATTGGATATTGAAGGGCTCAGATTTAAAGTATTCCAATAAGACAAGTTTGTTCTTTTAATAATAGTATAGATTAGACGTGCTTGGCACGTCTACTAGTGTCAAAAAAATAATAATGATATCGAGGTTACCCACTTTAGACTCGGCGCGGTCCTAATAACCCTTCCTCCCGAGATTGATATCGGACGGTGCAGATTACGTTGGTGGTGTACGCCGACCGTCCCAACCCTAACTGGGAGCCTATAAATCCAAAAGAAATCCTCTCGCCAAACCACCAAACAAATCCAGCCGCCGCCGCCTGCAGCAGCTGCAGTACCCCTGCGGCCCTCCTTTTCGCTATCGATCTCTTCCCTCTTCTGCCTGATGTAGGAGCTTCAGCGTTTTCGCTCCAGTTATGTTTCGATTTGCTTTTGTTTTTCATTATCTACCCTTTCTTCGTTGATGATCCAATTATACTTTCGTTCTTCTGAAATTCTCAATGTGGAAGAACTGGAAGACCTGAACTGAGGAGACATCTCAATTTTCTCTTTGAGTATCTGTTTTTTCGTTTTCGTGTCTACAAATCGGTGTATAGGATCCCGGTGATGACCTGTGATGTTAAAGTAGTGGCCTGATTCATACGTTGATGAGATCTATATTATCACCCAGAGGGATCTGAAACAACCAGCCTACCTTGTTTTATTTTTCCCGATCTTTATTGCAGAAGATACTATTGTTTGTTTTGTTCTGGTTGCTCCCGATGACTGGACAATTTTAAGTTTCAGCCTTGTCTGAAAAAATATCAATCTGTTGATACATCTATGCAAATTTTCTGAGGGTGCCTTGGCACTGTTTTAATCTCCTTTTCCGTCTATATCTTTATTTAGATCTAGTTTTCAATGTTGTCTGATGATGATCAAACTAAATAACTTTCGTTCTTCTGATGCGCTCTCTCATGGCGCGGTGCGGAAGCAATTTGGAGACCTGAACTGAGGAAATACATTTGTTACATCTCTTCTCGTTCTTAGATCTTTTTCGCTTTTAGTTATGATATATTTTGGGTTGTTGATGTTGCTTCACATCTGGAAGAATGGCCTGATGCTAACAATTTGGTCATCCTGTAGAGGGAAGCATAGATGAACGGAAACACCGTCCAGCATTAAACAGCACGACGCTCTATTAAACTGCGTCGTGTTACCTGTCTTCTGGTACAGTTTGTCAACATAGGAAATCTTGGAGTTTCGTGGTTCAGTTCCTTTTTTGTTGGTTTCTGTTGTCGATGCAGATGATGATACACGAGTTTATGGGTAATTTGCGTCTGAGGCATTTCTTTGATGTCACACCCTTTTTCACCTTGGAGATCTGATGCATCCTATTCGTTCTGTGTTTCATTTATTCCATTTTTTGATTTGTTTGGGTGAGATGAGGATGAAATTAACTTAATTGATGGATGGTATGATGTCCAATGAATCATGTATTAGCTCTATCTGATCAAATCCCCTTCTAATGTTTTTTTCTTCGTTGAACACCTGTCATTTAAAATTTCCTGTTGATTATTAATCGGTTTTGCTAAGTCTCAGCTAGCTGATACATTATTAATTCTCTATTCCGGTTAAAATGGTTGATGCATATGAGGAGACACAAGTTTTATGGATAATTTGCGTCTGAGGCATTTCTGTGATGTCACACTCTTTTCACCTTGGAGATCTGATGCGTCTTCTCATTATTCTTGTAATTCTTAGCACTGTGATTTAAATTTTCTACTCTTTAGTAGAGAAGAGATGAGATGATGAATGAGATTAATTTCCCTATTGGTTTGATTGCCGATATGATGGCCCAAATACTGAACCGAATCTGATCATCCTCCTGCTGTTCCAATTGAAAACCAATTTGTTTTTCCTTCTGTGTAGATGTTTCTTGTGTTCTGTTTTTGGTAGATGTATATGTACTTGTTGCTTATTTCAGGTGTTTGTTGAAATCATCATGCATGATCGTAATTCAGTTTCACTGTCAGTTGTATTTGTTGACAGTACCACACATCTAATTTGAATCACAAACCAAAACTGACTGGACTGCTGTTGACCTAATGTTGCTCCAGGCATAATGCAGTTGTAGTTGTTCTGGATATATAATCTGGTCGCTACTGCCTCAAGAACATAAAGATGTTGCTGGAGGGCTGTCTGAACATCTCTATGTGGATTATGTTTGTATATATAACTAGTTTAATCTGATTATGAGATATGTGGTGCACTTGTCTCTGATGACGAACTTTGTCAGTTTTATCCCAGTTTATCCAAATTTTGTTGTGTCTGGCACTGACTCTTTTTTATGCAATTCTTACTCTTTTTTTCTACACAACATTCTGTTTTTGCTGATATGAGCATCCGCGGACAAACCAAAAAAAAAACGCTCACATTGGCCTGGCTCCAAACATGTACGTGAGAGCAATTGGCTTATGTGAGTTTGTTGTAAGGATTAAAATAACATAATTTCTCTTACATGGAGGAGAGAAGTGAAGCGGGCTCTGCTTGGCTATAGGAACGAGATCGTCTGACGTACGTCCATCTACTGCAGAGGGACGTAAAAGCCTCTCGGTCATTCGTTGTTAATCCGACGGCAGCAGCTCGAATTAGTGGAAACGCAGAAACAGTCAGCCATCGTCCCCGCTGGAATTCCCCATTCTCTCACCGTCGCCGTCCGCTCGACGGCAGACACAGTTCTGCCTGCGCGGCCTCCGCCACCACCACCTCCGTGGCCTCCAACCCTGCCATGGACTCGGTCGCCGCCGCCGCGCTGCGGCCATGCCAGCCTTGCAAGTTCGCCGTGACACAGAGCAGCACCAAACCTGGTGCGCGCAGCGGTCTCGACCAGGAGGACACAGACTCCTTCTCCTCCTATTGGAGGACGCGACCGGCGTGCGCCAGGGCAGCGGCGGCGTAGAGGTTGAGCGCGGCGACCACGCCGACGAGGACGACACGGGCTCCTGCTCCTCCTCTTGGAGAACGCAAACGGCGTGCGCAGAGGTCGAGCGCGGCGACTAGGATATCATGGGCGCTGGTTCAGAGCACGGCTGTGAGGGCGAGGCGAGGCGAGGCTGCTCCGTGCACCGGGTCTGGTGCTGTTCTGCGTCGCGGCGGCGACGACGGAGGCCACGGAGAGGATGGAGGCCACGGAGGAGGAGTTGTGCCTGCCGGCGAGCGGACGGCGACGGCGAGTGAAGGGGGAATTCCAGCGGTGAGATTCTTTTTCCAAGCTGGAGCGCTGTTTTGCCTCTCCCCTTGGTTGATTTAGGCTTTGAGCTGACTGTTTCCCTGCTGCCATCCGATGCGCAACGAACGTACGAGAAGCATTTACGTCCCTCTGCAGTAGATATGTCTACGTCAGACGATCTCGTTCCTGGCTATAGTGGTGGCTATATGGGGTGAAGGAGGCCGCAGGCCGATCTCGCTGCGGCGGAAAAGGATGCCGACGAGGTGTGCAATGAATGCATTGATGGTGCCCTATTGATAACCATAATTGTTTTGGCCGAGAATTTTATTTAATGTTTGGCTGGATTTGAGTTGGCTGAGTTGATTACATCCTTGCAAAAGGAGCAACAAAAATCAAAAAAATGATCGGACCCCTTGTGTCAACACCGACACCCCCAGAGTGCACAATTGGTGTCCAGCGTAGAATATTTCGCATAAATGAGAAGCAGCATAGTCAAAATTCTACCATCCTACCATATGGCAGATTCTCTTATATTTTTCTATTAATAGCTATCGTTGAACTAAAAATGAAGCCTACAACTACAAGCGTGTAGAGTTCAACACCTAGCAAATTAGCGGTACTTTTTTTACCTGCAGCTTCACCAAAAATGGCCTGCAGCTTCACCAAAATGCTGGTTAAGAAAAAGGGCCCTTCTGGGACAAACAATGTAATATCACTCTCTCCATTTAAGGGTTTTGAGCAGCAAAGTGCATTTGGCGTTGTAACCAGGGTTTACATAAAAAACGAGTGCTTAAACAAATTGCTTATTTCTCTCAAACACGCACAGTTCCTAAGTTTTCTTCCGCCAAACCAAAGGACCGTCCCACAGCCGGGCTGGTAGTGGTAGGCATGGGCTGATGCTTGCCCGCAATTCTAGATACCCACGAATTTCTATAAAACTAGGCCGAGGGCTTCTTCGGTTCTTCCCCTCTGGCCTCTTTAACTTTTCCTCCAAAAAGCCGTCTGGTATCCCAAAAATCTTGGGAAAACTGATAGGAGCAGGTGACTACTCAATTAAGAAGAAAGCACACCGTTACAACGCAAGTTTTTTCAAAGGAGCTAGCAAACAACCAACAAACGCCACATGTGCATTGCTTTCATTTTGAAAACAAAGGCAATATTTCCATCGAGTCCAACAAACACACAGCAACACATCATGGGAACTCGGATTTCCATCGTCAATATACACCGAGAATTGAACCATTGTACATGTAAAGAAGAATCTCCAGGCAAAAAACAGAGCACCGTGTATCTCATATGGGGGAAATGGTGGGCCTCTAAGTAGCTGATGTAATGACACAGATGGATCACGAATCAAGCCGGTATGCAGTAAGAGGTGCTAAGGGTGGGAGGGAGGACGCACACCAGGTGCGGACCCGCTGGATTGCAGCTGATGTTCGCATCGCCTACGTCCGGCAGGCCTAGCTGCGGTGGGTGTACGTACCCAGACACCAGCGGTACACATGTCACAGCGATCTCGATCCTTGATCCTGTGGGTAAAATGAATGCTTACTGTTAAAATGGTGCACACAATGATTGAATGCATATGTGTCTGGATTCTAACCTGGTGCTTCTGAGAACGAAATGTGACCGGATTTCCTCCCAGCAACCATCCAGTTTTGTGGATTAGCATCGACCTGATAAAGTATCTCGTCCTGCCAAACAAACTTTAAGTTTAGCCGTGAAGAAAATTTTCAATATCATCTGTTCTCAGTGCTTATCTACTGAATAAACAAGATAATTAGTGAGATGGATCGATAGCAAGGAACAAGATGCAAGAAAGAACAAGCATGAATGTATTGCAGACTTACGCCAGACAGAGATGCCTCCTCCAGGTCCTTCAGCCTTTCAACCCTCCATTTCATGTTGACTAACTGACCAACCCTCAGGCAGTCCGTAGAAAATGGAAGGAATCCAACTGCTAGACATGGATCTAGAACAGGGCGCTTCAGTTTGAGTGAAATCTTGAATAGAAGAACCTCTTCAGAATTATCAGATTTAACAGGAACTGGAGAGTGTGCTCCGGTTGTTCTGTCACCGGATATCCCGTACTTAATATTCAACATGCTGTCTCCCTTGTCCAGCTCATCTAGGTCTGAAAATGTGAAACTTCAACTGGATGACTCATGTTTAAGAACTATAGCTTGGAAATGGACTTTTGTACCTTTTTAGATGGTCATTGTGGCGACTAATCTTACTCTATTTATCCCTAGGAGAATTATTGTTTCATGCTTTTCGAGTTTAATAAAAAATAGAGCCATAGACAATACCTTTGGTTATAATGAAGTATACGACTTACAGTTGTAGTAAAGTGTCACGGACGCGAGCAATCGTGCATTACAAGGGTCAGCAAAAGATGAAAAGTGGACTTCTCGAAAAGACGTACCTTTTGTCCCACTTAAACGTATTACAAATAAGATTCCAGCTCTGGAAGAAGGAGCAATAACCAAAGGGAACAAACTTGAAGTCGGCCGTCCATCCTTGCCTAAGTGCTCAAATCCAGCTTGTAGGTCTAACAATACATCCTTTACATGCAGAGTAGCCTTCACTTCAGAATGTAATATCACCTGGACGTGAAACAAAACACAAACTGGGATTTAAGAATCCAAGGGAATTTACCAACAAATATATACATTTGCACAAATGCGGTATTAGTGTTGGCAGCATTGCTGCTGATGCCCAATACAAGATAGAGAATATGTCCTCTGCTTCTTTTTTGACAAGGTATCAGCTAACAATTGTGTAAACATGAGTACTGTACCTGCAGAAGTAGGGTTCCGTCATTGCATTTGTCAACAACACGTGTGCTCACATGGAACGGATTAGTGAAATGTACGGCAATGGTCCTAGAAAACAATCACAATGTAAACTTTCAAGTTGGCATATCGAAAAAGTGGGAGCACAAACACTTGAGGGTAATACCTTTCAAATACTTGATTATGGAAAGCTCCAAATTCAAGCTTGAGAGCAATCATTCTCATTCCATCTACTATGCTATGTTTCTGAGGGGATGCTGAACAAATATAGAAGAAAAAAACGTCAACCAACTGGCTGAAAAACACTACCACACCCAACGTATAACCTATTTCATACGAACCTGGGGATGTTCCCTTTGCAATTGTATCGTCGATAGCACGAACAGGAAACCAAACAAGAGTAGTCACATCACTAGCCCAATCTGGCAGTTTTATCTTCCCATTTTCTATAGGGACCTTCTCAACCCGTCCAGTATCAGTGGAGCTTGATAATGCCTTGGAAGCATCAGTAGGGAAAGAATGCCCCTCCTCGCTTCTGTAACTTTCGATCTCAATCATCTGCGACTCCTCGATTTTCAGTTCAGCACCGGCATCTATATGCAATATTCCACCTCTCAAAGAATAGTCTATAGGCTTGACAATCAACCCGATCCACTGGAGTTCATTCATAAGTAATGCAGATGACACAGCAGGAGTAATATCAACCAAAGCCCTCGGCTTTCTCACCTACAATGAGCACACATAAAAATGTGAGATCGGCCCAACAGAACTTACAGTATGTTACTTAGTACAAGAAAGGTATATGCTGTTATTAGGTCTCCTATTTAATTTTGAAAATATTGCTAGCTGAATGATGGTTAGTTGGCTTATTTTAATGCATTACCTTCAAAACAGGTCTTGTTGGCTTTTCAAAGCTCATGAATTCATCAGTGTCCACCGGACCGTCCTGAGAAAATCCATGCGATCTAAATGATAGCTTGCCAATCTGTCCAGTGAGAGCACCCAACACATAGGAACCAGGCTTTTGAGGAGGAATGTCGAAGGTAATACTATTTCTACCTGGCACGAGAACACGTGCGTCTGTACTCTTTATTGCCTGCATGAAATGGCAGCATTAATCCATTAGGAGATTGCAAAGAACCGGTGCAGTTACCCAGATACTGTGTATTTTTACTTCTGAAAGTTATCTTACACTGATGAAACTGAATTTGAACTGGAAACATACTAGTGTATCAGACTATAGATATAAAGTATACATCCCACCGAAAGAGAGAAAGCAATCCGTAATGTGACAGAAACTTCAGTTAAAAAAATGTGGCACCAACTAACTGTACCTTAAGACCTTCATCCGCACTAGAGGAAGCTGACAAACTTAAACTGAGGGACTCAAGTGTGATGTCATCTGGGAAGCCACTCCAAACTGCTACAGATAGTGTACCAGGATCTCCGTCACATAGTTCTAGTGGCGGAGCAGGATTTCCAGCGAATGTAATTAGAGATGAAACATCGAGGGGCACAGCATGCTTCATTTCACTGTGAGCAAGCCGAACAACCTCTGACTGGAAAGCTTGCCGCTCTTTAGACGAAAACAAGCTACTCTCTAGAGAAAGTAACTTTACACAGGAAGCCAGATAACCAGCTTCGTCTTTAAGAATCTTCTGGCATTCTGCAAGATCAGGAAGAACATCTGCCAATAGCTCTTCCCAGCCTTCTGCAGAATAGAGAGCACAAACTTTCTCATAGGATTTTGCAGCCAACTCGTGATTTCCATGCTTAAAAAATATAGCTGCAATCTCTCCATCAAGCACAACTCCATGCCTTTTCCACCAAGAGCGGTGATAACTGTAAGCTGCATCTTTAGTAAGCTCCATATATTTATCCTGGTAACACAAAAACAATTACTCTTGAAGTTTATTTTTTATCTATTGCTTAGGGATTTTTGGTAAATAACATGGTATTGAATTGGTATCTCTATAGTAAGAAAAATAGCAGCATGATAAAGTACGTTTAAGGTATTTCGAACAAAAAAAAAACTCTTAAATTTGTAATGGGAGAGTAAGAAAGAATCTATCATGATGTGTGGCCGAATAAATATAATACCTCAAATTTTTCCGGTGATGAGAGTGATGTCATAAAATCAGGATCAGATATCGTCTGCTTCAATGCATGCTCAGCTGCAACATGAATTTCTGACAACCTCATGGGTCTATCAACTGGTAGAGAAGTCTCAGAAGTTGCTGGCCCGGACATAGTTCTTGTCATCAAGTTAGAAGAAGATTTGTTGGGAGAAAGTTTTGAGTGTGCTTCTAAACCTGAACTGCCAGATAAAAATATAAATAAGACAATACAGTTTATGATGAAATCCGCAGTCCAAATATCAATGCATGACTATATGGGGAACTGACCACCCTTACCCATCAACTGAATCATATAATTCAGAAAGATTTCCAACAGAAAGAAAAGCTCTACGCCTGTTAGCCTCCCGTAGAAGAAAAGAAGGCTCTAATGGCAATGGTTTCCTCTGAATATCAAAGAGCTTTTCTCTTGGTTTTGCTTGAAGAATTGTCTGCATAAGGAAAACATTTCATAACTTCAAGCCACAGTTTGCATTAAACATGTAATAGGAAGCTAAACAGTACAAGCATCTCTTTGTCCAAGATAGAGGGAAAAGACCGTACAGCGATTCCAGTTTTCCAACTCCTAATTTGGCATCTCCAGTTTTTCTCTTTCATTCTACACGACCACTACATGTCTAAATGCATAATTTATATTTGGGATGAACCTAAAAATTTCTGTCTATGAAAAGTTGCATGTTCACGTATATTCATTGGAACAAAAAACTGAAAATACTGATCACTAACATGGAATAGCATTGTCCGTTTCCATATTCCAGGCTTCATTTCAGGACACTTCATACAGAAAGATTTGCCTTTTGAGCATACTGAATCGGAGGAAGGGGCAGCTAGATTTAGTGACTGATTTCTAACATGTTGTCACTCCGTATGGGTATGGCCCAATTAGACCACAAGAGCAAAGACGACTTTGATGCAAAAGAACCAAAAAACAAAAATGCAGATGAACCATAATAGGAAGGCATGACACAAAGCTGAAAATGCTTGCCTTCTCCTTTGCCATTATCTCTGCCGATGAATCAGGTGGAATTGAAGGCCAAGTAGCTGGCTTTGGCCAAGATAACATGCTTAAAGATGCACTACAGATACATTAAACAAGTCAATTAGAAGTGAAACTGGATAGGAATGTGAATTCAAATGATGAATAGTGACATGATCTTATACCTGTTGACTGGACTCTTTTCTATCTCAGCCCCATAACCAATTAAATAAGCAAGCCTCATAAACTGCCATATCCATCAAGAATAATATATAAGAAAAGAGTTTTGCAGGTTTTCAACAAATTATGCAAATGTAATCTAAAAGATAAGCAAAAAGGAGTTGATGCCACAGTTGGACTTGATGACAGCAAGAAGTTAATAAACCATGAAAACACGACACAACAATTGCATTGTCTAGGACCCGTTTGAACTTCAAACCATCTATGGAACATTAGGAATATGGTTGCCCATCAGTAAATAGATAATGAGGACCACATAGATTTGGCTTAAATGCAAGCAATAGCAAGTGTGCAAAAATAAGGACAATACTTTTAGACAGCTCATAAGTCCAAAGTCTCAACAGTTTAAAATAAACCACAATATGATCATCAATAAAAGGAACAAAACTGGTTCACGTTGATTGCATATAGCAACTGGTGATTCAAGTTGACTTGTAACAACTGTGAGAAAAAACACAAGAGTCCTAGGAATCTCCTAAAATCTGTACCTAATATTAAAGGGAGTAAGGTTTCTCTCTTCGCCCGTCCCATTTCTCTTTCGCACATAGCGTGTTTGTCTGTTTCTCTTTCGTACGTAGCAGCGTGTTTACATCATACATCGTCCCGCACTCCGCCCCGCACCGACCAGGATCGATCCCGCACAAAAAAGAACCGCTTCTCGGCTCTCCCTGCCATGATCCACACTTCAAAATAACAAGAGCCAAGGAGATGGCATAGGCATCTTCCCCGGTTCCGTCACCTGCCCATCACACCTCTGTCAGCCAATCAAACCCGGTCACGCTGCGCGGTGCAGCTGGGCGACGTCATGGCCTCGTTGCAGACCAATACGGAGGACCTGGACGCGCCGCTCTCCACGCCCTCGGGTTTGAAATCGGAGAGGTCTCGCTGTCGCGGCTCACCTGCAGTCCCTGACTTTCTTTCTTCCCCTCATCTCTACTCTCTGTTGGAGTAATCCTGTGCATCATGATGACCTCACCCTCTGCATCATGTGCATGTTGGCACAGCTCTAGAAATATCTACCACATAGTAGGTTGCCGCAGCTTAGTAGCTAAGCTAGTAGCTAGTAGTAGTCTCTAGAATACAAGAGAACTTGTAGAAGACTGTAGAAGGCAGTAGAAGTAGCAGATATTTCCTAGTAGGTCGGTTTGTAAAGTCCTATAAATAGGACATCTACCCATCGATGTAAGGTAAGTAGAAAAGCAATAAAGCTTCAGTGTGTGTACGTGACCAGTCTCCGGTACTACTACTCGATCCACATCCAGTTCTTTGTGCTAGTTCGTGTGATCCAGCTGCTACGTTTTGAGTAAAGCTGACGACACTCTCGTGGTTCGGTGGCAGAAGCAGACATAGCACGACAGTGGCTGGAGAAAGGATGGCGGAGCCGGTGGCCTACCTGGTTCCTCCTCCCTCATCTCTCTGAACAAGCCCCTCTCTCTGTCCTCTCGTCTCTCCCCTCTGTCCCTTGCAACGGCAAGCGAATGAGGCTGCTGCGGCGTGAGCGACCTGAAAATTAACGGTGGCGGGGGCCTGGGACAAGGAGCTGAGCACGTTGGGCCGGAGGACCGAGGAAAAGGGGTGGTTGCCTGAGCTCACGTGGGTGGTGGCTAATGACTCCACGGTTGCCTCTCCTCTGTAATGCACACGCAGTCACTCCCTACCGGCACGTTGTCGAGAGACCTAGCGCTCCCAGTCCCACACCACCGCCCGTCCAGTGATGCCTAACGCCGATCCTCTTCGTCGTCCGACTCGCCCATCTCTTCATGGCCTCCTAAACTCGAGAGTTCCCTGATATGTTTTTTGTGACATCTTGATATGTTTTGTGCCCTGGAAACAGCCTCTTGCAGAAATGCAGGGTAAGGCTGCGTACAAAAGACCCAAAGTGGTCAGACCCTTCCCCAGACCCGGCAAGGCACAAGCGGGAGCTACATGCACCGGGTTGCCCTTGATATGTTTTGTGCAACTTTATGATACTAATTTATTGTCCACATATGCAGGTCTAAATTTGTTTGACCGTAGCAACGCGCGAGCATTTTGCTAGTTATTACTAATTTAAATAAACCACAACATGGTACCGTATGTACCAAGACTGCAATACATCTTTTGATATTTTGCACAGAATTCCTGTATACAATGACTTTCCACACTGTTCCATTACTATTCATTTAATTGCGACACTCAGTACTCACTAGTCATCTCAAGGTCCTTAGTCATTCATTGACCCTGGAAACATTTCATCCGGTTTACTAATATATTCCATCTATTCTAATGCCCAAATATGTCAATTCCATGGATGGGAACAGCCTGACCAAACAGTTAACGTGTTATGGCAACCATACCCTAGAGCAAGGAAGAAGAAGACTAGGACTAGCTTGATATATTTCTTATTGCTTGCCTCTGAAAAACATACAGCGTCATCCTTGTATAGATGAGTGGACTGACTCTTAAGAAATCCATGTCTGATATAAGGTAATAGATTATCCTAACAATTCAATGTAATCTTAAGATCTTAGCCATTAAGGAAAATCGAACCAACACTTGGCTGTCATGTGAACAATACTGCATGTGCACTTCATGCTACAAGTACCATGTGTGAGAACACTACCAAGTTGGTCCCATAATAGACTGCACACGACAAGACAACAGTATTTAAAGCCCTAAAACAAATAACCTGATAATACAAGTTTATGGTTTAAGTTCTTCAATTGCAGAAAGGAAAAATGGTAAACTCAGAAGTCAGAACCCAAAGAAAAATTGTAGCAGACAAATCAATAACGGGACACCAGAAGAATTAAAGCTTGCCTTAGCACGACAGAGAGAATAAAGGTCACCCTGAAGACGGTAGAACTCCTTCTCTGAGTCAATAGCAACAACTCCACCATCATACTGTGAACTCGTAGATTTTATTAAACCCAAACATGCAGTTATCACCCATACTTCACGGAAACAAAATGGAAGAGCATTCTGAAGGGAAGAGAGAAAGAACATTCAGGATAAATAAACAAGAGGTACTTTGTAAAGGTAGTCTTCCTAGAATACAAATAATTCTTGTAGAGGACGTAAATAGTGAAACCACAGTTACATACTTCATGCCAGGCTAGCGTCTTCGAAAAGCTGACAACAAAAGCATATCCTCTTGCAGCAACCTCAACTGGGCGAGACAGTTTAAATAATAACTGAAAAAGGTAAAATGAAATGAATGGTAAAAGACAACAAAGTTGCACCAGAATCATTAAGAAAATATGGAATAAATTTATCATAAACAAACACACCAGGAGTACAGTTTTATGTAAGCGACCCATTTGAGCACAACAAGAGCATACTCATCTCCTAATTAATTAGTTGACATATGTGTCGGTTCTTTCATGTGTGTACGAAATTACAAATAATTTATGTTCTTTCATGCTCTTCTTCTAATTGTAAATGGTATATAATTCTAAGTTGCTAAAAAGGAAGTAATAAATGGAGGTGCTTCCGTACTTACATAAAACACTCAGCAGTAGTACAATATTGCATGAACTACATGACTACTTCGACAACCAAAGAATCCATTATGCACATACCTTAGACTGGCAAGCAAATATATACTGCCTAAACTCAAATTCCCTGAACACATCATCCTGAATAATTTGGGTCAACGCTTTGAACCCTGGATTTAGGAGTGCAGCCTGATCATCACCAGTATCCAATCCTCCGAATTCTCGAGGTTTTCCTGGGAGATTTACTGCATTCGTGAACAAAATGATATGGATGCCAATGAGCAAACTATCTTATAAAATGCATACATGTGATATGTATCATTCCAGACATGTATGAAGTCTAGTGGCATGGGGTAAGCTTTACATCGGAATATAACAGTGTTTCTTTTCTAAAAAATAAGAAAAAAATATAGTTGATGGCATTGTCGTTATAATATTGAGGCAAGACACGTGCCAAATAGTTTGGATAATAACCAGTACACACCTCCAGAAAGAACAAGAAAGCTTGCACAAGTAGACCTATAAGTTTATGGCCGGAAGTACTACCAACGATTTATGATCATATTTTCTGTTCGTTGTATCTAACTGATCAGCTCAGTTCAATGCCCCTCAATACGGAGTCAGAAACCTCCTTAAGGCTAACTACTAGTTTATGGTGCAAAAAGGAACCAGTCCTGCAGTAGTTCCGAAAACATAAGTTAATGTTAGCTTACACAAATATGAACTGTTGTAGGTTCATATTGGGGTCAACATTATCTGGAACAACAACAAGGTGAAGGAATCACTGGTGCAGAGGAAGAACCAGCGGGCTCGACACAGCCAGATTAAAAATGCCAAGGACGAACAATGCCACCCTACAGGTGAGACTAGACCACAGCAGACTACTACA
This sequence comes from Poa pratensis, assembly GCA_947311845.1. NCBI lineage: Eukaryota > Viridiplantae > Streptophyta > Magnoliopsida > Poales > Poaceae > Poa > Poa pratensis. Next base: position 22,538,168 of record CAMZMU010000116.1, on the reverse strand, counting down.
ACACAACATCATAATGGAAAATACAGTTAGTGTTCAAAAAGGACTGCTTGAACTCTTCTAACTGGAAACGCTCCTAATCTCTTCCACTGGACTCCGACCTTACTTTTTTCGTCTGGATGTCTGTCGAGTTCTAGAATTTATGCTATCTAGGCCAGTCAGCACTGTACATTTTATGTCTCAGCAATAAGAAAAATCTATCTTCCCGAAACTCTCTTCCCTATCCCTCTAACTCTATTGTCCTATTTATGTACTGCCAGCAGCGGTGACAAACCACCACCATTAGCCTTGGCTACTGGTGTCCCACTCCTACAACCTACAAAGCAATCACGGACACCTTATGGAGTTACTGTAAGTTCACTAAAAAATGCATCTCTTGAAGTCACCTTACAATAAAACCACTGATCGATTGGAAAAGAAAGTCCTTTGATTATGCAAATTTAATTAGAGGTAAAGCTCAAAAGTCATGCAACATAAGTCAGATAAAAGCTCGAGAAAAACCTGATTCTGAGTAGCATAGTTCAAGCTCATCATATTCACGGAGGGAATCTTCATGAAGATTAGTCACCTCAAACATAAACGCCAAACTTTCCTGAACAAATAAAAGGTGTAAGCGCAAGAGATCCACACAAACATAAAGGCAAATAATGTTCGAAAAACATAAAGGTAAATAAAATTCAGTGCCACGGAGAATGAAATAATTACAACAATTGAAATGAATCATAAGTGGTTGCATGCTATACCTTCAGAATAAAGAAGTTGCAGAAGTTCCATATTGGAGTGAATCGTTGCTCACTTAACCTACGGTTTTCCTCTTCATAAAACTGAACCCGTCTATCCAATGTGTTTCTTATGCAGTCCACCATTTTTGAGTCAAAATCATCCCAGAATTCAGTATCAGATCCATGAAGATCAAATTTGCAGCATCTACATGGTAAGTGGGCATGTTAGCATTTGTATATAATACAGTATTATTTGCAGTCACAATTAACCAAAAACCCCCAAATAGAGTTCCTTGAGAATTCAAAAGTGGAAGCATCCTCATAAGAAACAAACAGTGCAAGATGACAGGCGATGGCAGTATGTTGCGTTCAAACAACAAATACATATAAATACTCAGAACACAGATATGGGTGTTACCAACTCTCTACTGAGACATGGCAAAAATACCTTTCTCTTTTTTTGGTGTTGAAATCAGCCTCAAGCCTTGAATATACTTTCTTTGCCATCTTATTTGCTTGATCATTGCTAGGATGGGCTTTCGACACAAAAACAATGAACCATTCTCTCTCATCATTTTGCACAATTAATTTGAGGCGAGGCTTAAGAATGGTTTTGAACTCATCAAGATCCTGTACATTTTATATATGAAGAATGGTCCATATGAGCAGTGATGTTATTTAAAAACAGAATCAGAAAGAGCAGCATGATATGAAAAAAATGTGGAGAGAAGTACCTCACAAGTAACAAGAACCACTGTAGCATATGGTTCGCGGAACCAAAACAAATATTGTTCTTGTGGAAATCGACTACGCAGCCTTGAGTCAGTAGTCTGTATAAACTCAGCTGGTAGGTTTTCCACCAAAACAGGATTCCTCGCCTTGTTATTGAGACAGGCTTTCTTGAGTGGTAAGCGTTGCTGAAAACTCTCTTTGACGTTGAGCCACAAGTCGCTCACATCCTCAACTGTTACAAAAGATTATTTGTTGAATGAGAAAGAATTTATATATAAAGAATACACGCACTTGAACTCACATAGTGCCAGCATTTGGAGCGATGAATTAAAGTGGTTCTGTAAGTCAACTTTCATTAACTCCTCCAGGCTATATGCCAATGGGCATCTGCCTTTCTAACACTACACAGGTGCGTGCAATTTGATATAGTTTTCATATGAAGCCAGTTTGTGCCCATATGCTGTTACATTATGTGGTTTCCGTGCGAAACAAGATTGTGCGGCCAAATTGGAAACTGGAGACCAACACTCATGTTCAATCACCTTAAGCACTATGAATTTTACTACTGTAGACACTAACTGAGACGCGACCAGCAGGAAGCTAAACAAACCTCGAGACCCTCATACCACCATGAATCTCACTAAACAAGATGCCCACAGCAAGCCTGAGACCGCCATTTCATCTCAATTCTCGAGAAACACCACCATTTCATTTCCAATAGCTGCGCGATCGAGCGCGACCCGGGCGAGATCACGCGGGCCGCGCTGCGCAGATCGCGCTACACTGCGAGTCGCGGCAGCGCGCTAGAGAGCGCGGTTCATGGTAGGGGTGAGATCCGAGGGGTTGGGAGTAGGGTTTAGAGAGGAGGTGGCATACCGGCGATGACGATGCGGTCGCAGGAGGACTTGATGGTCTGGAACTGCGCCAGGTAGTTCGCCATGGCCGCGGCTAACGCAGGGGCAAGGGGATAGGTTCTGCGCTGTTACTACTGATCCATGCGGCGAGCGCTCCGCCGCCGGAGAGGTCGCCGGAGACAGGGACGAGGCGGGGGAGTCGCGAGATTCGGAGGGGGGGGGGGGGGGTGGCGGAATTGAGTTTGGTGGAGACGAAGGCAGGCGCTTAAGCGGGTCGGGTGCGAATCGGGCAAGTGGGTAACGGGGCGGAGAGGCCGTCGCGATGGGCCAACTGCGTCGGTGTCTACGGGTCTGTGGTCAAACCGTTAAAGAACATATTTAGTTCTCCTTTTTCCTTTTTTCACCTTCATCAATATATAGGTCGTGATGGTTTTCTTGTACTTGGAGACCTCATCTCTCCATTTATAAGTATCCATGTGGAGGAAAAACATCTCTTGGATGATTAGGCAAATTCATGATCAATTTCATAAAATAAAACATGATTAAATCGACTACTATCATGAAAATCAATTTCAAGCATGAATCTGAATCAAACTCTAAAACGCAAAAGTTTTAATTGATTCTCATATCCATCTCGAATAGTCATAATATTTGCATAGACGCCCAAAATTTGGTATGTGACAGCTTTCTTGTTGGTTAAGTGCATATTTGTCATTCTATATCGATACATGCAAGGCCCAAGACCTTTTCTTCCTTAAGGTCCTCATAATCAAAAGCATTTGATCGTAACAATAATTTCCATTTCAAACTCCTCAAATGAGTAGAATTTTTCATAGTAACAACCTACCTCATGTGGATACTCGATTATGGATGCTTCGATTCCATCAACTTGGATGTTGCTTCATAAAACTCTGTCCATAAAAGTGTGTATAGGGCCGATACTTCCGAGTCATATCTATCCGGCACCTATGAGCATAAATTTAGCTGTTTTTGTCCAAACTCATTCATGAGGGTGTTCTCTTTGACCGGGTACCACCAAAGCGACGGAAACTAGCCGATTTCAGGTCGGACCTCAGAACTTCTATGTATTCACTTCCGCGTGAAAAACCATCTTTGTAAGCCTTCCATTTCTATAGGTACCACCGAGTCTTATGCTCCAGTACCCACAAGATCCAGTTTCAAGATCAGAAATTCATATTTTGTGCATGTTCAATACTTCTTGGTTTCACCATTCGGTACTACCGGGCTAGTTAATTTTCCGGTAACGGTCGTGGTGCTTTGTTAAGAATACAAGAGTTTGTGAGTACGGTGATAACATACTTCGTGTGAAGATCCATCTTAGTGGTTGGGAATGGACTAACTGTCTTAGCTCAAGTATAATTAGGATGGTATTTGTGACCAAGGACTTGGTTTTATTTGGACTTTGTGTCTACCTTTCAACAAATACGTAGGATAGTGCCAACTATCCGAACCTTGGGATAGATCCTCGTGTTTGATATCCCATTACTTTGCTCCCTTACTCACTGCATAAAATTTTCCGCAACTTATATCTTTACAGAATTGCATGATTATGGACTTTTAGTCAACCGTAGAAATCAATTTGATAAAGGTGCCAAATTTCCAGCCAAAAGTTGGATGGTCCGCGTGTATATTTTGGGCATTTTATCAAAAGAAACCATATTACATCAATGCATGAATAACAATTGTCAGTGTAGACATAAAAGTTAACACGACTTCTGGAGAATACTACACAATTCTCACTTTTATAGGTGAGACTCCACATAGAATGCAAAAGGGATAAAAATAAAAATTCGAAAGAGTGTTGGAAGTTAAAGGTGCACTATAGAGAGAGCACATGCATGTTGCCAACCTCATACTGACGACATCACATTAATTGCTAAATCCAAAAATTAAAATGATTTATCTTTTAAACCGTAATTCCGATTAGCGTCTCGTTTGCATCGTTGAGTTAGTTACCACGGTTGATTTTTTCGTCGCACCATTCGCCAAAGTACGATACCACGGTTGGCAGAGTAGATGTGACACTTTCCACAATAATTGTGCATAGCTATCATGTAACTATTTACATGTTTTTGGACATCGTAATGATGTGCATAATTAGAGAGCAGACCTTGAAGTGTTTCCAATATCTAAAAGATGTTATCATCCCACAAAAGTAGTATCATGACACGTTGCATCAATGTAGAATGACATATAGTAAACCGGCAACCAAGTTATTTTTAGTCTCGCAACTAAGTAGTGCATAATGTGGCAAGTATGTATAACAATCTGGCAATTAACACCATGGTAGGGAACCAAGATCTGGTACAGAGATTCAGACGATTTAAGGATCCGATACAGCTTCAACTTCCGTATCGAATGCCAAACAGTTGGTATATTTTATACAAGAGTTAAACGCTTGAGGGGTCACGAAGTTGCCACAGATGAGTGCATTGGTCACGAACTCAAAAAATGCTAAATTTTAGTCACATAGTTGTGTGTAAGAGCCCCGCTCGTCACTCCGTTAAGTCGTTGACGTGGCTGGCCGGTTTTAACATATACACCCTTAGAATTTTGTTTCTTCTAATTGTTAGGTCTTTTTTAATTTATTTATATATTTATTGGGCTTTTTTTTTTTCACCAACGCGGAAGCTGGCCTGTGTGCCTCTTGTTGGATAAACTAGTTGAATTCGGCGCGACACGCCGCACCCTTGATCAAAAATTCTTGATGGTTTGTTTCTTTGTCTTAGCTGCATAATATATTCTGTAAGTAGAAGTGGTGATTTTGATTTCTATAACTTACGTAGCTGTGTAGGTGATGTGTGACTTCCCGTGAAAACCAAATGTAATGTTTTTTTATGCTGGCATTAACTGGAAAATGCCAATGCATCAGTAATGTACAACATTGTCCCTGAAAGGAATTATGGCGTTGCGGGAAACTGATACATAGCAAGATATATACAAAATTACATAGGGTTACATTAGTTGGTACAATTGCAGTTTGTACAAACACTGACTTGGCTGGACGTTACATTGCTGCATGTAATTCATCTACAGAAGACTGATATATTATGTTCAAAAGCAAGATCTTGGTACCGGCCTGGTCAATATGGTGGCAAGATCGACCTCACAAAAGATTAGATAATATCTATGTTGCACTGACAGAGGCTAAGCAAGATCTTGGTACCGACCTGATCAATATGGTTGCTACATCACAACGCAAAAGATTAGATAGCATTTATGTTGGGCCGACAGAGGCTATAGCCTGAAATGCATTGTAATAAGCTGGATAAGAATCTATAAAATTTGTGTAGGAGATGCACTGATGGAACCAAAAGGGCATGTGTACCGGTAACTTCAGATACCGTCGTTGTTGCCGGATGAGGGGAAGGTGATTAGGTCCGTCTTCTCCCTTGGTGAAGCGATAATCAGTAAGACTACCTTGCGTACTAATCTGGAACCAAAAGGGCATGTCAATCGGTATCTCAGAATCTAACAGCCCTACATGAATCTGTCTCAATCAAAATCATCGAAACATATGCATCATGAAATCAATCCTGTGTAGTTGTTTCACACACACAATTCAGTACACCAAAACACTTGACAATAACATATTTTTTCATACAAATTTTATCAATTAGCCGGGAAAACCAAAAAATTATCCAAAAATGGCACAGCTAGTAATAATGCAGAATCTCTGAGAACCATTTAAGCCAACCTAAATGGTCTCGTGTTCATTTATCTATCTGCCATAGCATTCGTATTTTTTTGAACAACAGAAGCATATAACTTTGAAGTACGCGTAACTAAAATTAGCCAAAATACAGTATTACAGTACCTATTCGTCTCAAGTTTGTCAGGAACATACAGGTAAACATATAAGATTTTTTACACCCAGAGGACAGGAATATAGAAACATACTGGCAGCAAAATTAATTTGCCAATTACCTAGGAGAATTCCCCTCTTTTGAAAGCCCATATGAACTGTAGAATTGCCAGCTGAACCGGCATTCGTCGGAGAAACAATTGGTCCAACAGAGACTCGACTACTAATCCATCAGAACCACCATCGGAAGCAATAGTTCCCACATTGTCAGTAGTGTGCTTTGCCGTGGAGGTGTACCATGCAGGCCAAAAGTGGACACAATGCGCCAACCATCCAGAAGAACATTGGCTGATAGCAGGAAATAAGAGAACCAACATTCCATCAACGGTATCATTGGATGTACATATTCCAAAAAAAGATGGAGAAGTTAAATCAGAGGGGGACGCAACCCACATATCCAACCAGAGGAACATAGATCGGCCATGGTATCAATCAGCTGCATATGTATCATACAAACATGAATTAACCATGCAAATGAAGGCAGTGAGAAAGTTTAAGATCACTAACTACTCCAAGCAGCCAAAATATTCTAAGGCCCCTCTCGATATGAACAGCAAGAGTGTCACCATTATAGTCGAGCTTTTAGAACTTTGCAGACAACCAACACAATACGTTATCACCTCCGAGAGATCAAAATCCCGAGAAAAAGCGAATCACTACAACAATCACAATATGATTCAGAGCACTGCTATGTATCAAGGGAATGCAGGGTATTAGCATCAAACCTTATGCAATAATCAGGCCAGGTACCTGTGCAATATTGAGGAGTTTCTTCATACTGAGGATCCAGGGTGGTGCTTCTTGATAGAGGATCCTAGTGCAGAAACAAATGCATGGGACATTGAAGAACCCAAAACTTAGGCTCGGTGAAGCTGATCCAGATCGAGAGCCATTCATGGATTTCAGCCTACTCTGTTATTGTGCTCTTGATCGATTAGAGTATATAACTGGATTTTTGCTCTCAAAAGAGTTCCGGCTATTGGAGCATGACAGATTGATTATTTTTGGGCTCTCAAAAGAATTCCAGCTATTAGAGCGTGAAAGATGACCGGCTTTGGAACCAGGACGGTTAATACTTTCCTGCCATGGAAACCACTCTAAGAAAATAAACAAATATGAATCTACATGGTACAATAGAAATATGCTGTGGATTACAAATGGGATATCAGGATATATGTGTAATGTTTCAGATTACATCATCAAGTACAGCAATACAATCACCCTTGCACGCATCAAATTAAGGTATGCATATAATAAGTGTTTACATGTGAAAATCTAAAAGCGGAACTATCAACCAAACGGCAAAACTATACAGGCAGTTTAGTTCAGTTCATACAAAGCAAAGCAGAATTATCTACCAACGGCAAAACTACACAGGCAGTTTAGTTCAATTAGTTCAAAGCGTTTACCTCTGATGTAGTTCAAATATATATATTGCTGATGCACTTATACTTCAAATCATAGCAGAAGTAAAAAGGCAATGAGGAAATATTTTTCACCTCCAGGGCATTCGCGAAGCTCTTGCACGGACCGAGTCCATTGACATCCGACACCTCCATAAACCCATCGGCAAAAAAAGAAAAGAATCATCCAAAATCGAAGTTAACTTGAACAATTCTTTCCGTGGAGGCGTGGACAGTAAAGAAAAACCCAGTTTAGAGGGTGGACAGCTAGTTTGCTTCTACGATATTTGTCCAGCTTACAGAACCCTCAAATGAGTGGTTAAAATCTGTAAAACAATCAACTTTGAGGTTAAGTTGAGTGAGCTAGATGTTGAAAGCAAACAAATAATGGATGCACGCAAAGAAAAATCTGAAAGAGCTGATTTCGGGAAAAATAAACTCATCCTGCATGGTGGCACACAAGTTGCGGGACTCGGCAGTCAGCGGCAACAGCGTCCGCCCACGCGCCAGCCAGCAGGGAAGCAGGGCGGCGGCCTCAGCACACGCACGGCGGCATGCGTGGCGGACACCGTGTGCAAAAGGCGATGGCGAGGGCGGCACCTCCTACTTTGGTTGTGCCCAGCTCCGCTGCAGCAGTTGGCACGCCGTCGCTGAGGACGAACCCGGATTCATCTTGTGCGAAACCACCAGGGGGCCCGATTTCGCTGGCGGAGGCAACATCCAGGTCGATGGAGCGGCGTGGTCGAATCGCCTAAATTGCCGCGGCCGGCAAAAAAATGAGTGGCAGCAGAATTGACGGAAAATTTCGACCGGCCCGGCAGGTGAAGATGCCGAACCGGCAGCGGCGGTAGGAACCCGCAAAGGCGCCGGAAGAGGCGGATACAGAAGAAATCTCAGCTAACCGGTGAAGATGGGGAGGATGTGGAGAGATCAAAACGGCGCCAGGAAGAGCCGTGGCGGAATTGAGAAAAGGCGTCGGAGACAAAAAATAAGACACATGATCTGGAACCAGAGCACAGGGAGGACGGGAAGAAGGTCCATCCGAACCAGGAGAGTACCAGGAGCTCGATGGAGGGCTCAGAGAGGCGGGAGGAGGTCGAGGGCCACCGAATCGAGCTTGACGGGGCGGCGGCCGGAGTCGGGGAAGACGAACATGGCGGCGGCGATTCCGGGCGTCCCGGCACGCGATCCTCGGTGAGGATGGATAGGCGACGGTGGCGGAGCTCCCTGCGTGCTTGGATTCGTCAGGGGAGGAGCGGAGCGGCGGCGGCACGCGTCGGTGGCGGCGGCGACCTCGGGGTCACGCGGGAGAGAGAGAAGAGGGAGGGGAGATGTGGGGTATTTTCGCAAGGAAGTCCTTCGGTTTTCTGAAAATTGCAAACAGGTCCGTCCACGTGTTACAGTTGAACGCTGTAGCTACTGTTCCTTAGAACAGTAGCCCGAGCGCGGAGAGCTCGCAGAATTACTCATCTTTCATATAGTTAGTAATAATTCACGCTGGTTGGTTGGCAGCCACGGCATGCACGCTGACATCAGGCACGCGTGAGACACGGAGCTCGTGCCACAACATTCGCTCCACCACACCGGGCCGAACGCACAGTCGAGCTCGTGCTCGAGTCGGGCGTTCTTTTCGCAAAAAAAAAAAAAGAGTCGGGCGTTCTCTGTGTTCTCGACGAGCAGCTCGTTGGCGCGGACGGACAAGGCGCGATGTGCCCGGCACAGGAGGCTACCTTCCGCATCCACCACGGCAACGGTACTTCATGGCGACGGCCTGGAATTTGGCCGGCCGTAGAAGTGTAGTTGCGCGCGCGCACCAGTCCAGGATGCCGCTGTCAATTTCCGACGGCAACGGCATGGAATTTGGCCAAACAGCGGGAAACGACGACGGCGACGCCTGGTGGGTTCCAGCCGGAGTCGCTCTGGTGCTCCTGCTCTTTGCCGTAGCGCTTGAGTCCCAAGCCGCTGCCGCGCGGGCGCTCGTGTATGCTCTGCTGGCAGCCTGGCGGGTCGCGGGCGCTCGTGTACGCTCTGCTGGCAGCCTGGCGGGTCCGTGCGGCAACTGCTGCTCGTGGCCAAGGGCGACGCCGTGCTCGCACGCCGCGCGCCGTGCCCCGTCCGCGCTGCACCCCCGAGATCGCGGCCGGGCGCCACCGGGCTCGCACGCCACGCGCCGCGCTCGCCGGCCGCGCACCGTCCTGCGCCTCGGCCGCCGTTGCGTCGCCGTGCTCACATGCCTGCTCGCCGCGTTCGCCGGCCGCGCTCGCTGGCCTCGCACCACGTCCCGCGCGTCGGCCGCCGCACCCGGAGCTCGCGGCCAAGTGCCGCCGTGCTCGCACGCCGCACCTACCGCAACGTGCTCCTCCGCACGGCGCCGTCCTCCCCGGCAGTGAGCTCTGGATGGGGCAGAGTGGAGGAGGAGGTTCAAATGCACGCCACATGTTTGATAAAATGTCCGTTCCGAATGTCAACTACAGGGACGAATATATCCGAATAAGAAAAACTATAGGGTGTGTTTTGCAAAAAGTCAGACTGCCACGTCATCGATTTAACGTCTGTCTTGACGGAGTGACAAACGAGACTCTTACACACAACTATGTGACCAAAATTTAGCACTTTTTGAGTTCGTGACCAATGCGCTCATCCGTGACAACTTCGTGACTCCCAAAGCGTTTAACTCTTTATACAAGTATATTGGGTTTGACAACCTCACTTAGAGATTAATATTCACTGCTTAGAACAACAGCACTGCTGAATTACTAAAACCATCACCAAGCTTCTGCTCTTTGTGCTGATGCTGTGATGATTGTCAAAGGGAGACGACAACAGAAAAACAGAAAAGAGTCAGTAAGAGATTGTACAGCTTTTTGATTGCTAGCTTCTTGATTGCCACGGCAAACTTTCGGTCTAAAAAAATTGCTATGGCAAACCCTACAAAAAAAAAAAAAAAATCAGATCTTAGGTAGTACTAGCAAACTGAAACACTAACTTTTCTTTTCACGACCTGCACAACAATTATTCTGTACACCAGTCGATGCTACTACAATAAGTCCAGTTGGTCGCGGTCGATGTCCTCCACCGTAAGCTTCTCAATCAACAGCTCCATCGTCCTGATATACTTGGGCATGTAATGTTCCCCTACCATGGATCTCCCCAGGCGAATCTTGCTGTAGAGATGTCGAGGTGTCTCGTATAGGGTGACAACCTCCTCCTGGCCGCCTTGCTCACTTGTGTTTGGCTCTGCAGCTGGCAATGCAACCATGTGCAGTATTCTTCCCGGAGGATATAGCTGGAGGTGATCTTCGGAAGGGCTTGATGATGACAGTTCCTGCTGCTTGCCGGTCAAGGATTCTAGGAATTCCATAGCCCCTCCTTCGCCAGTTCCTATCGGAGGTGATCTATCCTCCTCTCTGTTGGTATCTTCATTATCTGACGCTCCAGGAGAAGCTGAAACTACCTTCTCAACATCAGTTTGATTTGTCCTGTCCTGAGTCTGTTTTGCAGGGTCAATAGTTTTCTTCTCGGCAGAACCACATGACCAGCAAACTAGTGAATGACGTTTCTTCACATCACAATGGATTTCTTCTGAAGGCTTAATCTCGGCCTAGAAGATCATATATGACAATCAGTAACGGCAATACCCATCTGTTTCAAGAACTAGTGCTTTCAAGATATACTTATTTATACCTCAGGAGTGTGAGTGTCAGGGACTAGTAGTGGTGTGTATTAGGGATATCTAGTGCTATGTAATAGTGGGTTGGTAGCCTAAGGGCATATTGAGTATTCTACCTATGTTGGCATCTAGTAGTTGGCTTAGTCTTTATATAGCCATCCTTGTATCATGTCATGGGAACCAAGAATATGAACCCTAAATTGTTATCTTATTTTCTGCAATTTATCTCAGATTTAATTCCTGCAATTTATCACTTTTATCTCTAATTCCCCTCAAATCCCTAGTTCTTGTGATCTTCTTCCTGTCAGATCCATCAGCGTCCTGACAATTGGTATCAGAGCGGTTCGATCCATCGGGATCGTGCTCCCTCCCGTCCCTCCCTCGTCTTCGATCTAATTCGGCGATCCCCTCTTCTCCTTCGATCTTCGATTTGATTCATGTCCATGGCGACCGCTCCCTACCTTTTCCCCAACACCACCGCCGCCACATGCCCACCCCCGTTTCCATACACCTTCTGCCCCTACCCAGCGCCCCCGCATGGATTCGTTCCCGGCCCGGCGTACACGCCACCACCCGTTCCAGCGTACGCGCCACCACCTCCTTTTCCCTATCCGCCTCCCTCTCAGGCGTACAGCCAGTCCGGGTATTACCCCGCCGCTGCTACCCCATCTACCGCCTCCGTGTACATGCCCGCGTCCGGCTTCTCCCCAAATTGGCCACCGCCGGTTAGCCCTTTCCCTCCTACCGCGCCGCCGCCATCCCTCTCGCCAACGGAATCGACCTTCCCCACCACTGCCTTCTCCCAGATGCAGCCGGATCCCGCACCCCTTCCCGGCTGTTTCCAAGCCCCGGCGTACGGTACTCCACCCGCCTGGCCCTACGCCGCCGGCGCCGCCACCTACCCCAGCCCGACGTCTGGCTCCGCCTCACCTGCTCCAATTCGTGAGCGACCCCAGCCCCAGCCCGCCTTCCAAACCTCCGCCTCCAGGATGCAGCGGGACAGCACGCACGCGGCCATCGACGCCCTCACACCGCTGCTAGAGCTCCAGCAGGAGGAAGGCATGAAGACGAAGGATGGCGCGACCCCGCGCTATGACTACGCTACGACCGGCAGCGACGCCCTTCCTGTGTTGCCCGACTACACATGCCAAGGCCGCGGTCTCACCAAGCGCAACAGCACTAGCAGCTCTGAGATCCTCTCTGTGCCTGAACCAAGTCCGGCATTCGATCTGGAGAAGAGCAACGCTTGGCAGCCAGAATTTCAACAAGGTGATCCTTCCGATTCTCCTGCCTTGCATGTGTTTGATGGAATGCCAATACCACGCCCCAGTACTCCTATTCCCTGCGGCCGCTCTAGCACGCTGTCGTGGCTGTTGGACACCGTCCGGACCTCTCCAAATCGAGGGCGCCCCCCGCTTCAGTCCAGCTTCGACTCGCTCCATGGTGAACTCTCAAAATTCTCAGTTTTAGTCTCTCAGTTCGCAGTGGAGATGGGCTTGCAAACGACCGAAATACTGGCCACTAGTTCACCAACAACTATTGCATCTGCTACCTCACTGTTCTGTACAGCAGTAGGCTCGTCAGAGAGCTTTCCTTCTGCTGCATCAACTGCTGTTTATATCGCCCCGCAGGTGTTCGATGATAGGCCAACACCAAGCTCGTGGCAGGGGACACACGAGACAGTTCCTGACTATTATGGGAATCACACTCCAAGTCAGAACTCATGTTTGCCGGATGAAAACAACAACCTCAGCGAGCAAAATATTGATGAACTGCCTCAAGTTTATGGTTTTCACAATCTCAATTGCAAGAGTGTCGTTCTTGAGCCAATGTTTAATGTCTATGAGGATGAAACAAATAGCTCTTCCTCTGAATTTTTTGATGTATCTGCTACTCCGACTGACCGACTGCAGTCTCAGCCATTCGAGCAACTGCCAGTATTCGATTCCTATGATGATGACACTTATGGCTCCTCAACTGAGTCTGTTGGTGTGTTCACTAGCAAGCCTGAGCAGCAGCAATACGAAGAAAAGCATCAAGAAGATGTGCATGATTTACCTCTTGAGTTGCAGCAACAAGATGATGAGAAGGCTTGCAATGTTCCAGCCCTAAAAGCCTCTGATTCAGTTGTCACAAGCTCTAGCAAGCTCAGCAGTGCACATGTGTTGAGAGGATTGAGATGGCTATGGGATCCAGGAGCACATACAGTCAGAACTCAACACGGAACAGAGATATTTGTGAAATACAACAGTTGGTTGAATGATGTTCTACAGTCCATGGCTGATCATGTAGTGGATATCAACCTTCTGTCTCTGTCCACACCCTGGGATCCAGGAGACTATACAAGTTTTAGTTCAAGACTGAACAGATATAATCTTGGAGTGCTCTCTTGCCTATCACAACAAATCAATTGCAAGGTACCACCAAGCCAAGACAATCGTGTACTTCAGTTCGAATGGGATCCAGGTATTCCAAGCTTGACTGACATGATACTGAGCAAACCTGTAGTGCCAAATCGAATTCATAGCAGGCACACACCTTGCACACTATTAATTCTTCTTGGACAGCATGTTAACCTGCACGAATTCTGGGCTCAGTCGGTACCGTGTCTTCTCTGGTGCCATATTCCAAATACTTTCCTAGAGGTACAGTATTGCTGCTTGCCATTTGTTCTGAACTGCTCATATTCAGAACCAATTCAGCAACTAGTCTGCTACTCTCGCATGTCCAGTTCGACAGAAGCTATCTTGTCTGCAGTGTGTATGTCAACTGCTAGTACCCTGTTCATGATACTGATCTTGAGTTTTGAGGAAATAGCAGAAGAAGGTAAAGATGGAGCAGCTGGGCACCAAGTCTCAAAGACTCAAGTACCAATGAGCAAAACCTCTCATATTTGGGATCCTGGTACTAGGTTACTCGTGCACAAGTCCAAATGGTGGTTCGTGTACATAGAAGACATGACCAATTGGTACACAAACATCAAGTTCAATGGTGTTGCTCTATGGCTGTTCCATTCTCTACCTCCTTGATACGGTAAAGGAATTATGAAGGAAAATTGTCAATTGTAAAAGTTTCTGTAGAAACTTGATCCATTGGTGACCAATGGCTTCAAGGGGGGAGTAATGTCAGGGACTAGTAGTGGTGTGTATTAGGGATATCTAGTGCTATGTAATAGTGGGTTGGTAGCCTAAGGGCATATTGGGTATTCTACCTATGTTGGCATCTAGTAGTTGGCTTAGTCTTTATATAGCCATCCTTGTATCATGTCATGGGAACCAAGAATATGAACCCTAAATTGTTATCTTATTTTCTGCAATTTATCTCAGATTTAATTCCTGCAATTTATCACTTTTATCTCTAATTCCCCTCAAATCCCTAGTTCTTGTGATCTTCTTCCTGTCAGATCCATCAGCGTCCTGACAGTGAGGCTGCAACATATCGACGTCTACAATCTTAGATCTTGGATCAGATATGAAGGGTACATGAGACCGCATGAAGCTCACAGAGCGATTGACGAAACCTAAGAATCTAGTCTGTTGAATCTGTTCACGAAGTTCATGCACCCATGATGATGCCATAACCTGAGATCATTGACTGCAACGGTAAGTATATGATATCTTCTACCAGGCAAAGATATTTCACAGGACTGAATTTTCTCTTTGATATGAAGAAGTGCATATCAACTATGGGATGTGAATGCCTGTCATGTATGGTTCCAACTTCTAACTTTAATTTGACCATAATTCTTTATATCAGCTCATAAGTCTAGGTGACTGAGAGGTACCTCTGTACGGAGCTTGGTAGTCGAAACTCTGCCAAGAGATGGCACTACATCATTTCTATTGACAATGGTCGTAATGAAGTCTTTGCCAGACTCAGCCAAGTCCCATGTCATGCAAGCAGCTGAGAAGTAACACTAGAAAATGTTAATATCTCACACGGAGTATTTGTAATTACATAGATCATAATTTTGCAGCATCAAGAAAAGAAAATGAGTTTCTTACGGATGTTTAATGCTCATACTTCAATCAGGAGTTAGTTATTTGGATACCCACTCATAGTCCACAAATTTATGGATCAACAACGCTACCCTAGTCGCCATCATAATCAAGTATGCATGTGAAACTATTGTTCTTTTTTGCCACCATTTGGTTTTCACTACAGGATTAATGTCAGAGAAATTTGTTTCTGAGAATGAATTACAGGCGCAACATGTGAACGCAAGAAAGTTGTCATTACAAGTTTGTGCAAGAAGGCAATACAGTATTTCAGTGGAGGACCAATTCAAGAGTGAAAATTCAGTACAATGTTTTATTCTTGACCTACAGTATTCAGTAGTAAACACATCTTAGAAAGCATACCTGGACCAAATGCGATACATGTAGATGATGATAACCTATCATTCTCACGTAGAATGCATGTCAACAACGCAGCGATACTAGCACCCATTGAATGGCCAATGATCTAAATTAACAACAAAATGCTGTGATGTGAGTTAGCAAACAGAATAAAAAAAAAGGTTCATATGCATTGTACAAGTAGCAAGCATCATGTACTTCGATAAAACATTATACCGGGAACTGCCAGACTACATCAAAGATCCATGAAGAACAAAATACAATATATAGTCAGTTTGATAGAACTTAAGGCACATATATTTTTAAATGATTTATTTTATCGTTCTAGTGTTCTAGGCTGAAGGACAGGCCTGGCGCAGTGGTGAAGTACTCCCCACTTGTGCCAAGAGGTCCTGGGTTCGACTCAGCCTCTCTGCATTGCACTTTGCAGGGGTAAGGCTTGACTCGTATAATCCTTCCCCAGACCCCACCTAGTGTGGGAGCTCTAGCATTGGGTCTGTCCTTTTTAGTGTTCTAGGCTGCTTAACATATACGGTTTCGACAGAAAGGCACGGCTTATCGCATATTTACTAGGTACCCAAAGCATATTATTAGGCTTATTATGGTAAGTTATACATTTTTGAATTTTGTTTCCGCTAATGTCTACTACCTCTGTTCCAATATAAAAGACGTTTTGGTAGGCTTACATCTTATATTTTGGAACGGAGGTAGTACTTGTGTAGACATAACTGTTGTTAACCTTAGTGTGCTTTGTATGAGCCATGCTTAATTTGTACCTGTCTTGCTCAGCACTGGAGAATCTTAGCAAATCCTTAAGACAGGCCTAGCTGTATGAGTACATTAATTGTTTTAAATTTGGCTGCAACAAGTTGCAGTTTCATAATTCATGGAACTTTTGGCAGTGTATCACTGTTATTTTCTGCCTGGACATTTTCTGAGAATAAAGAATAGGCTCTAACCACAATTATCTTTCAAGAACATGAGCACCGCATAACACTGAAAGAGCATCTGTTGAGTAAGAAAACAGTAATAAATTACCATAATCTTGTAGTCTGGGAATTGCTCGGCTGCTCTACTGAGGCAAGGACTGGCCTGATCTGCAATCCACCGAGCTGATGTAGCCATTCCACAATGCGCATATCCCAACACTAGGTTGGATACACGGCCACCTTTAGCCACAACATGATGAAAGGGAATGTCTGCTCCAGTTGCTGCCGTCAACCGCTCCTTAACACTAATAGCCCCCCGAATAAAAAGGAGAAAGCATTTGGAATTTCTATCACGAACAACTGTGAAAGCAGGCTTCAGAAACTGCACAATAGCACATAATTTCAACCGAGTGCTCCGGATTCATAATCTGTCTAGAAGAAACAACAAAACTATTGGCCGCACCATGTTTGGTATGTAAATAATTTAAATGATGGGGCATTGACCGGTACTTACGCACCCTCGCCCTAGATCTTTTAATAAGAACATCAGTCTGATCACAGCCGCCAAACTCCAAAAACACTTTGTATGGCTTCTTTGAGAAATACATGCATAGCTTCATATATCTGAGTAATGACATCAGCTCTTCACTTGCCCCAGGCCCTCGCAGTGGTAGAGAATCACTACCAGTATACTCATGCTGCAGATTACCCTGTTACGGTAAAATAATGCATCATGTGCATGACAACACTTGCAGTTCACCAACATGAATGCTGATAAAAAAGGAATTCCATAAAATACTTTGATGTGTTGATCTGAATCCTCTAGAGTGTAAAATATTTCGTGCAGCCAAAAGCAACTGGCATCTTTCTCTGAAGTTAGGTATTCAGTTTCAAACTAATAATTGCTTCACATTAAATTGCTGGAGCATAAATTAAGTAAAGTAGCAACCAGAGTTTACTACTCTATTCTTTGCAGTATGAAACCGTGGGTTCCAGTTTAACAGAAGGCTAGTCCCAACTCCCAATAAAATGAAATTATAAAAACTAATATTGAGCTTAAAATTTCTTCCTGCAAACAAAATTGGTAAACAGCAGAAAATTACTAAATATGGAGATACAAAAGTGGACTGAAATGAGGGAAAAAACAAAAGTAACATTTATTAATTTAGAGAAGAACACACTGAATTCTCACAAAGATTTCTCCACGGTCTATTTCTGTCATGGTGCTCAATCACAACTTTCCCTCTATTCCTTTCCTAGAAGCTTCAAAAGCAACAAGTAGTAATCCAGCAACGAATATAAATTAACTTAATTATTCAGCTGATTATTTAGTTGGCGCGAATTCCGTTCCTAGATGATTCACAACTAACACGTAGAAATCAAACAATTAAATAGACATCATAGGTGGTCAGCTCTTCTTTATATTTGTGATAATTCTCGTAGATTCTCATAGCATCAGGGAACCAAATTTAGTTAATCACAGCCCAGTCATATCCATCTTGCAAACTAAGCATGGGCACCCACGTAAGCTCTAAAAGCTACTTAAAAAATAGAAGGAAGATTCTCCTTGTAAAACCAAAAGAAATCAACGAAACAGCGACAATCTTGACCGAGAAAAAACAGCGACAATCTTGATATCCACGGACGGAAGCAACCAAAGCGCGTAGGCATCACCGTAGACCACACTACCAACAACGAAGAAGTGAAAAAAAAAACTCGCGTAAGAACACAACGAGACCAAATGCTCTGGGACTACTCTGAGTCTTTGATCAGAACGGGCGCGCACCTGCTGCCGCATGTAGTAGTTGATCCCGAAGGCGAGGTCCCCGAGGGACCACTTGCCGAGCGTCTCCCCGTAGGCGAACCGCACGGTCCTGGCGGCTTCCACCACCGCCTCGCCCCACCCTTGCGGGGCCCGCTCTGGCCACCGCCGCCCCCGCCTCGCGCGCGCCTCCTTCTTCCTACGCTCCCTCGCCTCCGCGTCCACCGAAAGCGCGGTGGATATCATCTCGTCCCCGCAGAGCCGCCCCGAAAGCACCAGGTAGACCAGCACCGCCGTGCCCGCCGCCGTCGCCACCCCCGGCGATCCCATCGGAGCACGGCCGCACGGGGCGCTCCTATCACGCCCGCGCGCGGAGGAGAGGAGAGCTGTAGAAGGGGGAGGGAGCCGGAGCGACCGGAGAGGAAGCGAGAAGGGCGTTGCTTGCTGAGAAGGGCGTTGCTTGCTGCGGGTTGCCGCCTTGCCGGCCGGGGGAACGGCTAAATTGAAGGGGAGGATGTGAATGAAAGACGCTTTTGCCCCTGGAGTTT
Source organism: Poa pratensis (assembly GCA_947311845.1). Classification (NCBI taxonomy): domain Eukaryota; kingdom Viridiplantae; phylum Streptophyta; class Magnoliopsida; order Poales; family Poaceae; genus Poa; species Poa pratensis. The sequence continues at coordinate 22,519,307 of CAMZMU010000116.1, read as the reverse complement.
TTGCTTCAGCTCGGGCGATGCCTTGCTACGAGCGACGGCAGTTTTACTTTTCGTCCAAGCACACCAACGACTACTTTTTTTTCAGTCTTCCTTGCGGCAAACACCAACAACTTCTTGTTGATGAAGTCTAAGGACTTTGGCTCACAAGTTCCATCCCAAGCTTTTAAGCTTTCGGTTTCACATGTGAATGTGTTTTCAACAAAGGAATAACACTACTTAAACAACACTCGGAGAAGCAAAGGAGGAAAACAGAGCATGTGAGCAGAGGCGGATCCAGTGGGGGTGCCCCCTCCAAAAACGCAGATTTTTTTTAAACTAGTACTCGCTCCGTTCTATTTTAATTGACTCACATATATATCTAGATATAGATGTACCTAATACTAAAACGTGTCTAGATGCATCCATACGTAGATATATGTGAGTCAATTAAAATGGAACGGAGGGAGTAGTATTCAGACCAGTTGTACATGTATACGTAATGAAAAATACGAAATTAATAAAAATGTGTGGTCAAAACTTCAGAGTCCCATCTAGTTCTCGCAGCCCATCTATTTCTCACTGCCCAACAAGCCCATTTACATCTTATTCCTCTCGCATCGCTTGTTCCGTCCATCTCAGCATCCACTCGAACAAAAAAAAGCAAACCTGAGCGGGGATCGACCTAAATCGAGGGCGCGAGGCTGCAGCTGTCGGCGGCGGACCAAGCTTCGAGCTCCCAGAGCCGCAGTGGCGCAGCGCGACAGCGGGGATAGCCGGCGATTGGCGAGTGGTCAGTGGCGACCTAGTGCGCGGCGACCGGCGACGGCGTGGCCGGTCTGCTGCGCGGGCGCCGGGCGGGCAGGCGACCGGCGGTCCGTCCATCATCCGCGTTTCGTGACCAATCGAGCTAGCGAGCCGCTTCCTCTCCGTCAGAGTCAGACCAACATCGACAGGTACATCGACTAGGAGTAACTTAATTTCTTGTTTGTGAATTTGTGTGAAAGACAAATAACCGAACCACCGTGTGATTGCATTGTATTGATTCAACAATTGGGGATTATTTCTTGTGTAGATTATTGAGATTGATACCACTGTTGCTTGAGATATGAAGAGAGGCAACGCCATAATGTCTCTGTTCCAGAAGCATGAAGCAAAGGTGAAAAAAATGCATCTTCTTCATCTCCGACTGCGAGGCCGTCTGTTGAAGGGCTGGCTGAAGGACAAGATATTGCCGGAGAAGGACTAGCTACAGGAAGTGGACTACATCGGATGAAAGTGCCTTTACCGAATGCTAGGTATGTTCCTTATGCAAGATCACCTCGTTGTTACCCCCAAACAAACAATTGATGATCATTATAGAAGAGAAGTATTCCTTGGTGTCATTGATAGTATTCGGCAAGAGCTTGATAATAGGTTTGATGAAATAAATATGGAGTTGCTCATTTGCATGTCAGCCTTGAATCCTATCAATGCATTTGCTTCTTATGATAGAAAGAAAGTTTTAAGGCTTGCCGAGTTCTATCCCAACGATTTCTCACAAGCGGATTTGCTGAGACTTGCTTTACAACTTGACAACTTTATTGATGACATGAGAAATGATGATAGATTCACAGACTTACAAAATCTTGGTCAGCTTTCTATGAAGCTCGTTGAAACAAAAAAGAGTGTGCTTTACAAGTTGGTGTATTTGCTTCTCAAATTGGTGTTGATTTTGCCGGTGGCAACCGCAAGTGTCGAGAGAGTATTTTCTGCGATGAACATAGCGAAGACCTATCTGAGAACAACTATGGGTGACCAATTGTTGAATGATTGCTTGGTCACATATATTGAGAAGGAGATCTTCAAGAAAGTGAAGGATGATGATATTATCAAGCTTTTCATGGCAGCAAGAACATGAAGAGTAGTGTAAGGTTGAAATTTGGTAATTGTTGCTGTTTTGGTTATCTTTTATTGGCATAAGATCTTATTAGAACTATATGTAATTTGGTATTATTTTGGTATAAGACATTAAGGCTGAATTTATGATTTTTTTGAACCAAATTTTTTAAGCTTGGCACCCCGTTGATCAATTCCTAGATCCGCCACTGCATGTGAGCCCATCTCTAATTTCCTTTTTCTTTTGAGATGGTATACCGTCCAAACGGCCGAAATCTCGAGAAACTGTTATAACATTGATAACGAAAGTAGGTTGGCAATGTTGTGAAAAATTGGTGATGTGCAAATGGACGAAGGAAACAAGATCATCATGCTCAAAATGAAATGAGAAAAAATAGTACCGTCATAGGTAAATATATAGTACTACCTCTGTCCTTGAAAGTAAGACGTACTCCCTCCATTCCTTTAGATAAGGCGCACTTTTTTTCCGATTTATCCCAAAAAGGAAGGCGCATAGTTGATTCTATGGGTAACTATCCTAATCTACACCTACCGCTTGGGCTTGCATGCATGCATGCATGCGGCCTAGGGGATGGCAGAAGCACGTCTTGCGCTGGATGTTCATTGGGGAGATGCGGCCGCAACGGGCAGAAAAAATTAAGGCAACATATACGATTGGTTGTTTGGTCATGGGTAAAATTGGAAAGATTTATCTCACCTGATCTCACCTTGGTAATAGCGCTAGAAGAATCATGCCTTGTTTATCGAAACGGAGGGAGTATATATCAACAACAACAAACAACAACAAAATCTTTCATTCCCAATTAAGTTGGGGTAGACTAAGTTACAACCCATAAGATTTCAAAACCAAGTCATGGTTCTGACACATAGATAGCTAACTTAACGCATATATAAGTCAAACAATGTAAAAATTGACCAAGTTTATAGAAAAACAACCAACAACAAAAAAATTATATGGATATCATATGAAATATATTTCATGATGTACGGTATTGGTTTGGTATTGTAGATGATAATAGGTTTAAAGCACACAACCAAAAATGACCGTTGCTGCCCAGCGTGCCCGCGACGCGCGCCGCCCAACGCTCGCGCGTCTCCGGCGGCCACCGGCGGTAAGCCCTGCCTCCCTTCCACCTTCCCGAGCCTCTCCCACCCCCCACCACCGTCGGCCACCTTCCCATCCAATTTCACCCCCGTGTTTCTCGGCTTTGTGCCTGCGAGCGGCTCCGACGCGGCCAGATCCAGATGCGCCGCCAAGCTCGGGGCCCCGGCCCTGCCGCCTCCGTCTCCCTCCGTCCAGCCTAGGCGTCGGCAGCAGGGCTTCGTGTACGGTTCCCTGCGCGTCGTTGATGCTGCCCACGATCACGTGCGTGTCCCAACGACCGCCGCTCCGGCGCCACCGCTCGCCGGCCTCTCGGGCTCCCAGGACGGGCCCGTGCGGCCGCTGCCACCGGCGCGGTTCCCTGGAGGTTTGGGCTCCCGCGACCTCGTGCGCGTCCCGTCAGCCGCCGCTCCGGCGCCGCCGACCGCCGGCCTCTCGAGCTCCCAGGCCGGGCATGTGCTGCCGCCGCCACCGGCGCGGTTCCCTGGTGGTTTGGGCTCTAGCGACCACGTGCCCGTCCCGTCGACCGACGCTCCGGCGCCGCCGCCCACCAGCCTCTCGCGCTCTCTGGCTGGACCCGTGCTGCCTACGCTGCGGTCCATCGTCGTGGTGCCGCCCTCCCGCATGGATGAGGAGGGTTGGCTCACCGTTCCACCGCGCCGCCGCCCGGCATGCCGACCCGATGACGGAGGAGCCAGGCTCAGGCCGCGTGGCTCCCTGGACAACGTGGCCGCGCTTCGCTTCCAGAGGCGCACAGAGGGGCTGTGTGCCTGGTGCCTCGCCCCCATTCACCACCACCACTCCGCCGCCTGCACTGCGCCGATTTGGTGCCTCTCGTGCAAGCTCTCTGGTCACAAGGAGAGAGATTGCTCGCTCCGGCGCGCCTCCAAGTCTGCTCGCCCCGGGGCTGCTCGCCTTCCTCCTCGACAGCCTGCATCCTCCCCCTCGCGCCAGGAGCCCATTCATGGGCTGCTGTCACCGCTGTCCCACGCGTCGTCCCCGAGCCTGCTCCGTCAAGGTCTGCCGCGCCTCCCTCGCCACCGCCACCCTTGGAGCACGCCTGCTGCGCGGCGCTTCTTCAGCCTCAGCTCGTCCGCCCGTGCAACCTTCACGCCGATGAGATGCGCAACATCCTCTCCGACATGGCGGCATCTCTCCGGGCTGAGCTAAAGGAGCTAGTGGCCGACGCCATCGCTCCCTTCCTCGCCGCTTCTTCGGCCGCGTGCGACAGGATCGAGCGCGCTCGCGGCATCACCTCTCGGGCGGAGGTGCTCAGCGATGTCCTGCTGCCTATCCACGGGGCGAGCTCCCCGGCCCCCTCGCCTTCTCTGTGCGGCGATGAGGCTGTGCAGGTTGACGAAGTGGCGCGCTTGCTGCCGGAGATGAAGCTGAATGGTGGGTCTGAGCCCTGCCACGAGATCACGTCACCTTGTCCATCGCCGGCGGGCAGCTCTGAGCTGGATGGTATTGACGCCACTCCAAGTCCTGTTGGGCTGCGGCAATCCTTGAGCTTCGGGGTGGCGCCGACTCAGCTTTTCGTTGAAGATGCCATCGCCGTCGAGCTCACTATCGTCAATGAAGACTCGGAGCCATCGCGGGATGCTGATTTAGAAGAGGAAGATGACTCGGAGCCGTCGCGGGATGCCGGTTCAGAAGAGGACGCTGAAGCTACCTTGTTGGGTGATCTCCTAGCTCCCTCGTCGGCCCTAGGCGGGGCGGGAGGGGTGAGCGCGGAAGGAGACGTCGTGACCCCGTTGCTGAGCTCGGTCCAAGACCTCTTCACCATGCCGAATGTGCCCCTGCTTCCTTGTCCTGCACCTCGGACACCGGTCTTGGCCCGTGTTGAGGTGTCGACTCCGAAGATTCGGCAAAGTGCTCGGCTGGGAGACAAACCGAAGATGCACACCATGGATAAAGTTACCCGTGTGCTGAACAAAAAGATGGGCATTCAAGTTGTAGATGATGCCCCTCTGGAGCAGGCTCGGAAGCAGTTTGTGGGTAGCTACAAGACACAGATGTCTGACTCAGCTTTGCAGGGCCTCGCTCGTCTTTTCAAGCTCAACATCCCGAGCCTTGCCGCTGCTGACGACACGCTCTTGGGTCTGGCTGGTCCAGGGGGTGTGGAGTTTGCGCCTTCAGCCGAGTAGGAGGCTTACGTCTTGTTCTTTTGCCCTTTCCAGCGTGTGCTGGACTGTGTCGAGGGCCGAGTTGTAGAAGTTATGATCGGCTGAGTTTTTTGCTCTGACCGGTTTTGTATCTTCTTTTCATTTTGGCCTAGGCCTCTGCTGTTTACTCCTTCTATATAAATATAAAAGGCAAAGCTTTTGCCTTATTTAAAAAAAAATGTAAATAGGTTTTTTTTTTGTAAAACCTTGGTCAAACTTTATAATGTTTGACTTTTCAGAAAAAAAGTATACGACTTTGAGTAACTAAGGGATTATTATCTATCCCCACCCCACCCCCGCACACCAAACACCTACAAAAGATACTTCATTTAGTTAATGATGCACAGACTCCGTGTTTCAAAACAAAATGCAGGATGCTTCATTATACCGTAACCTGTCAAACCAATTAGTTTTCAAAATTTTCATAATCATTCGCAGCGTGGTGGAAGAGGGTGCACTTGCATCCCACCTATGAGCGGGGCACGCCAAAAAGAATTCACACTCTAAATTCAACACACTAGGAACTTTCTTGATTCTAACGAACATTCGGATGAGTTGGATGAATTTATTTCTATATGCATTGCCTGGTTTATAAAAATATTTTAATCTATATGATTTCCCCCCTAAACTCTTGTAAATATTCCTACAAGTAGTCAAACTAGACCTCTTCAAACTCTAGTCCAGGTCAGTCTTGAAAAAGCACGAGCTAAATGCCTCAAGCTTGATCTTGACTTGAAGTAAGTAGAAACAATTTTTTAAATTTTAAAGTATTATTTTTAGTTATCTTAGAGTTCAGATAACATTACTGTAAATCATTATCTAAAACTCTTTTGGACTTCAGGGCCAGGTTTCTGTATGCACCTTTGTGTGCTCAGATTATTAGGCACATTGGATGTGTTTCCTCTTAACTGATGAGTTGAATTGGGACGGACGAGTCATGTGGCTATGCAAAACCGACGATGTTAGTCCAGCTCATGCTCTCTCTCGCTCGAAACAGGCTTTCGTCCCGCCTTATAAATAAAGCAACATGCCAAGCAAGTTCATACACTGTTACAAACATAAGAGCGGTAAGGCCGCTTGCTGGGGGCGCAGCACAAGTAAGCCCACATGAAATAAGCAAGAAAAGGCGGTGGTGGGGGGGGGGGGGGGGGGGGGGGTGAGAGAGATACATCGAGATAATGAAGCGAAGGGCGAACAAAAAGAGACTAAGCCCCTCCGGCGCTAGCTGGAAGAAGAGGAGGAGATGCGCCGAGCCGTGTCCACAAGCCTATTAGCCGTATGTTTCATCATGAGTGACATAGAGGAATACCAATCCACGAGTGATGGAGTTAGAGATATTTACTTCAAATAACCTTCAAGCTACCTTGTTTTAATCAAGAATATTTATTGTATTCTAACTGTTGAATAAATAAAGCAAGATATTTTTCTATAAACAAGAATTTGACTTAGCATAGGGGACACTTGTATTGGAATGCCACTTTAGGTTAGATCGTAGGATCAGTTCATAAAAATCATATAGAAATCATAAAATTAAATTAAAAACATAACATATATATGGGAAAATACCTGGTGGAACATGGCTCCACGTGAACCTGAATTTCAAGAAATCCATATTTCAAAGTTTCACAAAAATTTGTAATAAATCACGCAACTGCATATATATTTTCTTGATATTTAATTACTCATGCAAAATTTGAAGAAGAAATACGATCGTAGGTGGCTCACACAAAAAAAGAGAAAATGGAATTCTATATTTTTGCACATTAAAATTCTGGGCTATTGTACTGTTCCTTGGACACTATGTTTTTTCCACCAGTTACATACTTTGTATTTTACTTAAAAACTTGACATGCACACACCTCCATACGTTCTCTACGTGCGTGATTTATTCCGTATTTTATTTAGTAACTTTTATTTTAATATTCATCAGGTTCACATAGACCCTTGTCCACCAAATCCGCGTTCGCATACTTGTGCGCATAGCTGAAAAAATCAGATAAATTTGATCTATAGATAAAGAATCAAGAAAGATAAATGCGACTGTTAATAGTGTCAACTTTAGGTGAATAGTAGTTTGCACTATTCATGGTCTTTTTTGGTTATCTAATAAGTGTACGCTGAAGCTATTGTTTTCACATTGTATATATAACATGGACGTGTGTTGTCTTTTTTTTGAGAATTTATGAACATGTTTTGCATTATTTTAAATGACTTCACAATCCTATGGAAGGGAAGATTTTGCCGCCGATTTAGCACACATACTTCAAGGCTGGCTGTTTTTTTAGGCAAGAACCGTAGAACATGTATTTTTATTATATTAAGCAATATGTACAAAAAGGATGACCCAAAAGAGGTCCAACCAACTCCAGTTTTTTATAACATTGATAAAAAAGGAAAACTAATCTGGTACTGGAGGGATAACCGAATCAATCCAGTTCTTCAAAATTTCTGTATATTTAGGCTTGATTCGAAAGCCTAGGATGATTTTTTTTTCTGAGTTGAATCCTCCATGAAAGTAGACTGGGTTGAATATTGTTGAATATCTTATCATTTCTCTGCTTCTATATATTCCAGCTTCCCTTAATGGTAATGTCCATAGCAATTTTCTTTGGTATTACATCTGAGATGAGGCAGCATTCATCCAAAACTTAAATCCCTCTCCTTTTGTTTTAAAAAATCGAACCCGCACTCCAGAGAGAAAGGGCAGTCAAAGAAAAGGTGTAGGGCTGTCTCTTCAGCGCTGCAGTTGCATAGCACACAGTTGTAGCTTGGCAGATGGAACATTTTCCTGATAGCAGATTCCTTGTGTTAACACGATCGTGAAGAACTAGCCAGAAGAAAATTTTGTATCTCAGAACTGCTGCCGATTTCCAGAGTTTTTTGGAATATCTCATGACTTGCCGACTCGGGCAAGTAAAGATAGCAGGGTTTTAGCTAACCTCATCTAACTTAGCTTTTCATATGTTCTACTTGTCAATTGCTAATCCATCTTAATATAATGTCGCAATCATTCCTATTCTTCTATTAATGAGTACATGATGCTAATTATATAGACCCTACCATTGAGCTGTCCCTGGTAGCTCCTTGCAAGGATGCTCATGATTAGTCCCAAAGCGTTTATTGCTTTTAAATTGAACCAACAATATAATAATTTGGTTTCTTGATGAAGTTGATTCTCACTAATTAAACACATATATTAGACGGCTTAACTCTGGATTTTTCACCTCAATCAAATTTCTGAATTTGATCGATCCCCTGGCCTGAAGTATGCTAGCCAATTGCAAATCCAAACAGCATTAATGGTTTTATTTGCTTAATTTTAGGAAATTATACGTGTTAAGCTAGCATGTATATGTCCTGAGCTAGCATGTACTGTCATTTGTGTTGAGCTCTTTTGTTTCCACTGCTTTGACTTAGACTAACCCGCCAAACCAACAAGGTTTCTTCCAAAAATATGTTTTAGATTTCTTGGCAAGGGTAGTCTGGTCAGTCCAACTGGTAGGAAGAAGCTGCTGCCGCCCGCTGCTCCTCTGAAAGCTGTGGAATCAGCCAGGGAGAATATGGGGAAGCATATGCATAGAAGCTCTCCAATGGTGTGACCCCACATGATGGAGAAGTAAGAGAGGATAACACAACACATCTTAATTTAATTAGCGAAGTATTTTCAGCAAATCAATGTGATAGAAATGACAGCAGCGGAAGCAAGCTCAAACCTGGAGGCAAGGTATAACCTGAAGGAATCGTGTATATTCTTTCGGTATCTCTGTGTTTTTATGCTTGGATATTCCATCCTTGCAAGGCTTGGGTTTGAATCCCTTGATTTGATTTTCACGTGCCGGGAAGGATTATCGAAGAAGCTGCCTCTCAGTCTCAAGGAAACACAAGTTCCATATATTTAACAAATTGTAGGAGTATGTAGGATTTTATTTTTTTGCGGTAGGATAGCACAATATTTATATGTGTACAACATATGTATTTTCTATCTGCTCTTCTTAAAGAATGCAAATACTCATTTTGAATTTTATTCCAAGTGCATATGACCTGGGGAACCTGATGTAATTAGTTCTGAGTTGATGGTGGCGAGACGGGATGTTCTACCGAATCTGTCTTTTTTGTCACTTGTGTACTCCTGACGTAATCAATTAGTTGGAGGACCATGAGATGCCCTCATGTAATTAGTTTCTCCTCCAGCGGCACCCGATTAGGCCTTGTTTACTCCAAGAGTTTTTTAGGGGATGGGAAGAGTGGGGATGAGAGGGGATTTGGTGAACACCCAATCCCCACAAATCCCCACAAATACTCTTCCCCTACAATATACTAGCATGGACTAGAGTTTTTGTGTTAGGCAAAAATGAGATGGTTGGTAGGGAATATTTGGGGATTATCCCCTCCCATCCCCTAAAATACACTAGAAGTAAACAGACTAGTGAGGATTTTCCGAGATCCGGGATAATCCCCTCCCATCCCCTAAAATACACTAGAGGTAAACAAGGCCTAGTGAGAACTCGTTGGCCGGACAAGTGATGATGCTAAAGCATCAACAGCGAGTTTGTACACTTCGGTCTAACCACTAAATTTTGATTTGGCAATATCGACGCACGGTTGCTTCTGTTAGAGTATAATACGGTTTGGACTAGTTTTGGTAATTTAGGATTGTAATCCAAGTCTATCTCTATTAGGTTTCATAGTATCCAATTCTTGTACCCCTTTATATACATCCCACCGTGGATCAATGTAATCAATCTAGATCAAAGCAATACAGTCCAATATTCCGCAATCTTACGTGGTATCAGAGCAATCCGCTCTGTAGCCTAGGGTTTAGCCACCAACGCTTCCGCCGCGCCGCTCCCGGCGAGATTCATCTCGGTCGCGCGTGCAAATAGTAGATTAGATCTTCGATCATCAAAATTTTCTCGCCGGCCACTTGATCGACGTTTCTTCTTCTTTCGCCGATCATAGATTCGATTGCGTCACCCGCCGCCTGTCATCCTCGTGCGCCTCTACTCCAACACGTCGTCGACTCATCTCCGGCAACTCCACGTCGCCACCACGCCGGGTTGTCTTCGACAACATTGATCTGGACAGGGTCGTCCCCAAGTGCGCGCCTCGCCGTCAACAAAAGGGCTGCACCAACAACGCTCGTGGTCATCATCGCCAACAATTTTCTACATCAAGAACGTCCCCCGACATCTACTACCTCGCCGACAACTATCTACACCAACAAACGTCTTCAACAACCACCACGCCGTCTTCGTCCACCGCAACCGAGCCGCTAGAGTTGCAGTCTATTTTTTATTTGCACAATTTACTTTTTGCAACATTTTCGTCTACTCCGGCAACAAACGGCGGAAAATCTGCTCTACGCACCGACCGATCTCGGAGATCTTCTCTGCTTCTTCATCCAGCTCTGGCTCGCAAGGTTCATGGTGGTCCCTGTCTTCGCATGTCCGGTAGTGGCAACACCGGCGTGTGCCTTCGTCCCCGACGTGCTTCCGAGTCTGGCAAGCTCGGCAAGGCGTGCCGCCTACCTCGACTACACCAACTCCAGCAACATCTACCTCAACTACCCCAACAACGGCAACATCAACCACGACTACAACGCCCACAACTCGGCTACATCGACATCGGCATAAAGGGCTATCACCTCGGCTCCCTCTCCAGTTTGCTCCAGTCAGACCGTCCGCAACGCTCCAGCTGTTCCCGTCGCTACCGATCCGACTGCGGGGGGTGTTAGAGTATAATGCGGTTTGGACTAGTTTTGGTAATTTAGGATTGTAATCCAAGTCTATCTCTACTAGGTTTCGTAGTCTCCAAGTCTTGTACCCCTTTATATACAGCCCACCGTGGATCAATGTAATCAATCTAGATCAAAGCAATACAATTCAATATTCCGCGACCTTACAACTTCTTGGCCTTGCTGAAAGTGGTGGCTCAAAACTCAGCTTTGGGATTGAAAATTTTGAGATCGAGCTATGGTTGGACTCGTCATAATCGCTGCACGTGTAGTGATTTCTCCCTAAAAGATTTCCTTAGGAGTTGTGTATTTTCTATATGTTTATGTCTTTTACCATATGGGTTACTGGTACCCTGTTAGAGGTAGTGTTGAAAGGCACAAGACTTTGGATTTGTCTCCTTTGAATTTTGTGAACATTGTAATAAGATTATGGATAAGTGCATCGCCTCGATGCAGAGTGTAAGGCTTGCTCCCCTTCTTCGTTTTGCATTCGTTGCGTCGAGCTTCCATGCGCCGAAACATCTCCTCTGCATACACAAATTATGGAAGGCAAGACATTTAGTAGACATGTACGCGTGCCTGCCAGGGAATCACTGCTTATATAGACTTTCCGGCTGTGGCTATGATGTTTCCTTTGCCGCTTTGCCAACATAATCATGATGGAAAAACTATCATCTACAGTCACTTCGTCTGTTCGTTGGCTTAAGTGGGAGCTGGAATTCTTGTCGGCCAAGTGGAATGCGGCTCCTGTATACCAGTACACAAGGAACAGGAAGATGTTTTCTAAACTGTGACGGAGATAGTCCCACTCCCCAAATTATGTATAATCAACAAAAAAGGCCATTCATGCTACTGACATTCAGAGATATCACGTTCAAAATCATGAAAGAGAAAAGAGTTAAGGATCGACGCATTGATTGAAAGAAATCTTATGGGAATCTCAAAAACGGATAAACGATATATATTCCGGTGAAAGATAATATAGCTAGGCTGGGTTGTTTCAAAAAAAGGAAGGAAGAAGTGGCGGACCCAGGATTTGGGAAAGACCGGGGCTAATTTCTAACGCTAAAAACTATGAAAAATTACACATCAATTCTATCCAAACAGCATACAATATTTTCTAAAGCACACAAAAATGCATCAATGGTGTTTTGATGTGAAGCGTAAGTTCAATATTTAATCAAATGACAATAAGAAAAGCAAAAAAATAGAGTGGTGGAATAATAATAGCATAATGAGACACATGTTTGGTACCTAAATGACAGAAACTTTGCTCTGGTCCTAGCCTACTATTTCCTCATTGATCATAGAGAAGAACCAGACACTACAAAAACAACAACAAAAAATCATAAAATAGCATGGATAATACATGATACATAGACAATATTGATAAGAAATAACTTACCACTAGCCGCACATGCTAATTGTTTCTTGCGCGACCTCACCCTAAATTTTATTATCTTCGATGCTTTTAAATATGACTTGCTCAATATAGCATAACATACTATGATTCATCCAATCATCATTCATCCTGTTCCTCGAATTGGCAATTTGTGACGCCGATGAAAAATAAGATGACACTAATATTGATGAATAAGTATTCGATCTCTTTGTACCCCTCATCTTCTACATAATCAGATTAAGTAAAGTTAAAAGTTACTATTAGCTAAACCTAATTATAGCAATCTTGTAGCAGTTCAATCACTGAAAGTCTGAAATTGTATGTTCCCTTCATTAAAATTCAGAGTTTGCAGTGGAAATCTACCTATGAGTAGATGCAGAAGACGCACGAAGACTTCCAATTGAAGGTGACGAACTGAAATGACGAGGTTCTTCAGGCTCAAATGGCGTTGTAGCGACGTCTTCACGAGCTTCAAAAGATCGTGTCTCTGTACGCCGGCCCGTGGGGCGGCGACGGCCGATGGCGGCAGCACGATTGGGTCGACAGGGCCTTGCCGCTGGCGGCGATCGAACCGAAGTTGCAAACTGAATACGAACATGCAGTGGGTACGACTAAGAAAAGGTAACCCTTCACGAAGGGAAACGGTAGTGAGCGGCGAGCGTACGTACGGCCACGTGTCGTGCGCGCACGGGTGCGGGAGAAGCGTACGGAGCACCCGTGGCCTTGTTCTGATCCGGAGCCCCCGCGTACGTGATCGATCGTTGCTTCTCCAGCCGCGTACGCGCGTGAGTACTGGTCGTTGTACTCCTCTAGCCGTCCACTTCTCTTGTCGCATAGTACGCCGAACGTACAACTAACAAAAGCTTGTGCCATGTGAAGTATTAGTACACAAAACACAGAGTAAAGAGTACGAAATAAACAGAGCATGGTGTACAAAGTACACAGAGTACGGTGTACAAACTAAATCGGAGAGAGTACAAAAACATAAGTAGACGATGTACAAATTACACATAACTAGAAGTACAAAACATAGAGAGGACGATGTACAAAATAAACAGAACACAACAGCAAGTTGTACAACTACACAAACACATATTGTACAACTACATAGACACATGTTGTACAACTAGACATACACAGATTGTACAGACACAAGTTGTACAACTAAACAGACACAAGTTGTACAACTAGACAAACACGGGTTGAACAGACACAGGTTGTACAACTATGCAGACACAGGTTGTACAACTACGTAAAAACAGTTGTACAGACACAGGTTGTACAACTATACAGACAGGTTGTACAACTATACATAACTGAGAGTAAAAAAAAGTTCGTCGAAACCTATCAACATGGGATCTAGTTTTGAAGATCTCGACGCGAGAAGCTCAAAAGTGAAAACGGATCTTAATTTGGATAAATGGTTCTCAATATATTTCATTTTCAAAATTTGGATTTGAAAAATAAAAGGCACAAAGGGAAACTACATGCTGATACGTCTCAAACGTATCTATAATTTTTGATATTCCATGCTTGTTTTATATCAATTACCACATGTTTTATATGCACTTTATATCATATTATGATATTTATTGGACTAACCTACTAATAGTTGGCAAAGTGCACAATGTTCTTGTTTTACACTTTAATGTGTAGAAATTATCAAAATTGGGCAAAGGAAACCTTGTTGGAGTCAAATTGAGACTTTCCTGAAATCTGTCTGAAAACTTTTTACGGAGATTATCAGTTTGACCCTCGAAGATGTCGTCCAATGGAAATCAAATTAAATAGAAAGTTGTCACAATTTTCCATACGAAGATTTTAAGCCCGAGATCAGCCCAATCGGAGTTCGTACGCGGCCTGAAGGCCCATTTTGGTGTAACCCTAAAAGGGGGTGACGGAAATCCGAGAGCCCATATAAAGAAGGAAACCCTAGGTCGTGAAAGGCCACCAAAAGCCACGAATTTTCCTCCTCTTAGCAGCCGCCAAGGAGGGGGAGGAGCTCCTCCATTGCTGCACCATCACCAAGGAAGAAGAAGGGGGCCAAGGGCCGCCGCCGCCGCGCCGTGGCTGCTGTGGGTCGCCGCCTCCACTCCGGGCTGCACCTCTTCATCAACCTCTCCATCAAGTGTGCTCACCATGACCCTGTGTGAGTAGTTTTCACCAAGGCTGCGGGCTCTACCGGTAGCTATGTGGTTCATCTCTCTCTCCCATGGTGTGATCTTTATGTGATCATGAGCTTTGTAATCTAGTTGGATCCATGGATGTTACTCTTCGTTATCTTATGAATTATGCTACTTGAGTGGTTTTATTAATGTAAACTCCGGAGTCACCTGTGTCCCATGGTGCGAAGTTGACAGTGTGCGTACCGTGTGTGACTCTTAGGCCAAAGATTACATGAATACTTATCATGAGTTATTATTTGTGTTGGATGTCTCTATGAAATTGTGGTGTTTGTCTAGTACTATTTTGGGACGCTCTTAGTGACATTGGGGTTCCCTAGATGTGGAATGCAACTTTAAGGTGTGCTTTTATAGCCCTACGCAGTGGATTGGTGTTCGTTATCCAACAAGAAAATAGCTCAGAGTAGCATAGTGAAGAGGAAATATCTATGTATTTAATTATATTATTATTGTTGAGAGTGTCCACTAGTGAAAGTATGATCCCTATGCCTTATTTCCAAGCATTGAAACACCGCTTGCTCTCATTTTGTCTCATGTTTGCTTGCTGCCATCTTTATTTCAGATTGCAATTAACAATTATAATCATTCATATTACTTGCATTTCACTATCTCTTCGCCGAACTAGTGCACCTATACATCTGACAAGTGTATTAGGTGTGTTGGGGACATAAGAGACTTCTTGTATCTTAATTGCAGAGTTGCTTGAGAGGGATATCTTTGACCTCTACCTCACTGAGTTCGATAAACCTTGGGTGATCCACTTAATAGAAACTTGCTGCTGTTTTACAAACCTCTGCACTTGGAGGCCCAACACTGTCTACAAGAATAGAAGCGTGCGTAGACATCAAGCTATTTTCGGGCGCCGTTGCCGGGGAGGTAAGGTAAAAGGTACTCACATCCTCCAGCTACTTAGCTATTTTCTAGCACTGTTGCTGACGTGTGAGTGCTTGAAGGTATTTCCTTTAGATTCTGCAGTTATATCTTTTTGTTTCTTATTTTTATTTCACTAGTTAGACTTAATGGAAAACAATAAAAAATAGAGATCTTTATGAACTTTATATTGAATTAGGACATGATGTTTTTGAAGAGAAAATTAAAAAATCTATGGAAGTGTGTTTGCATAATAGTGACAGCAATGTTATTAGCATGAATTCTTCGAACACCATTATTGCTAATGCTATGAAAAAGTCTAAGCTTGGGGAAGCTAGTTTTGATGAATATGGTATTTTTAGTTCCCCAAGTTTTAAGGAGAAAAATTTCTTTGATGATACTTTGCCTCCAATTTATGATGATTATAATCATTGTGATGTTTTCAGTCCACCTACTATTGAGTATATAGTTTATGTTGATTATGATATGCCTCCTATTTATGATGATTACAATGATGGATGTGATAGTTTTACTCCCACTATTACTAATGAAACTATTTTTACTTATGTGGAGAGTATTGATACTTTTATGCATATGGATCATGGTAAGAATGTTTCATGTGATGTTATATTGTGGATTTTATCAATGATGCTACTGAAAGTTTTTATGAGAGAGGGAGACATGACTTCATATACCACAATAATATTAAGTCTCCTCTCTTTTTGTTGAAATTTTTGAAGTTGCACTTGCTTTGCCTTCCTATGCTAGTCACTTTGTGCTTTATTGATTTATTTTCTTACAAGATCCCAATGCATAGGAATTGGGTTAGACTTAAATGTGTTTCACATTTTTCTCTTGATGCTCTCTTTTGCATTTCAATTCTTGTTCCTATGTGAGCATCATTAAAACTATCATGGCTGTCCAGAAAGCAGATTCATAAGCTTCACTGCGAAAAATGTTAAAAATCACAGAAAATGAATTTTGACCTGAAATTTTACGACAGCATTCTTCAGCTATTAATACACATTTCATTAGTTCAAAATTATCTGATTTGAGCAACGTAAGTGCCTCTGAAAATTCACTCTTTACGGGCTGTCCAGTTTTTGTCAGATTCTATTTTTATTTTGCATTACTCTCATTACTTGTGTTTTGTGTAGTTCTATTGATCAAAGGGCAATGCACAACTATAGTAACAGTAGCAAATGTTTAGAATCAACTCATGATATGTCTTTGCTGTACCTATGAGGATTTAATTTATGGAGACACTAACCCCTCTAATCAAGTTTTGTGTTGAGTTTTGTGTAAAGAGAATTTTTCAGGTGAAAGAGTTGAGGGTGATGAACAAATATCAAGAGGGACAACCACTCAAGATTGGGGATGTTACCCCTAGACTCACCCAACATATATCAAATAAGTACAATAATTCAAGTTTGGGGATGCCAAGCCACTTCACTCCAACCATCTTGATAACAAGTAAGTAAGCCTAACTACATGGCTATAAAGAAAGCGCTTTATGATACGTCCAAAACGTATCTATAATTTTTGATTGTTTCATGCCATTTTTATGCTTTTAGCAGTTGTTTTTATATTAAGTTTATTATTTATTTGGACTAAGCTACTAATAGTTGCAAAAGTGCACAATGTTCTTGTTTTACTATTTGATGTGTAGAAATTATTAAGAATACAAGAGAAACCTTGTTGGGGTCGAATTGGGACTTTCCTGAAATCTGTCTGAGAACTTTTTACGGAGATTGTCAGTTTGACCCTCGAAGATGACGTCCAACGGAAGTCTCCCCGAAAACAAAGTTGTCACAATTTTCCATACGAAGATTTTAAGCCCGAGATCAGCTCAATCGGAGTTCGGATACGGCCTGTAGGCCCGTTTTGGTGGAACCCTAAAAGGGGGTGACGGAAATCCGAGAAGATATATAAAGGGAGGAACCCTAACTCGTGGAGGACTCCTCCACCCACGAATTTCAGCCACCAAAAGCCACGTTTTTGCCTCCCCCATGGATCCTATCTCCATGGGGGAGGGCTCCCAAGAAGCCATGAAGGAGGGAGGCTAAGGGGCGGCGCTCCCCCATGATGTCGGCGGCGGGGAAGGAGTTCCCCGCACCGCCGGCGCCGCCGCCCTGCGCTCCTCGCTGCCCTCTCCGCCGTATTCACCGCCATCTCCATCACCATCTCCTCCTTGTATTCAGTGGTTCATCCTCCCATAAAACTCTTTACCGTCCTATGTAAACATGGTGTTTGATGCTATAATATTTATCCTATGATTTACATCATGTTTCCGTAGTTTATTTGTCTTTTGATTGCTTAATTGAATGCATGAGCTTCATTAGAGTTGTATGTCTATATGGTACTGTCCTTTGGTGTCCATTATATTTGTGTGCGCATGGATCAAACACCTTAGGATTGGTAATATTTGTAAACGAAGCGGGGGAAGTTCTGCCGGAATGACAGAAACCTGAGAACGCGAACCGATTAGTTGCACGTATGGGAGTAAGAGGACCATGAACTTAAGGCTATGGTTGGGGAAACCTTAATACATTGTTAGTATTTGCGGATGCTTGCTAACAATCCAAGCATATAGTACTTGTAATCCCAAGTAGTGGAGTGCATGTATATTTAGCCTCTCCCACATAGAAAACTGCATCGAGAACAATGAACCAAGTACCTTCACTAATTAATATTGGACAAAGCCACCACAATTACCACCACTTTTCCACACTCATGGCACTGTTAGTATATGGTTACTTAGTGTACTTTATTGCTGCAGCACTAACTTTTACTTTCTTGTATTTATTATCTTGCAAAACTACCTCTCATACCCGTATTGCTACCGTAGTTTTATTTCCTAGATAATGCAAACGTTTAGTGTGCGTAGAGTTGTATCAGTGGTTGATAGAACTTGAGAGAATACTTATCCTACCTTTAGCTTCTCGTTGGGTTCGACACTCTTACTTATCGAAAAGGCTACACGCGATCCCCTATACTTGTGGGTTATCACTTTACGGGAGGCAACCAGGTTGTTTTTATTTTCTTTGTATCCTTTTGCTGTAACAAGAGACTTAGTTTTTAGTTTAGTTTCTGAAATTTTAATAAAGTGCCAAGTTTTACTCATTTTGGTTTGAAAAGTTGCTTATAGCATTCGGAATTTTATTCCTGCACGAATCTGTGCACGGTATGATTTTTAATTCTTATTCTGTAACTCCGAATGAGCTCATATTTGAACTGTAGTTGCAACTTGTCATCCTCTGTATGCATGAATTTTTCGGAATTTTTCGACAAAGTTAAGTAGGGTAGAAAAATACGTTTTGCTGCTGCTGTTTTTCTGGACAGATTCTGTCCCATTTTGTTTGATGCATGCTTAGAACTTTTAACTTGAACCTTTTTGATCCAATTGAGTTTATGAGTAGGCATACAACATTATACACTTTCTGGACATTATATGAATTTTTGTCTAAGGATTATATGCAGCAAGAAATCTATTTGTTTATCACTACTAATGCACCCCACAGAAAAGAAATGGAGAAACGGTGTTTTGAAGTTTTTTCACAGGGATTAGAGGAGATGCACCAAGAGCTATCCAAGGATGGTGAAGACCATAAGCTTGG
The DNA here is from genome assembly GCA_947311845.1 of Poa pratensis. Taxonomy (NCBI): domain Eukaryota; kingdom Viridiplantae; phylum Streptophyta; class Magnoliopsida; order Poales; family Poaceae; genus Poa; species Poa pratensis. The sequence goes on along the minus strand of CAMZMU010000116.1, from coordinate 22,500,359 downwards.
GGATGTGAAGACAACCCCACTGGACCTACACACTCTCGGTTTGCACACGTCTAACTTCTGTTTTTCGATCGAAACACTTTATCGCATAAACTTGGAGCGTCTTTTTGTTTGTTTTGGTTTGATTTTTATTTTGTGAGACCACCACACTATCATTTATATATGAGAGAGCTACTGGAAATTTGGGTTGAATTATGTTGGATGCTATTATTAGATTGGGAAAAGGGATGTTGGAGTTGATTTTAAAAGATACATATAGTTGCATGATTCATGAGCTTGTTAATGAGTAATAATTTGCAAGTATTTTATCAAGAGCTATCTTTTATTCATGTTTTGATGCTGAATGTTATTTACTTTGTTTAACATGGATTGGTTAGTTCTATGGACACTCATGCATGCATTTAGATGGTCAACTTTCTCCCTCTTGCTAGCCCAAAAATTCCAACAAGCAAAAACTTGTTTCCAACACCTTCAACCAAAGTTTTTCCAGTGAGTCCACCATATCTACCTATTAGCTTTATGCTATTCCGAGTATGTTTATCATGATATTTGTGTTATCTATACCTCTGAATGAAAATGCTTATGTTGTTGATTGTTATGGGAAAAGTTGGTTATAGAGCTCTCTCGAACTTGATGCACACTTTACTTTCATTGCATAAATAAAACATGACCCATTGTGATTAAAATTATGATGTTGTGGGCTTGACAAATGTCTTTGGTTGAGAGTTAGCTCATATGTGCTGTCACATGGCAAGCTTTCAACATGCACTTCATTTCATTTAGTTGATATCATGTACTTTTGTTTATGGATGCTTACCATGGGTGAAATAAATGTGGAAATGAAGTAGGTTTAAATGAGTTTGTATAAATGGTTAGAGAGACGCCTGGGCCGCTAATCTAAGCCATGCATCATTCATGGTGGAAATTTACTTACATGCTATGGTGAACCTTCTGTGATACACCTTACAATAAAAAGCTATCTAATGGTAAATAAAAAGGGTGTTGAGATTGTTCATTGTGTTTGTTTGTCTTGTCATTTTGATATGGGCTTGTTCCATATCCTGGGACAAGAGGTACCCCAGTTGACGCTCTTAATGATACTATTATTACTTACAATGATATTTAACTTGAACTTGCTTTGTTTCCCAAGATGAGTAACACATGGAGTAGGTACTTGTATTCAAGGGGCATGAGACTTTCAACCTGTACTTTGTCAAGCACACTACTCGTATTTGCTTTCACTTTAAACTTAATCATTCAAGATGCTATGATAGGGGAATGAGAGCTTGACACCAAGGATTACCATATTACAATCATTAACTTAAGTAGAGAAGTTCAGAAGTTAGATGAAACTTATTCATGCTTTACCTCTACTCATATATATCTTTCCAAAGTGTCCACCTTTTATATTCAGATTTTCATCAATACTCTATGGCCATTATAGGATGTTCTTTCTTTTCATTATGCATACTGTGGTCCATAGTACTTTTTTTATGTTACACTTTGTGAATTATCATTGAACATCCTTGCATTGAATATTGATATCACTTCATAATCTATCTTGTACATTGCTACTCCTTTGAAGAATGAATCATTTGACTCTATGTAGCAATAACTTCATCACTTCATTCATAACATGTGCCTTACAATATTTGATCAAGTTTATGATGGTAGCATGTCACTTCAAAATTATTTTGTTTTATCGTTTACCTACTCGAGGACGAGTAGAACTAAGCTTGGGGATGCTTGATACGTCTCAAACGTATCTATAATTTTTGATGTTCCATGCTTGTTTTATATCAATTGCCACATGTTTTATATGCACTTTATATCATATTATGATATTTATTGGACTAACCTACTAATAGTTGGCAAAGTGCACAATGTTCTTGTTTTACACTTTAATGTGTAGGAATTATCAAAATTGGGCAAAGGAAACCTTGTTGGAGTCAAATTGGGACTTTCCTGAAATCTGTCTGAGAACTTTTTACGGAGATTGTCAGTTTGACCCTCGAAGATGGCGTCCAATGGAAATCAAATTAAAGAGAAAGTTGTCACAATTTTCCATACGAAGATTTTAAGCCCGAGATCAGCCCAATCGGAGTTCGGACGCGGCCTGTAGGCCCGTTTTGGTGGAACCCTAAAAGGGGTGACGGAAATCCGAGAGTCCATATAAAGAAGGAAACCCTAGGTCGTGAAAGCCACAAAAGCCACGAATTTTCCTCCTCTTGGCAGCCGCCAAGGAGGGGGAGGAGCTCCTCCATTGCTGCACCATCACCAAGGAAGAAGAAGGGGGGCCAAGGGCCGCCGCCGCCGCCGCCGCCGCCGCGCGTGGCTGCGGGCCGCCTCCACTCCGGGCTGCACCTCTTCATCAACCTCTCCATCAAGTGTGCTCACCATGACCATGTGTGAGTAGTTTTCACCGAGGCTGAGGGCTCTACCGGTAGCTATGTGGTTCATCTCTCTCTCCCATGGTGTGATCTTTATGTGATCATGAGCTTTGTAATCTAGTTGGATCCATGGATGTTACTCTTCGTTATCTTATGAATTATGCTACTTGAGTGGTTTTATTAATGTAAACTCCGGAGTCACCTTTGTCCCATGGTGCGAAGTTGACAGTGTGCGTACCGTGTGTGACTCTTAGGCTAAAGATTACATGAATACTTATCATGAGTTATTATTTGTGTTGGATGTCTCTATGAAATTGTGGTGTTTGTCTAGTACTATTTTGGGCGCTCTTAGTGACATTGGGGTTCCCTAGATGTGGAATGCAACTTTAAGGTGTGCTTTTATAGCCCTACGCAGTGGATTGGTGTTCGTTATCCAACAAGGGAATAGCTCAGAGTAGCATAGTGAAGAGGAAATATCTATGTATTTAATTATATTATTATTGTTGAGAGTGTCCACTAGTGAAAGTATGATCCCTAGGCCTTATTTCCAAGCATTGAAACACCGTTTGCTCTCATTTTGTCTCATGTTTGCTTGCTGCCATTTTATTTCAGATTGCAATTACCACTTATAATCATCCATATTACTTGCATTTCACTATCTCTTCGCCGAACTAGTGCACCTATACATCTGACAAGTGTATTAGGTGTGTTGGGGACACAAGAGACTTCTTGTATCTTAATTGCAGAGTTGCTTGAGAGGGATATCTTTGACCTCTACCTCCTGAGTTCGATAAACCTTGGGTGATCCACTTAAGGGAAACTTGCTGCTGTTCTACAAACCTCTGCACTTGGAGGCCCAACACTGTCTACAAGAATAGAAGCGTGCATAGACATCACATGCCCACGTACGTGCATGCCCTCCCTTTCTCTCTCATACTTCCCCACTTTCAATCTAATTATGACACTTGGCAGACATGTAGACAATCAAAATTGGAGCATGTGAGGAGAAACCGACACTTGTCGCAATTAGAATGATGATGGGGTTCCCTTTGCAAAGGGAACCCTTTTTCTAGTGATTGCCACAGGCAGTCCACGCGCAGGCTACGGGAATAGTGCGCTGATGGATCGATGCTGCCTCCTGGTTGCTGGCTTGGTGGGCTTGTGAGACTAGCCCTGGTCGTTCTGGCTCAGGGACACGGGCTGGGCTACATGGGCCATCAAATTTCAGTGAAAATTAGCAGAGGTATACCTGTACTACGTGAGCCACGACCGGGGCTGTAGCCCGGGCTGCCCGGGGTGCAGTTCCGCCCCAAGAAAGAAAGAGCTAGGCTGGACTGTAGGACCAAACTATGGTCCACTGACCATGCACAATATATACTTCCTATAACTTCATTCGCACAATGTTAAGCTCCAACATTATATATCTCAAAAAGCTCAAGATGGTCCATTGTCTAGCTGGCCGTTGAGCTCAAAGCAGACAAGGTGATGTAAGGAATTAGCTAGCTCCCCAGGCGGGATTTATTGCGGCCGGTTTGTGCGTTTTAATGACGCAGCGGCTCCCCAGGCGGGCGCAGACGACGCTACGCGTCGAGCGCAGGCGGTGGCGCGCACGCGTCGTTGTCGTCAATGCGCGTGGCAGACGTACCGGTGGCAGCGTTAATGCGGCCACAGTCCTCCTCCGCTCCCCGCCGGCTTTAAAACGGCGCCAGGCGCGCCTCTCCTCTCCACACAACACTTCTCACCTTGCATCTCCCACATGAACCCTATCCACCATGCCAGTAAGCCGCCTCCACCGAGACCGTCGAGCACCTCGAGCAGCTGCGCCTCCTCAACGAGGATCAGATGATGGGGCAGGCATTTGCCCACGAGATGCAGCGTGAGGAGGAGGAGTCGAAGACTGCCCAGGAGCGCCGCCGTGCAGAGTAGCGTGTGGCGGACCTCTTCATGCCGTGCCGCCTCCTAGGATTGAGCGTAAAAACGAAGACCAAAACCGAAAAGACCGAGACCGAAACCGAAATGAGCGAGACCAAAAAGACCATTAGAAATTTGGGTAGCAAATTAGAAAAGACCTTAATTAGATAAGAAATTCGGTCATCACTTATACATAACCCGAATAGACCAAAAGACCGATTTTATTTTATTTTGAGTGAATTACGTACGGAAGCAGCCGAATTTATGTGCCAGCCCATCTTATGTGTACATCTAGTATATCACTAGTAGGAAAACAGCTATAGGTGGAACCACTTTCTGTGGCGCACCAATATTGCCATGCACCACAGAATATATTCAGTGGCGCACCGGAAGTGGTGCGCCACAGAATTCTGCCACTTTCTGTGACGCATCCTTTGGCAATGCGCCACTGAATGATAGCTTTCTGTGGCGCATGCAGCCACATGCGCCACAGAAATATGGTGGGACCCGCCACCAATGATTGACTTTCAACTTTCTGTGACGCATCTGACCACATGCGCCACCGAACTGTGGCTTTTCTGTGGCGCATATGGCCACATGCGCCACAGAAATTGGCTTTCTACCCCTCCGGTGGATCGCCTTTTCAGTTTTGCAAAAAAGAAAAGAAAATGATAAAATCTTCAATAAATAAAATCTTTTGAGATATAGTTAGGTTTTAGTATCTAGTTGGTATAGAAATTTTGAAATATGAATTTTAACCTTTTTTACAAAAAACGAAAAAAAAATTAGAACGGCCATAACTTTTGCATACGACGTCGAAAAAATGCGTTTAATATATAAAAAACTAGTGAAAAATTGGAGCTCGATTTCACCGGGGTTTACCCGGGGAACTTTTCTCATATCCTCGAAATTGCAAAAGGAAAAAAAAGTTATTTCCAAAAGAAGATTTTTTTCTACAAAATCAAAAAAAATTGGTGAACAAATTCTGTGGCGCATATCTACATATGAGCCACATAATTGTTGGGCGGGATTCGAATTTTGAATCCCGCCGGCGCCCCTTTTCTCCCTCTCTTTTCTCCTTCTCTCCTCTCCTCCACTTCTCCTATCCACTTCTCCTCTCCCTTCTCCTCCCTCCTCCTTCTCAACTCATAGTTACCCTTCTCCTCCTCCTCCTCCTCCACCTCCGGCGACCTCCTCCACCACCCCGGCGACCTTCTCCTCCTCCACCACCTGCTCCACCACCTCCGGCGGCCTCCTCATCCTCCTCCACCACCTCTGGCGACCCCTCCTCCACCACCTCCGGTGACAACCTCCTCCTCCTCCACCACCTCCGGCGACATCCTCCTCCTCCATCATCTCCGGCGACCCCCATCCTCCACCCACCTCCGGCCAAGCCACCTAGGGCCATGGCCACGGGCACCACGGCCTCCGATGAGCTCCGATGAAATTCCGGCAGCCGCTAGATCCAGATCTAGATCTGGCCGCCCTTTTTTTTAAATTCAAAAAAATAATTCTGTGGCGCATGTCTACGGGATGCGCCACTGAAATCTTTCTGTGGCGCATGGTGGTGGATGCACCACAGAATTGTGGTCTTTCTGTGGCGCATATGCCCGTGCGCCACATAATTGAAATTTAGTGGCGAGGTATCTGTGGCGCACCGCCCATGCGCCACAGAATACCAAAAGTGGTGCGCCACTAATAGCCTTTTCCCTACTAGTGTATAGGCCCAACTACTAAACCTAGCATCCCATCTAGTCTCTAGGCTCAACAACTGAGTATCCCGGCCCAGCGTACTGTAGATTCTCCCGTGCGCGAGAGACCAGTCGATCGCTTCCCACTTTCCCAGTCCCGAGCGCCGATTCCCTTCTTGCGCCCTATATTTTGGTCTATTTGTCATGACCGAAGACCGGACCGAACAGACCGAAGAACAGAAAACCGAAAAGACCGAATTTATTACGGGTATCATTTCTGTATGACCGAAATTGTTAAAGACAGGAAAGACCGAACCGAACCAACCGAAAAGATCGAACGCCCACCCTTACCTCCTCTCCGAGCAGGGCAGTTCGTCCCGAGCACCACCGTCGGGCGGTTTCCTTGCTGGCGCGACCAGCTCTTCCCGCGTGGTGCGGCCTCCGATGACGCTGTCGGAGGAGGAGGTGGAGGACTACCGCCGACACAATTTACCGGTGCCAGACGAGTTTGTGCTCCCACCGGGGTGGGTGCACAACGTCGTCAAGGTGCCGGTGGCGCCGCCGCTGAGCTGCAGGGCACGCCTCGAGTACATCATGCAGCAGTGGTGGGACCAGCCGTACGAGCAGCGCGTCGACCCCTTGTACTCCATTTCGTCGCCACACTGGGACGACATGACAGACGCGGATCATGAGGCGCGCCACGGCTCCTTCTTCCTCCCAGCGGCATGTGAGAGCCACTGCCGGAGTGGTTCCACTCCGACGATGAGCGTGCGCGATCGTCATCCGACAATGAGATACTCAACCTCCCCTTGCCGGCAACAACAGCGTCACGTGCACCGGAGGAGAGGGCGCAAGAACCTGCCCACCACCGGCACCGGCCACGGTATCGGCCCTGGCCCCAACAGAGGAGGACAACGATGACGACTGGTCAGAGCCGGAGGAGTGGGAGGGAATGCAGGCCGCCATCGAGGCCTCCCTCCACCGCCTCTATATCAAACCCCACCACGCTAGGCAACGGCGGCGACCCGGAGACGTTCCTCAAGGCCGGAGCCGATGCAGGTGAAACCAGAAGCCTCAGCGACGGTGGCGCAAATGAAACTTCCTCCTCGACGGCCGGAGATCATCGAGACCTTCAAGACATGCCGCCGTCGGGAGATTCATCTTCCTTGACACTGCCGTGTAGCTGGTTTCACCACCGCCGGGATAGGTTTCCTTCTCGAGCGTTTGTCGGCAGAGCCGCTAGATTTAGGGTTTAAGGTTTAGTTTTGTTAAATGTCCTTCAAATTCAATGAAATATTGCCGGTTCGTCCATATTCAAGTCTCTCCTTTCTTTTTGTCAAAACCTGAGAAAAACCTATTGGGAGCGACCGCGGCGCTCCCAATAAGCGGCAACGCTTGCCGGCGCGCCCAATAACTCCTGTCCAGTAAGTTTGTCGGACGCTCTGTTAGACGCGCCGGTGGAGACGCTTTCATTGGGTTGTATTTCTGTCCAACCGGACGAAAACAGACGCGAGCTGACGAAATGGATAACCCTGTCGGAGTTGCCTAATTCGGTGCGCATCCATCGTCTCTGTCGGCTGTTGGTCCAACATGCGCGCACGTTTTCCCCTTCAGTTCCTCACATAGTACTTGTCTGCTCCCGTTTGACCACGGGTCATCGTACACGCTTGTTCATGTACGCAAAACGCCGTACGCACATGGACGCCGCCGGCGCGACGAGCATATATGCGTGACGGGACACTCTTTGTTCATATGGCATATGGAAGTTAAATTTCATACAGTATGTTTCTAGAATACTTTTGGATTCAAGTCAAAAGCGCAAATTGGCACTCAAGACTAATTTGCTGATCGACCCAGCTCACCCTGTCTACTGGCTACTTTTGAAGTGACAGGGAATCGCATGTGATTGGTGCACCAGGAAGCCCTACTTGATCTGGCGATGCAATATTCTCAATCTTGACAAAATCCTCTGTAAGGTTGAAAAAAAGAGACTATTCTGTCAGACAAAAGATGTGTAAATGCAAACATCACACTCAGGTAGACATTCATGCTAAAATACTTACAAGGACTAAGAATATATATTTTTTAACTGATAAGGGCAAGGAATGCACCTAGGGTCTATTTAATTTCTATACGCCTATACCTGCAGAGCAGCGTTTTGGCTCCCGGGCTCATATGCTCCCGTTATTTTCGACAAAATTTAGCAAATTGAAAACTCATCAAAAAAATTCGAAAAAAATCATGCATGTACCTGACCATGTTGCGCACCACCATGATTTTTTTCGCGCCGAAATGACATCGTACGCGCCCTCTACAAAAATGACAAATTTCGTGTCAGGAAATTCAAATTTTGAATCTCAAATCTGACACGAAATTTGTTATTTTTGTACAGGGCGCCTACGATGTCATTTCGGCGTGAAAAAAATCATGGTGGTGCGCAACATGGTCAGGTACATACATGGTGTTTTTCGGAATTTTTTGATGAGTTTTCAATTTGCTAAATTTTGTCGAAAATAACGGGAGCATATGAGCCCGAGCTCCAAAGCGAATTTCTGCTATACCTGGCAATATATAATAATAAATGGCGATGAGAGAAAAGATATTTATTTCTGCTAGCTTACTTACCAAGGGTGAGAAGAATCATCTTCAAGACAACGACTCCTCCCTTTGGTCAGTGGGCATTTTCCTTTATTAAAAGAAATATTAGTACATTACTGGTCCTAGCGGACGAGGAACTCTTAGCGACATCTTGCGTTTTAACTTCTTACATTGCAAATAGTTTTAATCCTAGTCCAAAGTAGCCAAATCAATGAACTAAGTCAGAAAACTTCTCGGTCTTTATAAGCCACCAAAGAAATGACATATTTTACGATTCCAATAACCACTATGTCCGTCCTTAGAGAGGCGTACCCGGCATGTGGGCCTAATTTGTCAGAATCAGAGACAATATTCAATAATATATAAATTGAAATGTGCACCTGTAACAAGTAGGGGCTAAAATATAACAAACATGTGTAATAAGATAAATCTGTCACAAACATGTTACTGCAGGACAGAAAGTGCAATATAATCCAAAATGAATGCAAATGCGCATTGAAAATTAAGTTTTCCTTTGTAGACCTGCCTCTCTTTTTTGTTTGTCTTGCTGAACCGAGTATTGTAACTATTGTGCTCTTCCAATTGTGCGAGCTGGCTCGGGGTTTTTGGTTATTGTACTATTGTTTGATGTGCACTATTTTGTATCTTTTTGTGATGTATAACGAGCTCGAATATAATTTCTAGTAATCGGTTGGCTCCGGAGTGTTTTAGTATTGTAATACTGAAGCAAAATTGGAGTTTTGTTATAAATTTATAATAGAAAAGAAGGTAATTCAATAGGCTGCAGTTTAGATGCAAGTAAATTCACACGAATAAAACAACAAATTTGATGAAAATAGGATTGCTCTTCATGTGAATCATTTTGTAGTTCTACCTACTTTTAATTTTTCTATGACCCCAGTCATTTTGCTCTTGAATCTTTTGGACTTGTATATTGAACACATACATCTTCTTTTCTGCGGGGAACATCAAACCCATACGAGCAAATTTGTCTGTAACTAGTACGAGCAAAAAAAAAAAAAAATCTTTCTTGTAGGTTACTTCGCAAGGGTGAGAAGAATCATGTTCAAGACAATGACTCCTCCCTTTCGTCAGTGGATAGTTTCCTTTAGTAGAAGAAAATATTAATAGATTAATGGTCATAGAGGGCGAGGATCTCTTAGCGGCATCTTGCCCTTTGACTTCTTACATTGCAAATACTTAATCCGTGACCAAAGTAACCAAATGCATGAACTAAGAAAGAGAATTTCTCGGTCTTTATGAGCCACCGAGATTCAGATAGCCACTATGTCCTTAGATAGGCGTACTCGGCGTGTCGGCCTAACTTGTCAGAATGAGAGAGAATCTTAAAAATATAGAAATTGAAACGTGCCACCATGTAGCAAGTAGGGGCTAAATATAACAAACATTTGTAATACTCCCTCCGTTTACTAATGTAAGACATTTTACCCTTTTCTTAATTCAGATGTATCTAGACTTATTTTGTACATATATTCGTTCATTTTAGTATGTATGTGCCAAAATTGAAATGGTACGTCCAATCCCTTACATTAGTGAACGGAGGGAGTAAGATAAATGTGTCACAAAAAATGTAACTATAGGACACAACAAAGTGGAATATAATCCAAAAAGAATGCAAATGCACACTGAAAATAAAGTTTTCCTTTGTTGATCTGCCTCCTTTTTTTTTGTCCTGGTGAACCGAGTATTGTAACCCTTGTATTGTGCTCGGGGTTTTTGGTTTATTGTACTATTGTTTGATGTGCACCGTTTCATGGGATGATTTTCTTTTCTTTTCGTGATGTATAACGAGCTCGCAATATAATTTCTACTAATCGACTAGCTTCAGAGTGTTTTGGTATTGTACTGTTGAAGCAAAATTGTAGTTTTTTTATAATAGATTGGCTGCAGTTTTAGATGCAGGCAAATTCAGACGAATAAAACAACAAATTTGTTGAAAAATAGGACTGCTCTTTCTGTGAATCATTTTGTAGTTCTGCCCACTTTGAATTTTCTATGACCCGAGTCATTTTGCTTCTGAATTATTTGAACTTGTTTATGAACATAAACATTTTTTTAGCGAGCAAATTTTGTCTGGAACTAGTACTAAATCGGCAGTGAGCCCAGATGGGTAGATCAGCCTGCCCAGCATGCAGGCCCCGGGAGCAATATAAAAGCAATGACGAGTTTTTCCTTTTAGAGAACGACGGCTACAGGCTGCTACAATCAACTGGATCATAGACGAAGACAAGTTGAAGCACAAGCAGGCACGTTGTATCGTCAAATACTGGACCCTGATCAGCACCTAAACAACGCTTTTCTTCATCGCGTGCATAAGCAGGTCAGTGTGCATGGAAGGGCAAGTTGCCTCCAAATTTTTATACCCCTCCGTCGCCAAGACAGCGTCTAGAACCGCAGGAGCCCGGACGATGAAGTCGATGCACTGAGCCTTGAGGTGCTCACAGCCGTGCAGCTCGGCCAGAGCAAGAGTTGCCGCGGCGGTGTTGACGTCGATGCCACCCGAGAGCTTGCCCTCGCAGATCAGCTTGAGCCTTTGTACGCCATACCTATCTGCAGCAGCCAGCAAATGCTGCGCCATCTCCATCGCCTCCTTCTGCTTCCCGTCAAACTCCGGAACCGTGTCCGTGTAGATGAAACGGAGCAGCGCCTTGAACACCGCCGCCTCCATGTCCTTGACCACCACACGCTGCGAGCTTTTCTCCATCATTTGGCCATAAAACTGTGCCATAAACACGGGGGACCTTGTGGCGAGTATGAGCTTGTGCGCAGCAAAGGATTCGCCGGACATGACGAACGTGACGTCGGCTCCGGACCCACTCTGCAGGAGCTCCCCAAATTGCTGGTGCAAGTTCGAAGATGGCACAGTTATTTCATTAACTGAGAATGTTTGTGCCGGCAATTCCTTGAGGACGGTGATGGTGCACTGCAGAGTGAAGGCATCTCCCTGGAGATAACCTGATGCCTCCAAATCATCTGTCTTGATGAACTTCAGCGCGGAGGCTGCATTTCCTGTACTAAGAAATAGTCCAAACTGTCTCTTTTCTTCCGATGGCTCTAAAATCCCCCTCGGATCTACCAACCGGCAGCCGAGATTCGCCCTCACAACCTTGCCGGAGCGGGATCGACTGAGGAAGATAAGCTCGAGTGTTACCCACGAATTTGTGCCCGAAATTTGTGAGTAATCCGGACATACACGGACCTCCCACTCATACCCGTCGACGTGCCATCTGGAGCTGATCTTGCAGCTATTCTCGCGGATGGATCTCGTCGCGCAGTACCCATTGATCTTCAGAAGCTGCACCAGGCTTGCAGCGTCGGTGAGGCTTACAGCGCAGGAATTCTCCACGGTGATCTTGTCGTCCTGGAGGAGGGGGCGTGAGGGTGGGTTTCGCTTCTTCATTGCGCGAGGTCGGCCAGACTGTTTTCTGGGCGTAGGTGGCTGTGTGGAGTACAACTTATACAGGGCTGCACCTGCGTGTAGTAGCTGTAATTTAACCACAGCGACTGTTCGGGTGGAGAGAAGATGCATGCGAACTGACGGACGTCGGAACTCGAAATGAGAAGGTCATCAGTCAAACGAATGCCAACCAACGTACTCCGATCGCGTGTTTAGTACACCGATCAATCGACACCCATGCAGCTTGTTGCCTCAATTCGACAACAGGCCAGTAAGAATTGTTTCGAATTCCGACGTCGCATCTTTGAATACACGAGGCGAACAGGTTGTTGGCTCTTCGTGATTAAAAGAGTCTGACTGATCGCCTGTTCGTTTCGAATTCCGAAGCGTAGGTAGTTATAGGCTCTCTAGTCCTCTACCCGAGCAAAAAAAAAAAAAAAAAAAAAAAAAAAAAGAGCAGTCGCCTGCTACAATTTACTATAACTCCCTTGTATAAATGTCACACTAAACCAGAGTCGTTTTCAAGCAAGGAGGAAGCAGCACAGTTGTCATCCACACTCCCTGCACGTCCCCTTCTGCCCTTGTGGCCATGGTGAACGCCTGCGTAACCAGTATCACTGACGCCGCACGCTTAGTGCAGCTGCTCAAGATCGATGGCTATTGCACCACCAACGCCATGGACTCGAGCTACTACATCAAATCCAGATGGAGCGTCGACGGGTATGAATGGGCAACAACGCGGATGTGAGGGCGAATCTCGGCTGCCGGCTTGTCGATCCGAGAGGAATTCTCAAACCATCTGAAGTGAAGAGTCTGTCACCCTCATTCTATAATTCCGGTAACTGCTCATCTAAGCTGTTGCTCGTCAGAAGAAGTGATCTAGAAGCGTCGGGTTATCTGCGCGATGATTCCTTGACACTGGAGTGACTGGAGTGCACCATCACCGTGCTCAAGGAATTACCGGTGCAGACGTTCCCGGTCAAAGAAATCCCGATGCCTGCCGTGCCATCCTTCAACCTGCACACGCACTTCGGCGAGCTCCTGCAGAGCGGCGCTGGAGCCGATGTAACATTCCTCGTGGCTGGCAAGTCCATTGCTGCACACAAGCTGGTACTCGCCGCAAGGTCCCCGGTGTTCATGGCCCAATTCTATGGGCAAATGATGGAGAAGAGCTCTCAACTTGAAAATGGATTTTCTACAACCCATTGTGCGCGCAACCCATATCAACTTGTCGAAGTCAAATACATGGAGGCTACCGTGTTCAAGGCTCTGCTCCGATTTATTTACACCGACACGGCGCCGGACTTTGATAAGCAGCAAAAGGAGGCGGCGACTGTGATGGCCCAGCATCTGCTGGCGGCCGCTGACAGATTCGGGCTGGACAGACTCAAGCTAATCTGCCAAGGCAGGCTCTCCGGTGGCATCGACGTCGACACCGCGGCAGCCACGTTGGCCTTAGCCGGGCAGCACGGCTGTGAGCAGCTCAAGGCTAGGTGCATTGAGTTCATCGTTAAGACGCCTGAGGTTCTTGATGCTGTGTTAGCGACGAAAAAGCAATTCTAACGGAGCCGCGCACTACCGCGGTCGCTAGCTGCTGCCACGTGCGGCCGGTGCGGCCGAATACGTATGCATGCACTGTATTTCTCTTGTATTTCTCCTATATTCTAACGTATAAATAATATTTTTTCATCAGAAAATAATAATTATTAATAAATTCTAAATATTTTTTAAATAGATTTCCACAAAATATTTTTTATAAATGATTCAAAATTTCATTTTTTCTAATCAGTTTCATATAATTCTTGACGACATGTTGTTACGAAATCTTTTTGAAATTAAAATTTTTTGCAACGCAAATTTTAGTTATTTCAGAAACATTGGACATATTTTTGGATTATTTCAGTTATGTTTCAAGAAATTATGGTATTTACAAAAGACTTGCATGAAACATTTATGATTTTTTTCGTCTCGCAAGAAAGCACAATGAAATATGCATGAAATCCTTATTATACTCATACGTATGTCATATCGGAATGAAAACGTCGATTTTGATAATTTAATTTCATTGAAATTTCAATTCAATTTCACAGTCGATTTTTAAAACTTTTCAAAATGTGTCCAATATTGATCTTGTTTTGAATATCTCGTCATCAGGAACTCAAATATCAAAAAATATCATAAATTGGACATTCAGTTTAAAAGATATTATCGATACAATATTGAAAATAAATCTGAAAAGCAAGGGTGGGTGGATAAAATAATTGTACTTTTTACTGGATATGTACCCACCACTCACTTACGCGTGGGACACAAATGTGTTATACCCCACCTGTCATTGAGTGAAAAAAGTATGTGGATAGGTAGGTTGTATTTAACATGTATAACATACCCTCCAATTTCATATTAAAATAACAATAAAACGCATGCATACGTACCCGGCGGCACGTGGAAGCAGCTGGAGGCCCCGGTAGGGCGCAGCTCCGTTAGAAAATCCGCGTTGGTGTTGGCGACGAGGGATATAAGCATCTGGAAGCAAGCTGCCGTTCGGTGCTGACCGATCTTCTCGTGTGTAAGAGGAAGAAGCTGAAGCGTAGGTAGTTATAGGCGCTCTGTTTGTGCTTCGTGCTCATGTCGTGGGTCCAGTGCCTTAGCTTATATCCGCCTTTTTTCCCCAAGAAAACTACTGCGCATCTATATATGCTTTCAAGGGTTTGTGTCGTGTAGTTTGTGATGTGTGTGTGTGTTAGATTTGTTTTTAACGAAAAACAGCTTGACTGTGTTTTCTGAAATGAAATGGCTATTTATGAAGGAGACAAATTTGTTACAAATACAAAAAGAGGTTTGCTTGATCAGCCACAAAGGACTTGGCAAAGTAGATGCCCAGCGGGTTGATCAGCAACAACCATATACCGGACATATGTTTAAAACGTTTGGGGCAAAATTATCAAAAATGTTGCATCATGCACACAATCAGTATTGTGATGGCTTGGATGTGGCCATCACGGTGCTGGATCCAACAGTTGACTAATGGATCTATGTTAGGATTCACCACAGGATCGATCACATTAGACTAGATGAGTACACATGCACGAAAAACTTTCGCCAAGGGCACGTATCATGTCCGTTCTTTTCTCTTTATTTCTCCTCAGTATCTCTCGATGCTACAAAACTCACGCGGCAGCCCTTGCTAATATACACGCGCGCAAGACCTAACTACGACCAAGGCCTGAAACTTGTAAGCCGACTCAAACACTAATACTAAACCTTCACGGATAGCTAATAGTACCATCGGGCATGCATGACAAATACCAATCCTAAACAAACTCGACCCCTTGCGTCCCTAAACTAATCTAACCCTACTCCTTGTCCCCGAGCTCGTCCTAGTCGACGTCGTTGTCGTCGTCGATGTGTACGACGTTGGGGGAGGTGGCAGTGCGGGAGGAGAAGCGCGTGTACCGAGGCGTGGCAGTCAAGGTGGAAGCACCGCCTCTACGGGAAGATCTGGCATGCTGCGGCGTGAGCTCGATATGTTAGACATGTAAAAGGACACAAACCGTATACGGTATGGTGTAGTACACGACCCGTATACGGCCCATCTGTATACGTCTTTGGGGGCTACCCGGTGCTATATAAACACGCAACCCGAACCCTAACAGGTATCGGTTCCGCCTAGTTTGATATGGTATCAGAGCCTTCCTCTTCTCTAACCTAGCCGCCGCCGACCTCCACCAAAACCTAAAACCAAAACTATGATCTACAACCCTACGACCAAAACCACGACCAGCCCCATGGGCTCTACATCAATGACGCCGACGACAAAGACCGACGTGGCTGCAGCCCTCGGCTCCCCTCCCTCCCAAAAACTCACCCGGGCCAACTTTCTCTTCTGGAAGACCTTGGTTTTCCGGCTCTGCGCGGCGCCCAGGTCATGGACCTACTCGACGGCACCAGCGTGGCCCCGGACAAAACCATGGAGGTCGATGACGACAACAAGAAGACGATCACCGTCCCGAACTCCGCCTACACGGCCTGGGTCATACGGGATCAAGCGGTCATGGGGTTCCTCGTGAACTCCCTCTCACCGGAGATACTAGCCCACATCGTCGGGCTCGAAACGACTGCGGCCATCTGGGGAGTCATCAAGGGCATGTTCTCCTCCCAGTCCCGCGCCAGGATCAACCAGCTTCGCGTTGCTCTCAACAAGACCAACAAGCTGGACAAGACGGCAGCCCAGTACTTTGCGGAGATGAAGGGCTTTTGCACTGAACTCGCCGCCGTTGGCAGGCCCGTTGAAGATGACGAACTCGTCGGGTACATCCTCAATGGACTCGATGGGTCCTACAACTCTATTGTCTCCGCTGTCAATGGCAACCCGGGGACAACGCTTGATGATCTCTTTGCCCAGATCTGCGCGTATGACATGCGCCAAGAGATACTTGAAGAAGACAACATCCAGGGCACCGGCGGCTCGTTCCCCTCGTCTGCAAACGTTGCTCGCCGCGACGGCCGCCCCTCCAACGGCGGCGACCGCAGCGGTGCTCGTGACGACCGCCCCCGCTGACACCCTTGGCGGTCGTGGTGACCGTGGTCACCGCGGCTACTGCGGCGATGGTGGACGCCGCGACAACTGGCGCCGCCGTGATGATTGCGACCGCCGTGATGGCCCTCACCGTGATGATGCTATGCGCCGTGACGGTCCGCGTGACGGGCCGCGCCGTGATGATGCTGGACGACGTGATGGATCGCGCCGCGGTTGACCGCGATCGCTGCTCGGCGCGTCGTCATGACCATGCTGCTACGTCGTACGTCAACGTCACCTGCCAGATCTGCCACCCCGCCAGCGACTGCTGGTGGCACTACCAGAATGATGATTCCGGCAGCGATGATGAGCGCGATGACAAGGCCGCCCACATGGCGTCCTATGGTGTGGATACCAACTGGTACTCCGACACGGGCGCCACCGACCACATCACCGGGGAGCTGAGCAAGCTCTCCGCACATGAGAAGTACCACAGCCGTGAACATGTGCACACAGCCAAGGGAAACAGTATGTCAATAAGTCATATTGGTCATTCTACTTTGCGCACCCCACATACATCTTTGCACCTCAAAAATATCCTTCATGTTCCTAATGAATCTAAAAATTTGCTATCTATCCACAAGCTTACACTTGATAATGATGTCTTCCTTGAGTTTCACCCATTTTTCTTTTTGATCAAGGACCAAGCAACAAGGAGAATTCTGTTTAAGGGTCCCTGTCATGGTAGTCTCTACCCCTTAGTGCCTGTCTCTTCGGGGTCGTTCAAGCATGCTTTTATCACAATAAAGCCTTCGTCTTCTACATGGCATCGGCGTTTAGGGCATCCTTCTTCGTTTGTGGTGCAACAAGTTCTTAGGAAAAATGAGCTATCTTATTCTCCAGAAATAAGTCCTTACATTTGTGATTCTTGTCAATTAGCAAAAAGTCATCAATTACCATATCCCGTTTCCACTAGTATTTCCACTGTTCTTTTGGAACAAGTGTTTTCTGATGTATGGGGTCCTGCCCCAGCGTCTATTGGCAAGCACACTTATTATGTAACCTTTATCGATGATTTTAGTAAATTCACATGGATCTAATTGGTTAAGAAACGTTCTGATGTTTATCAAGTCTTTCTTAACTTCCAACAACTAGTTGAGCGCAAATTTGGTACAGAGATCATTACTATGCAAGCTGATTGGGGTGGTGAGTATGAAAAACTTAATAGTTTCTTCCAAAAAGTGGGCATTACCCATCATGTCTCCTGTCCACATATTCATCAACAAAACTAGATTTAAGGGTGCGCCTTGGTGCACGCCCCCCCTCCCGAGCCCTGTTTTTACGACGCGACATACGCGATGCTAATAATTAGCGGTTACAAAAAATATATCCATGTGTAGGGCCGGCAACTAAATTAGACAAACGATAGACACAAAATAGCCTCATGAACATTAGGGACAAACACACGAACATAATCGTAATGTAGCCTCATATGATCAAGCGTACTCCGTACTATTATTTACATCTGTATTTAAATCGATGTCCAAACATCCTCTCATCTGACTGAAAAGATTATACGCAGACCCTCGCCGCGCTGTCTCGGGAAGGAACGAACGTCATCACGCCAACACGACCTCCCACACGCCAAGTACAGAGGGCAGAACAGTAAACAAAGCGGCAGCCGGCTTACGAATTTCCACCCCCATCCGTTCCGGCTCCATCTTCCTACCCCAACCCCATAGATTCACATCGTTCATTGACTGCGGCCTGTTGCCGCCGTACTCGTCCTTCTTCCTCGAGCTACTCCATTGCTGCAAGCTCCAACCTCACTACCTAAGTCCTAACTCAATCCTCCATATCGCTTTTTTTTAAGCACTACAGATTTAGTGGTGCGCCATGACGCACGACCCCCCGAGCCCTGTTTTGACGACACGTCATACACAATGCTAATAATCAACGGGTAGAAATAAATATATTCATGTGTACGACCAAGGACAGAATTACACATATAATACACACTAAACAGGTTCGTGCAATTACTATTTGGCATGCAAACAGGAAGACGTCCATCTTGCCCTTCAAAAAAAAAAAGGAAGAAACTAAACAGATAATGGACACAAACCAGTTTCTTGCATGCATTCGCCACCGCACACGCCTAATATAGACCATACATCATTAAACAAAATGACAGCTGGCTTCGGAAAACTAAAACCAGCACACCTCCTCCTACAGACAGCAAACCCGTGAATTTAACAGCCTTCGCTTCGTTAGTCGGCCGCATCGGGTGGATTAGTCGGCCGCATCACATGGAGTCGGCCGCATCGGGTGGATTAGTCGGCCACATCGAGCGCAGTATAAATCAACATAGCAACAAATCAGGAACTAAACTACGATAAGCTAATAAGATTGAAAGAAACAACAACATTTTTCGGAGATTTAGGACATACAATACATCAACGTTTGCCCGACTAATCATTGCTTTAAGGAAAAAAATCTTACAAACAGTTTCAGACAGGAAAATCGTCTTGATCAGTCGGATGCATTGCCATCATAATACTGAGAGCACACAGTTGTCCTCGCCGCAAGGAGGCACCGTCTGTACCTCAGAAAACATGATATCCCTACAAAACCGCACCAACAAAACATCAAGAGCGAAAGGACGTTCCTCCTCTTCCAAGGAACCTATCCCATGTCGAACAATAAATTTAGGCTTCTCATCCCATCTGAGCCTATCTTCACTGTATGTTCTGATCTCTGATAAATCAGCGTAGTAGATACTGCCTGCACGTACGGTCTGAAATATACGGGTGTCGATATAGAGACATCGATTCCCGACGAATATGGCACGGCTGTCGAGACATCTCACCGGCTCAAGAACTCGATTATTCATATCCACTCGATAGACGACCGGTTCACCGTCGTAAACACACCCGCTGACCACAAGCAAAAGCTCCCCCTCAGATTCCACAAGGTAGTACAAATTGTCCAGAAAACTACCGGACAAATTAGTTGGACCTGCAATGGTGATGTTCATCTTAAGAGTATGTGCCAAACGCTGGGCGTTAATTTCATCCGTGGACACGGTGGTCAAAATAATGGACCCATGTCTATCGGTGACGAAAACCTCACCGGCAAAAGCTGTCAGAGTCACAACACCTCCGAACCACTCATCCGCCGTGTATTCCCCTTCTCCAAAGCCAACACCGAAAATCCCTTCCTGGGTTGTCTGATCAACCCACCTCACACTGTAATGAAGATGGTCCGATACGAAAAACACCAACGGAGACATTGTCACCACGATAGCGGACAACCTATCCGCCGGTATCTGCGCTCGGAGACGCTTCATCTCACCAGATAAGGGGTTGAACAGACGTGTCCTGTATGGCCACACCCTCTGTCCCAGCACGATTAGGCCGCCCGTCGTGGAGCCGACGAAAAAATACATTCGTACAAAAGATATTAAACCTAACACTATGAAGTAAACAAAATGAAAATATGATTGTGTAATCCAACAACAACCTGCGAAAAAGTTTGATGAAATCCTTCTGTACACAGCGGCCGGTACTCAGATTTAAAAAGGTGAATTTAGCTTCATCCGGTAACTCAATAGAGCGCTCCACATCGATCCACCTGGTTGGGATGAACCTAGGCTCTGTGGCGCGACGCTAGGCGCCACAAGCTCTTCGGTAAACAGCGTAGAAGTCGAAATCATCCGTCGAGAGGAACACGTCACCGATTCTCCTGATGAGATCGTGGGGGAGAGCAGACCAGCACACCTCCTCCTCGATATAACACACCCGACCAGCCATCGGCGCACACTCGAGGTATCTGTAAATCAATAAGTGAATGGTAACAACACAGTTTTAAAAGTACGGAGGCAAAATATAAAGTCACCTGACAAATGTTCTCTGTAAGCCGGCCGACTCCACAACATGGTAAGCTGGCTTGAAAAAAAACCAACCAAAACACTATGCTCGAAACCATTACACTATCTTACACATACATAGGCTCCGTACACCTCATGCTGTGGCTGACCACCGGCGCGTTGCCGCGAGACTGTTCATACGCGGTTACACAGACGATGTGTACATTCAAGTAGAAACGGCCTCCTCGTGCCACGCGATCATATCATTTCAACCTTTCATTGCTGCACTTGGAGTATGGTTCCTCCTTGTGCCAGTAATACTCCAAAACAGACAACACTCCGTCACAAGCACCGAGCCAGCGACGTGGAGCCGGAAACATGGAGTCGGA
The DNA here is from genome assembly GCA_947311845.1 of Poa pratensis. NCBI lineage: Eukaryota > Viridiplantae > Streptophyta > Magnoliopsida > Poales > Poaceae > Poa > Poa pratensis. The sequence goes on along the minus strand of CAMZMU010000116.1, from coordinate 22,479,581 downwards.
ATCATGAAGTCGGCAACATGGAGCCAGGAACGGGGAATCGGAAAACATAGAGTCTGAAAGTGGAGTAGGAAAACGGGCAGTTGACAACGTGGAGTCGGCAGTGAGTGATACCCGATGACGTAGTTACCCGTGTCAAAAGAATATGGGTTAGATTGAGACTCCAAGTGCAGAGTGTGTAGTAAGTGGAAGACGTGTTTTCTCCACGAGGGGTGACTCGAGGGTTTAATATCGAACTCTCGGGGAATCAGTAGTGAAGATTTATCTTTCCTATCCTTCTTTTGGTTACCTACAAAAAACAAAGTAAATGTTTTGGTCCTCAACCTCACCTAATGGTTGTCAAGCACAAGGTGTGAGAATGATATCAAGATAATATGCAATGCAAACAAGAAATAAATATGCAAGGATGGTGGTAGCAATGATAAATGATATTTTTGCGTTTTATATGATGAATGCAAGATGTAAAATAGTTTTTGTATTTTCGGATTTTTAAATGGCAGAAAATGGTAAAGTGGTAAAAGTTGTTGGAAAGGTGTTTCTTATGATTAAAAATGGACCGGGGTTCATGGTTTCACAAATGCACTCTCTCTTTAATAAAGTGGTAGACAATGGAACACTAGAGTTGACATATGAGATTGCAACACAACAGTTTAGTGACAAGTTATAATTATATGGGCATCACGTCCTAACATAGAGACCTTTTGGTTATTAGTCTCTCTTATACTCCACCAAGATGCGAACTAAATCATAACACCTCAGTAATTAAGATAACTCAGAGTATAGCAATAAGTATCATGACATGAAGTTAAAATAAGAACATGCTAGATCTAGTCATGGAGGAAGTGGCAATGGTCACACCCACATCTCCGGTAGCATGGTATTTCTTTTTATCCCTAGTGAGGCAACAAAGTAAGGTAAAATGACCAAGTGGATCGCAGAACTTTCTCTCACGTTCACTGCACTAGCCACCCCCCGTTACTCCAACTAATGCACACGTTCCCCCTCACACGCTCTCATAAACATGTTTGATCATGACAAGTAAATAAGAACGGGGTACATAATATGCATCTACTTTCATAACTGAAACAAAACCATTGCAATCTCAAACATATATTAACTCCTAAAAAGATCCACCACAAATGTATTACATAGATGACCGTAATCATGTTCAGCAGCTCATACGGTACTAATTAGTGAAGCTCAAGAGAGAGATACATAAGTTACTTTCACAAACCCATAGTCCAGAGGTGGACTACTCCTCTTCATCATGGAGACGGTGGAGAAGTCGTTGGAGAAGATGGAGACCACGCCGGCAACGCACCGCCGGAGTTTTCCCCCTCCAATCTGCAACTCCAGGTCTCTGTTTCGGTGTTTCTATGTTTCTGCGGCGCTCCTTCCAGAGAACGTCGGGAGACTATTTTTATAGGCGGTTTTAGGTCAAAACGGAGTCGGTGGAGGAAAGATCGACGGCAACGGAGCTCCGAGGGCCAAAAGGCCATGTGGGCCCACTCATCTGGGCCCTTGGGCCTCCGCTTGTTTGCTTCCTTCGCTCCCACGCTTTGTTCCTTCCAAAAACTGATGCTTGTAAATTTTCAGGTCATTTGGACGTCGTTTGGGTCACTGAAACATTAAAATATGGAAAATAGGGTTTTCTGCCTCCGCAGGGTTAATTCCATAAAAATAGGAAAATCATGAAATATTCCAAAAATCATTATAAAATAGTGATATAACCCTTATATGATGCAAATATGACTTTAATATAACTAATATAGTGCAAAGTTTTTTTTAGCGAGTATGCCAAAGTGGCATACCTTATTTATATAGAAGGAGAGAATCACAATTACAAGAAAACCAGTCCATCGTTGCAAACAACGTGGCCGGCCACAACGCACGCACTCCACTCCCAAAACCCTAAAACCTCTACTCTCGCGTCATCGTTGTTCTCCCTCCAACTCTCGCTAACCTCCACAGATTGAACTCCTCGCCGATGAGATCCACTAAGTGATCCGGCCCAAACTGCTCCCTCTCGTTGTTAAAAGTCCTCGCATTTCTCTGCTTCCAGAGACGCCAGGCGATCAAAATCACCATGGTATCAAAAGTTCATAAGGATACCCTATCGTAAACACCGAGCCGACAAAAAAATCTTATCGGAGACACGGTGGGGTAGAGAAACAGACAGAAACCACAATTAAACACGGAAAAAAAATACATAAACAAACCCAAAATGCAAGTCAAACAAAAATAATCAAGGAAAATTAATTAGAGCAAAGAAAAATAACATGGCGTCTTCTAAAAATAAAGTAAATTAGAAAAAGAAAAGGCCCACACCAATAAACAAAGGAACTCACATCGACGAAGTAAGAAGACTACTCCACCTGACTGATCTTGTCGCAGCGGCCGACTAATCTGATCAAAGCCCACACCAATCTGATCTTGTCGCAGCGGCCGACTAATCCACCCGATGTGGCCGACTAATCGACCCGATGCGGACCCGGCGTAACATAGCAAAAAAAGACAAACCACGCGAGTACCAAAATCGTAGATCTATGTTACATTTTGTTGTTTTCCAGTCGCCAACTTATCTGATGTTACACGCATTTGTACTTTGACTATTCACATTTGACCGTCAGACAGAAAAACATAACAACAAAAAAGAGAAGCTCCCAAGTAGGACGGTGACCTAAAACAAATCAGCGGAAAAGAAACCACAACCAAATAAGAAAATCCGACAAGAAAAAAGGACAAAAAAATGAATGCCAAGAAAACAAAACCTAATCTCAAAGGAACAACTTAACCCCAAAAACATCAGACCATTAAAAACAAACAAAAATAGCAGAAACCTCAAGCAAGACAACGTAAACTAAGAAAGAAGCTAAATAACATGAAAGAACACAGGACAAGAACAAACACCAATGGAAACCCCAAATGAAACTTGAAACATGTGAGATAAGAGCAAGAGAATACCATCAATCAACAACAAGAACACTCAGCTAATCCCGATACGAAGATCTCAACGGAGCCCGACGCAAAGATCTCGACGGAGCCGACGAGCTGCAAAAGAGGTAATGAAAGAACCGTAAGGAAAACATATAATAAAGGCCGAAAAAAAGACAAAGAAACTAAAAACACGATCAAACTTGCGCGAAAAAGAAACAACCCGAATAAACGCAAATGAAAACAGGAAACCGTGTAAAATAAAAGCAAATACATACCGCGAATCGATGGGAAGAACAATGAGATCTTACCGGACGAACGGAAAACCAGTTAACCGGCCACCTGCGAAAAAACAAAGGAACAATAAGGAAAGAGGTATTAGAAACCCACAGAAGGAAGAACATGCCACATAATAAACACTAAACAACAGAAACACAAATACAAGACACGGTGAACCAAACGAACAAAAAAAGACCAAAAACTAAGAGTAAAAACGGTAAGCAAAACCAACCTGGTCTCAACGGGAACAGACGTCACCGCAAGAACAACATAAAATCCCATGGAAACTACCGGAACCCGGCTCATCCTGCACCGAAACCTGTAGCAGTAATCCGACCTACAAAAAAACAAAACAACAAAAGGAAAAAGATGTTAGAAACCCAGAAAACAAAGAAAAACAAACCGCACAGGAAACAAACAACAAAAACACACGGATGTAAAACAGGATGAACGACACGAACAAAGAACGACCAAAAAAAGAGAAAGCAACGCAGGGTAAGAAAACCCCACCTGATCTCACCGGGAACAAACGTGGAGAGATGAACCGCAAACGGGTTCCATGGAAACACGGCAGAACTCGAGGAGAACACGGCGGAGCAAGACCTGCGAGAGAGAAGAAAAGGGGGAAAATGAGAGTTGTAGTACCCATCCGATCCAGAACGCAAACTAAATACCCCCTTTCCCCAGCACAGTGCACAGTGCACGCGGCAACCCAAATAGGTCGATTCCGGCTAGACAAACCAATGGCAAGACGCCAGCTAGGTCACAGCGAAGGTGGCACGAAGGTTCCTCTGGCGGCCGAACAGTGCAACATACCCGATGCCCGTGCGAAATACCGAGCATTCCCCGGACATACTGTAGAAAATACGCAGCACCCGCACATGCACGGGAGAGATGGACGGAAAACTTATCTCGATAAATGAACAAAATCAGCCAATGGGAGGCACGCAGAGCGAATCTGGCCACCCCGCCACACCGATTAAACACGTAGCGTGAGGCCGACGGGTGGGCCCAGTGGCTGCAGGTGGCATCGGGGGAGGGCGTTAGCGAGAATGGGTGCATGAAGGTTGGTTCGCAGAGCGACTTTGCGAATCCCTGTTCATGCCGACTGGATTAGTCGGCCAGGATCGGACGGTGCGGAGGCAGGGAGCGGGAAGGATCGGACGGCCAGAAAGCTCAAATCGCTGTGGTGCACTCAATGGGTCTCACCGTTTATATCTTTAGATGGTTCAGCTGAACGCAAACACCGTCACATTGTTGAAGTTGGTCTTGCTTTACTTGCAAATGCATCCATGCCTCTCAAATTTTGGGATGAAGCCTTCCTTACAACCACCTTTCTCATTAATTTGCTTCCAAGCAAAGTCATCAATTTTGAAACTCCCGTTGAACGTCTCCTCCAAACCAAACCAAATTACAGACTCCCTCTGTGCTTTGGGTTGTGCTTGTTGGCCCAACCTTCGCTAAAACAAAAGCAAGTTAGCTTTCCGTTCTACACGATGTGTCTTCTTAGGCTACAGCCGTCGACATAAAGGAGTTAAGTGCTTAGACACCATAACAGGCCGAGTGTATATCTCTAGAGATGTTGTGTATGATGAGCAAGTTTTTCCCTTTGCATCCTTACCTCCTAATGCCGGAAAACGTCTTCGACAAGATATCTTGCTCCTTCCTTCATCTTCCACACATGGAGTTGCACAAGCTAATGACCATACGCCTTTACCGTATGTTCCTGTCACTAATCATGCCTAGGAAGCTGAAGATCATGCTGCTGAAAATTCCAGGCAAAATGATGAAGAAACGAGTGCAAACAACACAAGAAATGATGCCCCCATGCATGCAGAAAATGACGAACTCGTCCATGATCCTGGAGCAGAATCTGCCTCGGATCATGTGGACGCCGACCCCGGAGCAGATTCGCCTGGCGTATCCACGTCTGCCTCCGGCTCTGATTCGCCGAGCGTGGATCCCTTGCTGTCTGCGTCTGCCGCTGGCAGCGCCGCGTCGCCGCATGCACCTGACGACATGGTTGACAGTGACAGCAGCCAGCTGTCGCCTCCTGGTTCGCCGGTCCCCTCTGCCCCCTCCCATGTTGACGCGGCTGACGACGCCCACGACAGCGACAGCGCCACGCTGTCGCCTCCTAATTCGCCTACCGGCGCTGGAGCATCTTACGGCTCTGCCACCGATGCGGACACGTCTGTCCCTTCCCCGGGGGCGTGATCTTCTGCAACGACCTCTCCTGTGGCTCCTCCTGCACCTGAGCCACGTACAGGATGGTACTGTTAGATATGGTATGCTAATGTCTACAGGAGAACCATCGTGTTCCTCCTAGTCATGGAAGAAGAATATAATGCACTCCAACAAAACAAAACAAAACAAAACATGGCACCTTGTTCCTCCTAGTCCAAATAAAAATCTCATTGACTGCAAATGGGCGTATCGCATCAAGAGAAAAGCTGATGGAACAATTGATAGGTACAAGGCACGACTAGTTGCCAAAGGCTTCAAGCAAAGGTATGGGATAGACTATGAAGATACCTTCAGTCCTGTTGTTAAAGCTACAACTATTTGTATTGTCTTGTCTATCTCTGTTGCTCGTGGGTGGAGTTTACGATAGCTAGATGTCAAGAACGAGTTTTTACATGGTGTTTTGGAAGAGGAGGTTTACATGAGACAACCCCCAGGTTTTGAGAATTCTGATATGCCTCGTCACATTTGTAAACTTGACAAAGCTCTTTATGGATTAAAACAGGCCCCTAGAGCTTGGTACTCACGGCTAAGCTCCAAGCTTCATGATCTTGGCTTCACATCCTCCAAGGCTGACACCTCATTGTTTCTTTATCACAAGAAAGGTATCACTATGTTTGTCTTGATTTATGTTGATGACATCATTGTGACTAGTTCTTCAGATGATGCTATTTCGGCCTTGCTTCAAGACCTCAATATTCACTTTGCCATCAAGGATCTTGGTGACTTACATTTTTTCTTGGGGATTGAAGTTCAGAAACTAAAAGATGGTCTTGTTTTGACACAAGCAAAATATGCCACAGATTTGCTTGCTCATGTTGGCATGACACATTGTAAGCCAGCTCCTACACCCCTCTCCTCCACTGATAAATTGTCCCTTCATGATGGTACACCCCTTGGACCCGAGGATAGTACATAGTACAGGAGCATCGTTGGTGCTCTCCAATACCTGACACTCACATGACTAGATTTGTCATTCTATGTCAACAAAGTCTGTCAGTATCTCCATGCTCCAACCATAGTTCATTGGACAACGATCAAACGGATACTACGCTATGTTCAAGACACATTACATCTTGGTCTTACGTTTGTTCGATCATCTCACACACTCTTGAGTGCCTTTTCAGATGCAGATTGAGGCGGTTGCATTGACGACCGTCGGTCCACATGGGGGTTTGCATGCTATCTTTCTTCGACCGAATCTGGTCTCCTGGAGTGCACGCAAGCAAGCCACAGTCTCCAGGTCAAGTACTGAAGCTGAATACAAAGCCCTTGCCAATGCAACAGCCGATATGATATGGGTCGAAGCACTCCTTCATGAGCTTGGTGTTAAATTGATGAACAAGCCTTGTCTTTGGTGTGACAACTTAGGTGCTACCTATTTGTCTGCAAATCCCATTTTCCATGCTTGTACTAAACACATTGAGATTGACTATCACTTTGTTAGAGAGAGAGAGAGTAGCTAGCAAAAATCTAGAGATTGTGTCTGTATCTAGCAAAGATCAAGTGGCAGATGGCTTCACAAAAGCCCTCCCTGTTAGAGAGTTAAATGAGTTTAAGCATAATCTAAACCTTTGTAAGAGTTTAGATTAAGGAGGGGGGGGGGGGGGGTTAGACATGTAAAAGGACACAAACTTTTTATACGGTATGTGGTAGTACACCACCCATATACGGCCCATCTGTATACGCCTTCAGGGGCTACCCGGTGCTATATAAACACGCAACCCGAACCCTAACAGGTATCGGTTCCGCCTAGTTTGATACGATAGACTTAATGAAATCCGGCGACTCCTCCTAGATCTCGGTGTTTTCACCACCAGAGGCCAGCTGATGTCGGGGAATTCGCCATTCTGTGCGTCACGCAGTGACGACGACCCCGGTAGGCCGTCGGCACCACCTTTAGCGGATCCTCTTGCACCTCCTGATTTGGCCAGCAAAGGTAGACACGCGGTTGCGCGGTGGGTTACAAAGCGACGAGAAGTCACAGATCACCATGCCACCACACACTTCGATCTTGTTGTTCACACTATATAGCATGTCGCATGGCAGTTGTTTCGTATCAATGGACATCTTTCTGCATATCAACGGTGGCTAGAGGTGGAGCTAGGATTGAACATTGAAGTGGCTCAAAGATGGTACCTCGCAATTAGGGGGTGCCAACACAACTAATTTTTTCAAAGAGTCATATGTGAATTGAATTAGACTTGAGTATATCAATTTGTCGATTTTCCCACCTGTTGTCCTCGATCGGATCCACTTGGGGGCAGGGCACCTACTGGTCCCCCTAGCTCTGCCACTGACAGTTGCAAGTAGAAAAGAATATTGGATGGTGTTTTCCTGTACATAAATCTATGAACATAAGCACGAACATGCCACAAGAGCTCATGCAATAAGCAGCAACAAGCATTTAGGATTACATTAACCGAGGTTATGAAATCAGAGTAGACTAAGTGATGATCTCGTATTGATCTTTATTCCTTGGCAGATTTTGAATAGTAGTTGTTCTCCACGGATGCACATCATAGACTGGACACATCACACATGCGTGTCTTAGAAAATCTTTGATACTTTCTTCTGCCATCCGTAAATACGTAGCTGTATCTTGAAACTGAAAATGTTTTTTCGATATCGTTATTAAATATAATGTCCAAGTTCTAGTATTCTGTAATATAGTACCGAACGATAGTCAGATCCTGTTATTTAGTTCAGTGCATGGACCCTTGAGTTCAGAATCTGAATATATGTGTCCGCTGAGTTTATGACTGCAGAGTTTAAGGATAAGAAAATCTCCATAAAGATGTAAGACTTTGCATGAAATAATTGGTACTCAAATTTGAGTGTGTAGGTAATTTATTTAAAATACCATACCATGCATAAGGTGGTGAACTGCTTTAGTCAGTAGCTCAACACATTTTCTCAATTGGTTCCAGCCTCTTTATGTATTTGTTTGTTATGTCGCTCCAGAATTTTTGCAACCAACACGTGTGAGATAACGAAGACATGTTATCCACCCGGTATGTCCATTACTCTTTTTACGGAGCGGTAAATATAGATGGCCGTGTAAAGGATCTAAGATTGCATGTAAGAAAGTATGTGGCTGTGATTATATCCTTAATCAAGATGTAGGTAGTTAAAAATTTAGCCGTTATGAAGCAATCGATATTTCTTTCCGGACCATGGTAGATCAACTATTAGGCATTTTACTGCATCTTTATTTAAAGTGATATCCTCTACGTGGATAGAATCTTTATAAGCTCTTAGGATGTGTATCCATTTGACTGTTTTCTCCTATGCCGTAAGGATGTGTATCCATGCGACTGTAAAAAACATTATGCAACATCCGATAGAAATTACCATCCATGCCCTCTTCTTTCGACGTTGACTACTGTTGTGTTCATAGTACACATATTATATATCTTCTTTATTGAATACTGGTTTTAGTTTCCCGCTCGGTTGTCCTCGCTGTCGCTTCGTGATTGTGTTGCTTCCATCGTCCTTAGAGTTGTTGTGATGTGTTAGGTCGATCGTGCACAATGTGCACTCGTCTCCCACCGTAAAATAGGAGTTGTGCAACACTGGAGAATGAATTATAATGTGTATGTAAGTTAGGACTAGGCTAAATTAATTTGAATTTCAAAATTACCTCAACTTCTTTATCTGATATGTCTAGCAAAATGCACCCCTTATCCTGCATGGGAAATCTGTGATGTTTGAAGCAAGATAAAACTTGCAATATAGTAAGTTGCATATATTTACAAATAGGATTTTTTCTCTAAAGCGCACACATAATACATAATTGGTTTAGAAATTTTTGTTCCATGTCGATCTGACCGCCTCTTATTGGCTTGAAGTGGTTATTTTCATCGTTATATTCTTCTGCGGTAAACTTGTTGTCCATAAATTCTAACTGTAGTAGAATCTGATTATTAACACGCTAGAACACCTTTATTAAAACTGCAAAGCCAACAAAAAGGTTGTGACAATGTGTTCTTCAGGTCTAGCATTGGTTGGTCTGCGCATTACACATTCTACTTCGCTCATCATGCGATTCATAATATTTTACGAACTACAAAATTAATTGTTAGTCCATGGTATTGAGCAACGATTTGCATACATCTTCTTCTCCAAATTTGAACATATGTCTATTTGTCGCTTTCTTCTTATCCAAAACTGAATCAAAGTCTTCTCACAGCGTCTACATCGCGCTTACCTAAGGTCATATAAAACTTCTCCTTGTACCACACATGTACATAAAACTTTTCCACCCGCGAGGTTTTAAATGAGCTCATCTAAGCAGAGTGTAGACATAGATTATCTTCGATGTGAGAAGACTTTGATTCAGTTTTGGGATGAGAACCGACGTAGATTTTGAGAGTCCACTCGACCTTTGTTCGCCTATGGCGCAAATTAGAAAACTGGAATTCTTGTTATTGCTTCATGTCATTGGATACTTGAAACATATGTGGTAGTCTCGGCTATGCAAAGTTGTAATAATTATACTCTGAATTTTCCCTATTTATGATTAGTATTGCTTCTTTTGTTATCATTCTATTTGTGTGTACTGGAGAACGGTCCAGTGACCAGTACTACACGCAATGGTGTAACTCGTGTTGAGTCACATCCAGTACATATGGTATCATAGCAATGGTTGACTGTAGGGTCGAAACCTAAGTCTAGAATTGGAAGCCATGCATATGATTTAAAATTTTATTTTAGCTTTGTTCTTTAAATTCTTTACATTTCTTCTCATACTCTTGTCAATTCTAATTCTCATACTTACCTCCTTAATATAGTTGGACGAGATCAGGACCGCACATGTCGAAGAGAAATCTGAAATGTTGTTCGTGAAGGGGCTGGCCATGGTGTCAAAGGAGATGGGTCTGGTGCTACCATTGTTTGAAGAAATGATTGTGTCGTGCAACATTCCAGGAATCAAGCGCTGGGAGATCAAGACACGCTTGATCGCAGGGACCGAGAAAGACTCAACTGACATCAAACACCTCGCGGGAGAGTACCCCAACTGGAAAGAACTTAAGATGGCAATGAAAATTGTTATAGCTCATATATGTCACATCTATCATGACTTAGCGCGATGAGGAAGGAGATGCCCAAAAATATCAAGTAGCTGAGACTGACTTTATAATCGCCATACACTTGCAGAATCTGGAGGCGCATGCCGTTGAGATGGGAGATACTGACTAGAGAGATGAACAAACGTAATGAAGGTAGAGCCAAAGTGTATCATCAAAGGGATGAGATCAAGGCACTTTAGAAGGGCATGCCGTTGAGATGGGATATACTGACTAGAGCCATGACCTGAAGAAGGGCATGACCGAGATGGCAATGGAGCTGAGTGACCAAGATGATCACATTCACCTCCTAAAGAAGGAGTTAGTAGGCTCAAAGTCAAACATGCACCTCCACCACCACCGCATGTAGAAGATGATGATAAAGAGGACCCTGAATAAATAATTCCACATGTGTCTAGTGATGAGGAGAAAGACGATCCAAAAGAGGCAATACCCGTAGACAAAGAAGATGAGGAGGAAACCGATGATGAAGACTACACCGTGAATGAAGTCTCCACGTTCTCATCATCCGTAGTGGTATCATTCACGTCGTAGTCTTCATCTTCTTTCTCCTCATCACTAGGAGGATGTGAAATTATTTATTGAGGGTCCTATTCCTCATCATCTTCTTCTACATGACTGCGGTGGTGAAGATGCATGGTTGACTTTGAGCATTGAATGCTGCTAACTCCTGCTCTAGGGCATGAATGTGATCATCTTGGTCACTCAGCTCCACTGCCATCTCGGTCATGCCCTTGTTCAGGTCATCCTCTCCTTGCACAGTGCCTATCCTCCTTTGATGATACACTTCGGCTCTAACTTCATTATGCTTTTGTTCATCTCTCTAGTCAGCATCTCCCCCATGTCAACGGGATGCGCCTCCAGGTTGTCCAAGTGTGTGGCAATTGTAAAGTCGGTATCAGCTCCTTAATATTATCAAGCTTCTTCATTCTCATCGCGCCTTCCAAAGATACGGAAGATAGAATCTTCATGTAACAAGTCATGATAGATGTGACATATATGAGCTAAAACAGTATTCATTGCCATCTGAAGTCCTCCTTCCCGGTTGGAGTAATCTCCCGTGAGTTGTTTGATGTCAGTTGAGCCTTCCTTGATCCCTGCGATCAAGCGTGCCTGATCTCACAACGCTTGACTCCCGGAATGTTGCACGACACGATCATTCCTTCAGACAATGGTAGCACCAGGCCCAGCTCGTTAGACACCATGGCCAGCTCCATGACGAACAACAATTCAGATTTTTTTTTAGCATACGCGGTTCTGATCTCGTCCATCTATATAAAAGATTTAAGTATGAGAATTAGAATTGACGAGAGGAAGAGAAGAAATGTAAAGAATTTAAAGAGGGAAGGTAAAATAAGAAAATCATATGTCTTCCTATTCCAAACTTAGGTTTCGATTTTACAATCAACCATTGCTCTAATACGATATGTAGTGGATGTGATTTAACACGAGTCACACCGTTGCGTGTAATACTGATCCCTAGACCGTTCATCAGTACACACAAGCAAAATTGATAGAAAAAAGGAATAGCAATCATAACTAGCGAAATCTAGATTATAATTATTAAAATTTTGCATAGCAGAAGCGTACATTTATTTCAAATATCCAATAACATAAAGCAACAGCAACAGAAAGAACTTCAGTCTTCTAGTTTGCGCCAGAGACAAACGAAGGTGAGTGGAGTTTCGAAACCTACGTCGGTTACTCAGAATCAGAATAATCTGCAACCCCAAAACATTCACTAGTAGGAAAAGGCCTACCGCTGGCGGACGGAAATTGTCTACCGCTGTCGGGCGGGTGCCCGCCAGCGGTGATTACGCCAGTGGTAACGTTTTACCGCTGGCGGGCGGCCGTCCGCCAGCGCTAAGGTACCACGGCCGCCAGCGGTACGCCTCGCTGGTAGGAGTTCTGAGAGCGTTGTACGCCAGCGGTACGCCTCTCTGTCCGCCAGCGGTACATTTTCGTGGTATTTTTGTTTTTTTAAAATAACGTATTACAGCAATATATCAAATATAAATACAGTATATTCAGGTAGAGCCGACCAAAATGACAATAGTACCACATATAGATGACCAAATTGTGATACACAAATACATAAGTTCATTATCACATGCATTACAATACCAAAATAAGAACCACAATGTGATACACAAATACATAAGTTGTCATACACAAATACATCACATAAATGATAGAGAACCACAATGTTTAAGAGAGGGCGCGATCGATGAAGTTGGCGTTTCGATCATCCGGTTGTTGTTGCTCTCTTTCAGTGGCTTCAAGTCCTCTTGGCGTTGACAACTTCCCCACTAGTTTCTTCATTTGTAAGTATACACAAAAGGCAAATAAAAATGTTAGCTAGCAACTAAATTGTTCACATGTCGTGCAGAAATAAACAAAGTATACACAAAATAAACTAAGCAACCTTGGAAGAATGCATGCCTCATACTTAGGTTCGGACACACAAATTCAGAGACGGCGTCAGTGAAATCCAGTGGGATGCAGAAAATGTGTATTCGTGCATATCACAGGTTTCACTGACGTCGCCTCCGGATCACATAGTGCCACATCATTTTAATCATCGGCATTGTAAAGGAATGAAGTATTATTGGAAGACTTAGACAAAACAAGATTCAAAAAAATATTATGCCTCATACTTCGAATATTATTGGAAGCACACAAGGAATTCAGATAACCTTGTTGAACCAAGTAGGAGGCACAGAACTTGTATGTGTGCATGATACAAGGTTCAACAAACTATCAGAATTCATGTAGTGCGCCACATCATTTTAATCATCGGCATTGTAAAGGAATGAAGTATAATTGGAAGACTTAGACAAAACAAGATTCAAAAAAATATTATGCCTCATACTTCGAATATTATTGGAAGCACACAAGGAATTCTGATAACCTTGTTGAACCAAGTAGGAGGCACAAACTTGTATGTGTGCATGATACAAGGTTCAACAAACTATCAGAATTCATGTAGTGCGCCACATCATTTTAATCATCGGCATTGTAAAGGAATGAAGTATAATTGGAAGACTATAGCTAGGCAATTTAAGAGAGATGGTGTAAACTAGAGCTAGGCAATTTAATTTAACAAGAGTACTAAATCGACAACACACCTTTCACTTCTGGCTGATCGTGGTCGGCCTTGACATTGGCTTCGGCGGGAACGGTTCAGAACCATTTAGAGAGTTGAATGGTCTGTCGTCACACTGTTGTGCTATGCGATTTTGTATATCGACATTAGATGGGAATGCACCTTCGTAGTAGAACACCCCGGGTGGCGTTGCACGACAAACATCCGTGAAGATTATTGAAGCAAACCTCTTCTGGATTAGAGCAAACTTTTCCAGGATATCAGCATCAGTGGATTTCGCCATGTCTTTGCACCATTTATCCATAGCAACTGGAAATTCTAGTCTTCGGTAATTCCGTAAGAACTGCTCCATCAGATAGATGACATACCATGCCTCCGTCGGACTGCCATGCGCCTTCTTGATGCAGGGTAGATCCACTTTGTGGACGAATGACATCTTGCCTCGCTTAAGGTTTAATCTTCTTACGATGCCTTCATTTTGATAGCAGTAACCGTTGAGAGCATCATCGAGAACACAACCGATGTGCTTGTAGTCTTTCTTCTTCTCTTCACTACCCGCATCGAGATAGAAGGCCTTCGACTCTTTAGGGTACAGAACGATGAGGGTGCCGTCTTGGTTCCTGCACAAAACAATGAAAAGAAACCATCATTCGCACTTATGCAAAATTAACGATAAAACGTACGAAAATATGTTATATATGACTTACTTGGGAAAGTAAGGCATGAGAAAGATGTTCTTTCTAGTATTTGCAACGAAGATATCTTCGATGAACTTTGTCACGCGTGTCCTACCCACCTGGGTGCTCACATAGCAGTCGGACATGTAGTAGGGGTCGATTATCATGATGTCTCCGGCCGACTTATCATTAAGGAGCTGGTGCGCCATACTTAGCACAAACAGGCGGACCATGGATCGGTGGAGTGCTTTCATGTGGTACATGTTAAAGATGTCATCAAATCTGACAAAGAGCGTGTCTCCGGGGTTTTCATGGAGAAAGCCGGGAAGCCTTGGTACCTTTGCTATGAAAACCGGGTATACGTGAAGTGCTTCCCTGAGAAGTTTGCTCTCACAATAGAGAACCTGTTCATGTAGCGCCTTCATCTCCCCAGACAAGCAACAGGACCACTTCGGCGGCAGGATCGGTTTAGCCATCACATGAGTAGTATGCCAATCGGGGATGGTTATCCTGTCCTGAACTCGGCGCAACTTCAACTTAGATCCCTCCACTGGCTGGCTCATGGACTCTTCAACGCCATGTTTCTTCCTTTTTTTCGACACCACCTTCTTAGGGAGCTTAGCTATCGTCTCTTGGAGCACATCATTGAGTGTGCCCTGGCTGAGACCGTCAGACTGCTGATGATGAGCTTCAGGCAATGGTTGAGAACAGAATAGACGCTTTGTGACATTATGTTTCTCAGGGAGAGTAGGGCTCACAGGACTATTCATCATCAGATCACGGTCAGCTTGATCAAAAGGACTGACATCGTCCAAATACGCCATGTAGGCATTGGGGTCTTCATCATCAGCTGGTGGAGTGGCCTTTCCTTGGCCAGGCGGCGTCGACCCGGGAGGGTCCAAACGAATTAGCGCTTTTGGCCATAGCAAGGGAAAAATCAAACATTGCTCTAGGCTTAACTCACTTTCGGCTTCGAGGGGTTGAGTTGGAGGATCCAAAAAACCACAACCCGGGAACACCCGAGCCAATGAAACCTTATAACAATCATCAGGAATAGGCCGCTTGAGATGGGTGCGGATAAGTGGTGTCTCAACGCTTGCTTTGGCCACTTCCTTCATCTCATCGTCCACAAATAGGAGCAAAGTGCATCTTGTATGGTCGGCCTGTTCACCGTTCACAAGTAAGGCGTTAGATAGGGTGTCATACAAGAATGAAGTAATATATAACATGGCTAATTAAATTACCGTGAGGGCGTTGAGCTCGTCTAATGGCGACGGACCGGGGATGGCCCCCGGCGTGCAAGAGATGGACGGGCTGCTACGCTCTGCGGAGCCATGTACGTGTCTGTCGGGATTAGGGTTGGCGGGTGGCGTTTGTTCGTCTCTGTCAGGATTAGGGTTGGCAAGTGGAACATTGTTGGAGTTGTTGCTACCTTGGATTTGTGTGGTAAGCTGGGAACGGGCCTAGGTCCTTTTTGCCCCCCCTCAATCCAACTCCCAAACTCCTCATATATGGTCGGAAGGATGGCAGCCACGGCCTTTGTCACTGCGCTGTCGATGTTGGCCTGCATGGAACTAGCCCTCCTTTCACTTCGCTCCTCCTTGGACTCCGGGTAGTAATGCGACCGTTTGCGACCAACTCCGGCCCCGATCACCCGGCCACGATGCGGCGGAAGTGTCACCTCCTTATTCTTTCTCTTGTTTAGCGCCCTGTGGAAAGAGGTGTCCCACGGGGCCTTCGTCACAGACGATGAGTCGCTTTGAGAAAGTTTCTTCTATCTCAATATTCTTCTCAAGTTCCTTGATTGTCGCGTTCAAGGCAAGTTGCCCTGGATTCTTGGGGTCTTCCCTGTAATGGGCTCTGATATATCGTCTCGCCATTGGGTCTTTGATCTTGGCATAGGGGTCTGGCCCTGTCCTTTCTCTGTCCTGCTTTTCCCAAATAGGGTCTTTCCCGTCGTATCCACGACATCCGAGATTGTGGGGACCTAAATTCTTCCCATGCATATCTTTCCCCCACTTAGATAGCGCCTTTGTTGAAGCTAGGTCTTGTTTATCCTTGAAAATGTTGTAGTCTTCTTCAGAAATGGAGGGCCAGTTGGCGTTGATCTTTGCGTAATCATCACCAGCAACAATGGCCTTTCTCACATCTGATTTCCAAGTTGAAAAGGCTTTGCTGAACTTGCCGAGAGCGAATGTGTTTACGATATTGCCCTTCAAATCAAGGTTGTCGTAGTCTTTCGGGAAACGGTACGATGCGTGCAACTTGGAAAGAAGGTGTGTGGCCACATGTGAGTTCTCTTTATCCCTTATGTTCTCCTGGGTGATGTTGCCGAAGTCCCGCACAATGCATCCCAAGGCTAAGCCGTACCCTTTTGCATATTTATCTGGCTCCGTAGGAAGCCCATGTGGGTTCACCTCAGTAAATGTCAGTCGACCGCTACCTAGCTTGTTTCGGCGTCTTGGCTTACGTTCACGCGTTGTTCCGCCAGCAGATGTGGTCTCGTTACCACTCTCTTCGACAGCAGATGAGGTCTCGGGGCCACCTCCACGGCCAGCAGAAGTGGTCTCGGGGCCACCTCCACCAGATGTGCCCTCTTCGCCACCTTCGACGTCACGAGATGTGGTCTCGGCATCGGAATTGTTCGGCACATCCATCTCGGCATCGGAATTGTTCTCCAAATCCATCTCGGCGTCGATTGACTTTTGAACCATCTTCAAATATGGATCCGGCTCGTTGACTCCACCTCGAGAAGTCCCGGCCTCCATATTGTTAGCCATCTGCGCGCACACACAAAAATTCGTAGTTAGTAAAACAACACTGTAAGGAAAAATTCACTTGGATGGTGATGAAAAGTTCGGGTACTCCATATGTCATAATTTTAGCAAGTCATGCCAAATTTCACGAAAAAATTCGGCATGACCTTTGCTAAAATTATATAATATGGAGTACCCGAATTTGCCGGAATGGAAATTAATCAACATTCCGGCAATCTCAAGGGTCTCTAGGGTACCTGTAAACATTTCACCACCACACAAGACCGCATTCGCAACGACAATGCCGCACATATATATATCATCTCCACAATGCCGCACACATATATCATCTCCACAAAGGCAAACATATTTGAAATGCCACAAACAGCCACAATGCCGCACACATTCTTAATTTTGAAACCCTAATCTATCAAATATTGGGTCGGGCAAACCCACAAACACCTTGTGGGTGTGGGTGCTAGCTAGGAGGAGAGGAGGGGCGGCCAGCTTACCTTGGCCGGGCGGCGGGCTGAGGTGCGGGGGGCGCTCGGGGCCGTCGACGGTGTCGTTGCCGCAGTCACGGTCGTGGTCGGGGAGGTCGATGCGGGGGCGCGCCGGCCGTAGACGTGGGCGCGTCGGCGTTCGTTGGGGAGGCGTGGACGCGCGAGAGAGAAGGGCGGCGAAGGTGCGAGAGAGGAGGACGGCGTGGGCGCTCGGGGGGCGACGACGAGCAGAGGCGGCGCGGGAGGCGGCGGCAGGAGTAGGGAAATTTGGAGAGGGAGAGGGCGCGCGTGGGAAAAATAGGGAGGGAACCGCGCAGGGGCCACATGTAAGTGGCCACACATACCGCTGGCGGACGGAGAAAAGGGCGCGGGCGGGCCCCACATGCAAGTGGCCGAAATATACCGCTGGCGGACGTCGTTAGCCGTCCGCCAGCGGTAAGGTCTGTTATTTTTATTTTCTGTTTTTCTATTTTTTGTTTATTATTTCAAAAACTTTTTGTCTCCCGCGCTTTCGTGCACTTTCACACTTTTCGTCTCCTGCGCCGTTGTGCGCGCTTCAATTAATTTGGAAGATGATCAGTCGCCGGCCGCCGTAATTTAATTGTGCATTTGGAAGATGATCGGTCGCCGCCGTTTTAATTGTGCATTGGAAGATGATCAGTCGCCGCCGTTTTGATTGCTGCCCGGCCGCTGGCCTCCCTCTCCACCCTATATAAAAGGCCACTAATCCATGGCCTAAGCACACACAAATCTCTCTCTACTATATATTTCCAATGGATCAACCACTCGCGCGCGTTCCATGGCCTCGGCCTCGGTCTCGGTTGTACTACTTCCCCAAGGAGGGTATGAGGTTCAAGGTGTGGGTCACCCTCCGTGCATCACGCGTGGAGAGGTGGATCCGCGATGTGAAGAAGTTATATCTCGACGCCGCACCGATCAAGTGCATTGGACTCGACTGCGAGTTCACCGACGCTCTACCGGGTCCACAGAAGAATCTTCCACCCGAGAAACAGCAGCGCGCCGTCGTCCTTCAACTCTCGGTGGCGACCGAGACACTTTTCTTCCAGATCTGCTGGGCTGATCGGAAGCCGCAGCTCCTCGTGGATTTCTTAGGTGACAAGACCATCAAGTTTTACGGCGTGGCTATCCACAATGACTTGCGGATGCTGCGCTGCTACGGAATTGAAATTCCGTCCGCGGTCGACCTCCAGAGGGATAGGCGGAACCCAATCGGCAATCCTACTCCGAGTCTTGTTGCTCTCTCCAATGCTATCATTGGGACAAAACTGGCCGAAAAGAAGAAGAAGAAGAAGAAGAAGAAGAACGACGACAAGAACGACAACGACGAAGAAGAACTCCGGATTCGTGGATGGGGCAACGTGCCATTAAGCTACGAGCAAGTCGAGTACGCCGCTCTTGACGCTCGCCTCGGCTTCGAGATTGCGCGGAAGTGGGATAGTCTAAGTGGCTATAATACCAATGACGACCGTCTTAATGTCGTTGATGCATGAGTAGTCTATATAGCTAGATCGATGTGTGTGTGCGCATGCCGTTGTGTCTTCTCTCATATATGTATCCGGTTGCAATATTAATTAAGGATCGAAATATTTGGATTTCATATCATGCATTTTTTCCGATCGATCGAATTCATCATAAATATTAATTACTTTAATTTGTAATTTCGATTTACCGGAGAAAGCTGGGAAAGCGCGGGGGAAACCGTGAAGCCGCGCGCGAAACTGGGAAGAATAATTAACCGTGAAGCCGGAAACCATTGTCAGTGTACTAGTTGCTATGTGAAATGATAAACTTGATTTTCGACAAAAGTTTCACAAACATTCTTCACAAAAAGCACTATCATGTAGAAACATCTACAAGTGATCAATTCGATCAAAATGACCAAGTTATGTTAATTCTCAACGCATAGTTTGTGATAAAGTGCTCATATTCGACACATAGGTGTGTCTTGGTATAGGAAGCAATGGTTCCTAAGGAAATTTATAGATTGTTTTTATAAATATAATTTTCCTAGTTATTTGTATTACAGGCAAACTTAGTGCTGGCGGACGCTCTAGTGTGCCCGCCAGTGGTACTTAACTGACCACTGGCGTACCATTTAGCCTGCCCGCCAGCGGTACTGTCACTATTTTTTTCCCAACTGAGTTCAACCGCATCCACTACTGCTGGCGGCTCCTACCTTGCGTCCGCCAGCGGTACGTTAAGTACCTCTGGCGGGCATGTTATGTGCCCGCCAGCGGTAGTTTGCCCCGCCTCCTCCCAGATTTCTGCTCCTACCGCTGGTGGGCAGTGTTCCTGTCCGCCAGCGCTACGTCCAGAACCAGTGGCGGACACGAAAAACCGCCCGCCAGCGGTCGTAGCGCTGGCGGACGAAACTTCTGTCCGCCAGCGGTACGCTGGTGGCTATAAGCCTTTTCCTACTAGTGATTGGGTCAACACAACTGAGCTGTATTGACAAGTTTGAAGTGGATACAAATGGCACTTAGCAACTAAATGTTATTTGTCTAGGTGGAGTTTAATGTCTGTTGCGAAAAGCAGTTTTATCCTAACCTTTGATAAAAAAATAGTTTTTCAACCTTTACATGGATACTTGATTTAGCTATGAGAATTAGAATTGGTTATACGTCCACTGATAAATAACAGATACTCTCACCAACTTTTAGTTAACCACATCAAGTTTTAATTTGAGAAATTGAAATGAACGAGAACAATGTCATAACTTCAAATATATTGCTAGTTTTCCCATAACCAAAGGACACAGCTAAGATCGTAGTCTAAACCCTTGCAAGATTACATTTTACCCGTGTTGCCCAATCAACTCCAAGTACCGTAGGACACCATTTGTACAGTGGAAGGGAGAAGATCAGACAGAACCAATGAGAGACAGTCTCTCAAACCCCCACCAGCCCTTACCAACACCTACTCTATGATACATCTGCTGGTTACGATGGGTTTAAGATTCCGCTACTCACGGCTCTGTCAAACCCCAGACTATTATGACATACGGTTGCACAGAATAAGCTACTAATTAAGAAACCAAACAAAAGTCTCAATATACTGGGCGACAGTCCCCACCATAAATTGCACTTAGATGACATGCTACCAATCAGTCGAGCTGTAGTTTAGTTTTTAAATTGTTTTGCTAAATATTCAAAAATACCATGTAACATCATGATGTATGACGACTATTCCCAATCCATCTCTATTATAGCAAAATTAAGCAATCTACCACTACGGTGTCTGACTAGCACATGGATATCATGACTACAGGATTATCCCACTTTGGTCTTAGTGGAATAATCTAGCATAGCTTAAATCACACAACTCCTACACATGCATTACTAGAAGAAAACACTAACGCATAATAGAAAATTAGTAAAATTCTAAAGATTAGTGTTTTAGTTGACCGAAAATAAAGCTTCAGTAAAAGTTCAATATTTTTACAGATAGGGTAGATCTTAATTTAGCTATCCAACGACATACTCCCTCTGTTCGGAAAAGGATGTCACAAAAATGGTCTATCTATAGTTCATTTTTTGACATCCTTTTCCGAACGGAGGGAGTATTATTTACTATATTTGGACATACCGTTGAATTACTATTAATTTTACAAGATCTGCAGAGTTTCTGCGATTTAAAAGAAAATAGGAAATAGTAAGTACGTGGCATGACCCTATTGGTTGGTATCCCTTTAGTTAAGTGATCTAATCCGAATCGTTATATCACGCTGGCTGGGAACGGTGGTGCTCCATGCAAAAAAAAAAGGGAACGGTGGTGCTGCTCACCGGAAACAGAGAAGACGACGGTGAGCGACTTGGACGTGGACGGCGGCGACGGTGTGGTGGTCCTCCGGGCTCGGTTAAGCTTGATACGGGTGGCGGAGATCATGGCGATGTCGATGGCGTCCTTGTCGGCGGCTACCGAATCTTCAATCCGACGATGCTCCGACGACATCTTCCGCTCGATCAGGCGCACGGTTTGCGAAACGAAAGATTTGTTCAGAATTTAGAGAGGAACAAAAAAAAGGGAGAGGGCTCGCGTGGTTCCGAACAGCAGCGACAACAACCACCGCAGCTCGTGTCGGCGACTGATTTTTTATCTCGAAATCAAGATTGATTTGGTGGCTACAGGCTAGGGTTTGCAAAATATGCAAGACGGCACAGGTGAGGAGAATATATAGGCGGAGTTTCGTGGGCAGGGGGCAAGAAATCAGAAATCGGGAGATTTTCCTGGATAGAATCGTATTCTGGATGAACACATACAGGTACAGCTGCTGGTCTCCATTTCCATATGCAAGAACGACCTGACAGGTGGGGTCCGCCCGTCAGTGGAAGGAAAAGAAAAGAAGGAAAAGGATAAGTGGGCCGGCGGTAGCATTTGGCCTGCTTCGCTCGCGCTGCGCGCGTGTTGTCTGAGCAGTTGGGCCGCGGCCCAACTCCCTCGTCCGAAACGTGTTTTTTAATCTTTTTCCTTTATTCCTTTTCCTGTTTTCTTTATAACTTTTGATTTGAAATCAGAAAAGAGTTAAACCAGGAAATTTTGTAAAATCATCCCCTATCATAAATGAATATTAGGACTAGTTTTAAAGCAAACCTAATTACGAAATAACCCTAAGCTCATATAATGCTTTATAAAGGGTTTTGGAAAGTTTAAAATGGGATTTAGGAATTAATCTTTTATATTTGAATGCAAGTCAAACAAATGCATGGTTTTAAAATGATGCCATGATGGAATGCACATGCTATATATGCAAAAACATGCCAAACTAAATTTGGGATGTCAGTGGAGAAGATGTGTTGGGTGACTATAACATTTGACTACCTTTATGCATGACATCATTGACATGGTAGTTAACAAAATTATCTACATACTCAAATTTCAATACCAATTTTCCGTGCAAAATCTCACATCTATATTCATTCAGATTTTCTTACCCTTGAATCGTGGATTACACTGGTGCGTAGCTGTCATATACCTAGAGGATAGAGATTTCCAGATTCTGAACTCGATTCCCACTTGAGGTCCACACACTGATATAGATAACACGGTCAGATTATCGTTCCATTCTATATTACAAAATACTAGAGCTTTCGATTTATATTCATTTCTAACATTGAAGAAAAAAATCCAGCTTTAAGATATAGCTGTATATATACAGATGGTAGAAGAAGCTCTCGATGAACACATGTGGTCAGACTATGATGTGCAACTGTGGGAACAAACTACTACTCCCTCGATCCAGAATTATTATCGTCAGCTGGGTACAGATTTGTACTCTGTAGTATTGTTTCACCGACACTTAATTCGGACCGGAGGTACTATTCAATATCTGCCAAGACAGAAAGATCAGTATGTACACCCATCACCTTAGTCTACTCTTGTTTCATAACCTAGGGCCTAATGCAATCCTAAATAGTTTTTGCTACTTCTTGGAGGATCTCTTGTGGTCTGTTTGCTCTTAAATTCATAGAGTTCCAGACAGGAAAAAAACCATTCTAACAAGTGTGCAATAATTACTATTTGCAAAGTAAATTTCCTGCTCGGATTGTTTTTTAACTTGCAACCATTCATATGCAGAAATATGTCATGCGACATTCTATACAGTATACTAAGAAAAAGATTGAAGTACGAAGGATGTCAACAAAACTAGAATTCATGCTAGATGTAACAACCCGAAGTTTGAGAACCTGAAAACCTGTGTAAATTTTCCACTTTTGTGCTCATTGCATCATGGCATCCATGCACCAATGTTGTTGCTAGGGAATTGTTGCTAGGGAATTGTTGCTGCTAGGGAATTGTTGAGGTTTGACACATCTAAAAACAAAATGCCAAACTTTATCTAACCAATTTTCAAATCAATGAAGGCACTCAAATTTCAAAACACAGATTATTTTTGACATCTTATATTTGTCAAGGAAGTTCCAAAGTTCAAATACTATTTTGGTCTTGCTCTAAAATTCCTAAAGGATTATAATTTGGGGAATTTAGAAAATGGCCATAATTGAAACCTATGAATAAAAGTGGTTCCAAACTTTTTATCTTGAGGCACCAATTTTGGTGGAGCTTCCTCTTGATGTGGGGAGGCAACACAAATTTTTCCAGATTTTAATAAAGTGTTTTAGTGACTCAATTAAAATCTATAAAGCCACTGTTTTTAAAAATTAAAACAGAAAAGGACTTATCCGTGAGGAAATCAAAACTTCCAGGGGGATCTTTGTAAAATCGTCACCTCCTCTCTCCTCCCGCCTTTCCCGCAGCCACCATGCCGCCGTGCCGCGCCATGCCGCAACAGGGCCCCCTCTGCCCTCTCCCCTGCAAGGAAGGGAAGCAAGCCACGAGCCCCACCTGCTCCTCACCCCATCTCCCAGATTTTCTTCCCCGTTCCTCTCCTTTTCTTGCTTCCCACCGAGCCGCCATGGCCGCCGAGCTCCACCGCCACCTAGCCATTGACTGAAGCATCCCCAGGCAAATCCAAGACAGCAGGAGGGTCCGCCGCGCCGTCTCCTTCCTCTCCACCAAAGGAATCGAGCCGGGCTGGCCGCAATCGCGAGCCCCATCCGCTGCTCCGCCGCGGCCGTCCGAGCACCGCCGGGAACGATACGTCGCCGTCGTCGCACCTCCGCCCCTCCCCCCGAGCACCTCCACGCCATCTGGGTGAGCATGTGACCTCCCCTTGCCCTCCGTTCCTCCCTCTCCCGCCGTAGTTCACCGACGCACCGCACGCCACCGTGCCATCCCCGCCGCTCGGATATTCCGGGTTCAGCACGACCAGATTTTCCGAGTAACACCAGTATGAGGATGCGTTAGGTCCTTAGCGATTTTTCAACCTCCAGAAGCGATCGGATATTCCGAGCTGAATAAGAATCGGACAATCCGAAGTACTCCAGTGCTCGGTGTTTGTGGTCCTTAGCCAAAATTCGAGACGAGTGTGTCGATCGGATATTCCGGTGTAGGAAAATTCGGATTTTCCGAATTTGTCCAGTACCTCCAAACCTCGGATTTCTCCTCCACTCGGATATTCCGAGTCTAGTTCGACTCGGATATTCTGAAGCAATGCAGTACCCAAATATTTCCTGTTCACCTCTTTCTCTAATCTGTTAGTTAGTTTTAATTATTGCTTTTATAATTATATAAAAGGACATAATTTAAAGAGGAGTTATAAATATAATAACTTTTTATCTGGACCTCAGAAAATTGTGGTTGTTATACCAAAATGTTCAGAAAATTGTGAACTACCTAAAATCATCATCATCATGCATAATTGATCACAATTACAATAATATTCTCTAGTAGTAATTAGAATCATTAAGTTTTAAATATGGGGTTTATTCTAAATAATGCAATAAATATAACGGGGACCCCATTTAACCTGTTGGTCATGCTCAATGCTTTTAGGGTGCATTTAAAATTTGTCATACCATCATGTGTTTGCGCATTGCATTTGTTGAAACCTGTGTGGTGATTGATTGTCTCTTCCGGTGTTGTTTGTGCATCGGTAGATCAAGGAGTGGAAGTGACCCCACAGTCTCGTGACGATCCGTACTACCAGCCGTATCACCAAGGCAAGCGTAATCCCCCCTCTGAGCATGTCTTATCCTATTTTCTGCAAATATTTTCTCCACTATAATATTGCATGCGGTTCCAAATGTCAATTTGATTGGATTAGAGTATCCTATAGTTGCATTAAGTTTCTGATGCCAATACATGTTTCCCTCCTATTATCCATAGGATTGTATTGTGGGCCTGAAATACTTAACTATGCAATGTGATGCTTAGCCATGCTTAGTTAAATGCTTAGCCGTCCGATGGATACTTCATGTTGAAAACAGGTTGTTGAAGTGTTCAGATGATGGTGGAGAATTTGTGGTGACAGGTAATAAGATGCTTAAAGGTGGGGATGAGAGGCCACTGTGGTTGTGGTGCTTTGTCTCGTTCTCGCCGCCTAGATGCGAGTTCTCGCCTACGAGCCAAGTTGAGCGTGCAACCATGCGTGGGCATATGGAACCTCGTCGACCGACTAACTTGTGGCGGACTAGCCGAGGGTCCTCTAGTTTGGCTTTCTATTTGCGCGTGCGTTGAGATGGTGGCCAAGACTGAGATGAGGATGGTGGTGTCAGGAAAATAAGTGGCCGCGGGACAGGGTGCTGGAGGTACCTCTTGTCCTACCGCCACAGATGATCCTGGGTTAGTCTTAAGCGAGGTAAAGGTTGTAACCGCTCCCACCCAACCGGCTTTCCCCGGAAGAGAGCTAAGAGCTAGGCAATGGTCCGGACGGTACGCATGGATAAGAAGCTGGGAGGGCCCTCGGGAGACTGGCGACTTTCACATTGTACACACCTGCAGTGATAAATCTTTTCGAAAAGCCGTGTCCATGGTTATGGACGACTTGGTGACGGATTCAGAGATCATAGAATAACTTTAACGGAATGATTAAAAACTGGGTACTAAAGGTACCACTCAAGAATGCAAGGTTGACTTCCTCGAGGGTGATTCGGGGAGGTGCCTTTGTAGAACAGGTACAGTGGTTGATGATGGTTGATGTTGAGAAAGGTGATCAAAGAAAAGAGTCACTTCTTACCTCTTTTGAAAATACTCTGAATAGTCGATGCCATTGAGTTATGTTTTCATAAATCAAATCAGCTTTATGCAAAACAGCCATGAAACCTTGAAAGCCTCATTCGAAAGCTCTATATATAATCTTGCGAGTTCGTCGAACTCAACGTCGTTTGTTTTGTTTCAGATGAGGACTTCACCGACCTCGAAGGTGGGTTCTTTGTGGACGTCGACGAGTAGTCTGGGGTTCCCAGCTGGCAGCTTGGGACATCCCGGAACAGCTGGCGTTGGATGTTTATTTGTAGGCCTCTTAGGCCATAATCTGGATCTTGTTGTTTAGAACAACTTAATTTGCTTCCGCTTGTTGTAATGTTGGGTCTGTGACCTCTGGTTGTCATTTGCTACCTTTCTCTATTATAAGAGTTGAACTATAATGTTTTGTGTCGTAGAGTCTGTGATGTAACAGTTGTTCCACAAGTCTTGATCTCTCTATTATGCATTGATAGTTGTGCCTGGTTGTATCGTATAACCGGTGACGCAGCATCACTGTATAGCAGTCGGGTCGGGGCGCCACAAGTTGGTATCAGAGCAATACTGCCTGTAGGAAACCCTTCTACTGGTCGACGTTGAGTCTAGTGTTTGTGAAAATATTTTTAACCTAAAAATGAGTTGTGAAAACCATCTTAGGATTCTTTTACTCCTTATCTGGTTACCCTCTAATCTCGGAGCAATCTTACCTCGATTTGACTTAAAGGTTTTACTCCTCGTCTGTTACTTCAAAATGATTAGTATCACGTGGTGGGGTTCTATCTTTAGTGTTATGTGTCACGTTGCTACCGCTGCGCTGCAAACCAAAATCCTCAGTATCGTCGGGTTTTAACCCAAGGACTTGAACATAAGGTCCCGGATTGTGCCAACTAGAGTGTATTAAGTTGTGATTTCTTAACTCTCGCTAGTAGCACATGATGCTGATCTTTGATCCAAGTTCTATCTTGTTGATTCCTTGTTAATTGTTACACAATGTATTATCGTCCCTAGTCTGTGTACTTGAGTAGACGCTAATAATATTGTTCGACCATTCGGAGAAAGATACTAACGTGTCATTGTCAAATCTCCAGAATGGCTCGAGGAGGCCGTGGAGGCCGTGGTAACCACGACAATGATGAGGATGATCTGCCGCCACCACCCTCGATGGCTCAGGTCTTGATGGCCATTGAGGAGAACCGTGGGCGCAATGAGCGCTGCTTGGAGCAGTTGGTGCAGCAGAATGCACAGAGGAATGGCTGCAACACTCTCACTGAGTTCTTGCGTTCGCAGCCACCCACCTTTGCTGATGCTAAGGAGCCACTGGAAGCTGATGATTGGCTTCGTGCTTTGGAGCGCAAGTTCTCCGCGCTGCATGTCACAGTGGCCGAGCAAGTCAACTTCGCCACCTACCTCTTGGTTGGTGCGGCTGGCTGTTGGTGGGAGAGCCATGTGGCTTTGTTCCCGCCAACCATGTCTTCACTTGGGCGGATTTCCGCACTACCTTCCGTGTGGAGTACATTCCCCAGCCGATCATGGATTCAAGAGGAGGGAGTTCCTGGATTTGCAACAGGGACGGATGGACATCCGCACTTATGGTCGTGAATTCAACCATCTCTCGTTACGCCCCAAGGGACGTGACCAATGATGCTGACAAGCAAGAGCTGTTCCGCAAGGGTCTTGCGCCGCAGCTCCGCTATGAGCTATTGCCTTTCAGGTTCCAGACCTACCAGGAGCTGTTCAACCAGGCTTTACTCTCGAGCAAGGAAGAAAGGAACTTGAGGCTTCCAAGAGGCCCGCACGGGGACCACCAGAGTTCCTCGGGTTCTGAGAGCAAGAAGCGCAGGGTGTTTGTCCCTACAGCCGTACCTCGTGCTCCATTCATGCCGAGAGCCGCGGGATACAGGCCACCCCGCGCCCCACTACTTCGACACTTGGGGTAGGCGGGAGTGGGTACCGTCCTATGCTACCTGCTCCACCTGGGCTCACTTGCTACACCTGTGGCCAGGCTGGCCACTACTCCAGGGAGTGCCCCCAGAAGGCACCTCTCGCGTTAACTCCTGCACGAGCCCCTGCCACACCAGCTGGCAAGGCTGGACCTATTGTGCGTGGTCGCCTGAACCACATCTCTGCTGAAGAAGCTGAAGAGGACCCCGGCGTTCTCATGGGTGAGTTACGAATCAACGGCAATTCAGCTACAGTTTTGTTTGACTCTGGAGCATCGCATTCATTCATATCATAGCTTTTAAAAGACCACAAATACCGTTCGAGAAATGAGACGTCCCTTGGTGATCGCCACTCCTGGCTCCAAATGGCAAACCGATGGGGTTACTCCTGAAGTCCAGATTACTATCGGTTACTACTCTTTCCTTTCGCTTTGGTAGCTCTGAGGTCAAGTGGCATTGATGTCATACTGGGCATGAACTGGCTAGCCAAATACCAGGCTAATCTCGACTGTGCTGCCAAGACCGTCACCGTGACCAATTCTTCTGGCGACAGTGTTAAGTATTGGTCTGCACTATCAAGCCTCCGTCCTCCATCATACCCAACTCACCTGAGATTCTCCTTTGCTTTATGGAAGGCGAATCCCCTCCTGAAATCCAGGACATACACGTGGTGTGTGACTTCCCGGATGTGTTCCCGGAAGAATTGCCTGGCATGCCTCCTGACCGAAGTGTGGAGTTTGTCATAGATCTACTTCCCGGTACGCTCCAATTTCCAAGAAGCCCTACCGTATGCCGGTGGAAGAGTTGGCTCTGTTGAAAGAGCAAATTGATCAGCTGTTAGCGAAGGATTTCATCCAGCCTAGCAGTTCACCTTGGGGTTGTCCGGTACTCTTTGTCAAGAAGAGAGATTCTACCGTGCCTCGTCTAGTCTCTGACTATCGACCGTTGAATGCGGTGACAATCAAGAACAAGTATCCTATTCCTCGCATCAATGATCTGTTGGATCAGTTAGCTGGTGCAACGGTATTCTCCAAGATGGATCTGAGGTCAGGATACCATCAGATCAAGATCAGAAAGGAGGATATTCCAAAGACGGCATTTGTTACTCGTTATGGCTCATATGAGTATACCGTCATGTCCTTTGGTCTCACAATGCTCCAGCTACTTTCATGAGGCTCATGAACTCCATCTTCATGGATTATCTTGACAAGTTTGTCGTCATTTACATTGATGACATCCTCGTTTATTCCAAAACCGATGAAGAGCATGGAACATCTTCGTTTGGTTCTGACACGACTTCGAGAACACCGCCTCTATGCCAAGTTCTCCAAGTGTGAGTTCTGGTTGGATAATCTTGTCTTCCTTGGTCATGTGATATCCGCTAATGGTGTGGCTGTCATTCCCGACAAGATTCAGTCCATTTTGGATTGGAAAACTCCAATGTCAGTCAAGGACATTCGTAGCTTTCTCGGATTGGCGGGTTACTACCGCCGATTCATCGAAGGTTTCTCCAAGATAGCCAAGGCCCTGACTGACCTTCTCAAGAAGGATAAAAAGTTCGTATGGACGGCCGAAGCTGAAGAGAGCTTCAAAACACTGAAAGCCAAACTCACCTCCGCTCCTGTGCTTGTCCTGCCGGACACAGCAAGGATTTCGTCGTCTTCTGTGACGCCTCTCTGCAAGGCTTGGGCTGTGTGCTAATGCAAGATGGCCATGTGGTGGCATATGCTTCTCGCCAACTTAAGCCGCATGAGCACAACTACCCAACTCATGATCTAGAACTTGCCGCGGTGGTCTATGCTTTGAAGCAATGGAGACCATACCTGTTTGGTAACCGTTGCGAGATCTTCTCGGATCACAAGAGTCTGAAGTACCTCTTCACCCAGCCGGATTTAAATCTCAGGCAAAGGCGTTGGTTGGAGTTAATCAAGGACTATGATGTGAGTCTGAACTATCAACCCGGCAAAGCAAACGTCGTGGCTGACGCGCTAAGTCGGAAGTCCTATTGCAACAATCTGATGATTGAAAAGGCCCAACCTGCCCTCCATGAAGAGTTCTCTCGTTTGAACCTGGAAATTGTTCCCTCCGGCTACCTTGCAAATCTGGAGATCAAAGCTACTCTTGTAGACCAGATTAAGGATGCTCAGAAGCTGGATGAGGGTATCTGAATCAAGAAGAACATTGCTAGCGGAAGGCCAAATGTTTCTCGGAAGATGAATCCGGAGTTGTTTATTTTGGTGACCGCTTGGTAGTGCCAAAGAACGAAATTTGAGGGAGCTCATCCTCCAAGAAGCTCATGAATCACCTCTCTCTATTCATCCCGGTAGTACCAAAATGTACCAAGACCTTCGGCCACAATTCTGGTGGACTCGGATGAAACGAGAAATTGCCAAGTATGTTGCTGAATGCGACACCTGTCGACGGTAAAGGCTGAACATCAAAGGCCTGCCGGCACTCTTCGCCCTATTACTACTCCCGAGTGGAAATGGGATGAAATTGGTATGGACTTCATTACTGGTCTGCCGAAGTCTCCAAAGGGAAATGATGCCATTTGGGTCATCATTGATCGACTATCAAAAGTGGCTCACTTCCTCCCGTTCGTGTTGACATTACAGCTGCCAGGTTGGCAGACCTGTATGTTTCTCGGATCGTTGTACTTCACGGTATTCCCAAAAGATAATTTCTGATCGTGGAAGCCTTTTCACCTCTAAGTTTTGGGCTAGTTTCCAAACTGCTATGGGAACTCGTCTCAACTTCAGCACCGCGTTCCATCCTCAACTGATGGACAGACCGAAAGAGTGAACCAAGTTCTGGAAGACATGCTTCGAGCATGTGTAATCTCTTTTGGCAAGGGTTGGGAAAAGTATCTCCCTTTCGCGGAGTTCTCCTACAAAATAGCTATCAAGCTAGTCTGGGCATGGCTCCATTTGAGGTTCTATATGGAAGAAAATGCCGCACTCCTCTAAATTGGTCCGAGACCGGAGAGAGAGCACTCTTTGGTCTGGATGTGATCAATGAAGCTGAGGAGAAGTTTCGAATCATAAGAGAGAATCTGAAGATTGCTCAGTCTAGGCAGAAGAGCTACTATGATAGGCACCATCAGGAAATTCACTATGAAATTGGTGATAAAGCTTATCTCCGCATCTCTCCCCTTCGTGGCGTTCGCCGCTTCGGAATCAAAGGGAAATTGGCACCTCGTTATGTTGGCCCTTTCACCGTTCTGGCCAAGCGAGGAGATCTGTCTTATCAATTGGAGTTACCGGTCATCTTCCCAAATGTACATGATGTGTTTCATGTCTCCCAACTTTGCCGGTGTTTTAAGGATCCTATCCATGGAGTCAATCATGAAGAGTTGGATCTCCAGGAAGATCTCACTTATCGCGAGCATCCTATCCGTGTCCTGGATGAAGCCGAAAGAAAGACCCGTAACAAGACTACCAAGTTCCTCAAAGTTCAGTGGTCTCACCATTCCGAAGAAGAAGCAACTTGGGAGAGAGAGTCTAGTCTTCGTGAGGAGTATCCCAACTTCTTTCCGCAATCTTAGAATCTCGGGACGAGATTCCTGTAAGGGGGGTAGAATTGTAACAACCCGAAGTTTGAGAACCTGAAAACCTGTATAAATTTTCCACTTTTGTGCTCATTGCATCATGGCATCCATGCACCAATGTTGTTGCTAGGGAATTGTTGCTGCTAGGGAATTGTTGAGGTTTGACACATCTAAAAACAAAATGCCAAACTTCATCTAACCAATTTTCAAATCAATGAAGGCACTCAAATTTCAAAACACAGATTATTTTTGACATCTTATATTTGTCAAGGAAGTTCCAAGAGTTCAAAATACTATTTTGGTCTTGCTCTAAAATTCCTAAAGGATTATAATTTGGGGAATTTAGAAAATGGCCATAATTGAAACCTATGAATAAAAGTGGTTCCAAACTTTTTATCTTGAGGCACCAATTTTGGTGGAGCTTCCTCTTGATGTGGGGAGGCAACACAAATTTTTCCAGATTTTAATAAAGTGTTTTAGTGCCTCAATTAAAATCCATAAAGCCACTGTTTTTAAAAATTAAAACAGAAAAGGACTTATCCGTGAGGAAATCAAAACTTCCAGGGGGTCTTTGTAAAATCATCATCTCCTCTCTCCTCTCGCCTTTCCACCATGCCGCCGTGCCGCGCCATGCCGCACCAGGGCCCCCTCTGCCCTCTCCCCTGCAAGGAAGGGAAGCAAGCCACGAGCCCCACCTGCTCCTCACCCCATCCCCCAGATTTTCTTCCCCGTTCCTCTCCTTTTCTTGCTTCCCACCGAGCCGCCATGGCCGCCGAGCTCCACCGCCGCCTAGCCATTGACTGAAGCATCCCCAGGCAAATCCAAGATAGCAGGAGGGTCCGCCACGCCGTCTCCACTAGTACAGAATGACACATCGGAAACGGGCCAAAAACCCCTTCGGCAACGGAGAAAGGGTCCGTGTCCACGACCCTGTCACTGATGTGAAGGCCTTCATCGGTAACGGAGACAAAAAACCGTCACCGATGAGGCATAAGTTGGCTACGGTTGCGGACCCATCTCCGTTTCCGATGTATCGGTGCATCAGTAACGGAGATTCTATTTTACTCGTTTGCATTGAGGTTCTTTCAGAAGCCTACAGGAGCAATTCGGTTGCCAAATTACATTCAAAATCTCACAGCAGAAGCACAAAGTTGCTACCAAATCCATTCATAACGTATATAAGAATTGTCATCATTACATAGCATCAAAAGATGAGTTACACATGCCTCGCTAATCCTATCATTCTCATGCCTCCCTAAACTTAACTTTTATGACACTCCACTCTTCTCCAGCTCCACCTTCTTCCTCAGTTCCGAAGCGCCGAAAACGGAATTCGACGTAGCAAAAGACTCGAGTAGCGGTTTCATGCTTCTCCAAATCATATCTGCAGCCAAATTGCTATACACATACACAAAATAGATGGAGAAACTAAAGACAAGAAACCACACCGAGCTCGCAAGCCTCCTTAGCAAATTAATCTTGCCAAATTCTTCGTAGCGAGGCTTGCTCCATCTTGGATGGTGTCGCTGAAATATAATAACATCACCGCTGTGACATTTCGGCCACACTGTCCAAGACACTCTTATTTAAAAAAGTGTTTTGAACAGTGCAGCGAAACGTCACAACAGCGACGGTTCACGGATATGATCCCACTTTGTATTTAGCTCTTTTAAAGCTTGTTTGGATCTGCATGGCGCTTCTGCATATAAAATACATGGATGTCTAGTTAGAAAAGAGCCAAATATGATGCTACATGACATAAATACAATTTAAGATGAAAACAGTTTACACCTTAAGCGCCTATATCCATGTGCTTGCTGTCCGATCGAAATGATTTGGAGGCAGAACTTGAAGGTGATGTTACCTTCAATTGCCTCACCATTTTTATGCATTGTCGCCGAAATATACTATTACTTCATACAGTAGCTACACAAAACCATAACGAGGATTAGCACATTGACAAAGGGTTGAAATTAATCTATTAGATTTCAAATACTAAAAACAAACACAACACAATACTAGACTTCAAATACTAGACAAGTTGAAGGTAATGTATTCATCATCGGCAGTACTAAAAACAAACACAACGCAGTACTAGACTTCAAATACTAGACAAGTTTTATATGCTACTTAAAAAAAAGTAAGATCTAGTGTTGAGGGGTGTATTCATCATTGGCAGTACTACAATACTAGACAGAACACAATACTACAATACTAGACAGTACTACAATACTAGATCGGTAGATGCTACTTTAAATAAAATGTAAGATCTAGTGTCGAGGGGTGTATTCATCATCGGCACTAGACAGAACACAATACTAGACTTCAAATACTAAACAAGTTTTCTGTGCTACTTTAAACAAAATGTAAGATCTAGTCGGGTACATACCCGGGGAAGATGCACGGCAATAGACCAGTAGATCCGCGTCGGTGACATACTCGGGGAAGATGCGCGGCGGCTCGCCGACGAGCCGCTGGGGGGGGATGCGCGGCGGCTCACGACGCGCCGCTGGGGGGGATGCGCGACGGCTCACGACGTGCCGCTGGGGGAAGATGTGTCGACGCGCCGCTGGGGGAAGATGCACGGCGGCGATGCCGGCCGGACGCGCCGCTCAGATCTGCGAGATAAGGGTTAGGTCTGGAGCCGCCGCCACACTATGATTGTGGAGTGAGAGTGAGAGTGAGAGCGTTAGGGTTGCCGCAGTGGCACATTTATAGCATATAATAATATCGCAAACGGAGGCGATAAACAACCGTTTCCTCTAATTTCTTCACTGACACACTAGGCCTACTTACAAAGGATCGATAGAGTAATTGAACTAACTATCTACTCTACTTGTTCTGCTTACGCCCTGCCTCCGCGCCATTGTCATCCGTGGCGCGGCGTCGCTTCTTGCCGGTTGCCTTTTCCTCAGGCGCCTCCTCCTCCGGCACCTCCTTCGATGCCTCCTCCTCCGGCGCCTCCTCCGACGCCTCCTCGTCGTCGGCGTCGTATTCTTCCTGGCTAGAATAATACGGCTCCGGCGGGTCCTTCGGCTCCTCTTCCTCCGGCGACTCGTCCTCTTCAGAGTCATCTTCTCCTTCGCGTGAAGACGGCGGGTCTGAGTCGTCGGAGTCGTCTTCTACAGAGCGTGAAGATGGCGGGTTCGAGTCGTCGGGGTCCGAGTCCGGCGGCCCGTCTTGATCCCACCATGGAACTTCACCGCGGTCTTCCGCGCTCGCGTCGTCGCTCGGGACTTCCTCGTTCTGCCACCAGGGTTCCGCCATGGCGGTTGTGCTAGTGTGGTAGATAATGTGGGAGAGAACGAAGGGGAGAATGCAGGACCTGCCTGGCTTCGCGCAGTTCCAGTCACATTTTATTAACGTCGATCAGGCGGTTCCAATCCCTCGTGAATTAAGCCGCATTGAACAGGCGCGCTTCCAGATTGCAACTGCAATTTCCCGAGCACATCGCAAACGGATATACATAAACAACCGTAGCCATTGAGATACATATTGGAAACGGAGACAAATTTATGACCGTTGCCAATACTTTTGATAACGGAGATATAAAATTCTCCGTAACCAATGTTGACGGACCAGCCTCTGCCAGGCCTCGTCCGCAACGCTAAAATCACGATTCTCTGTCGCCTAACACCTGCCATTTCCATAGAGGGGTATCCGATGTGTCGTTCTGTACTAGTGCTCCTTCCTCTCCACCAAAGGAATCGAGCCGGGCTGGCTGCAATCGCGAGCTCCATCCGCTGCTCCGTCGCGGCCGTCCGAGCACCGCCGGGAATGATACGTCGCCGTCGTCGCACCTCTGCCCCCCGAGCACCTCCACGCCATCTGGGTGAGCTTGTGACCTCCCCTTGCCCTCCGTTCCTCCCTCTCCCACCGTAGTTCACCGACGCACCGCACGCCACCGTGCCATCCCCGCAACTCGGATATTCCGGGTTCAGCACGACCGGATTTTCCGAGTAACACCAGTACGAGGATGCGTTAGGTCCTTAGCGATTTTTCAACCTCCGGAAGCGATCGGATATTCCGAGCTGAAGAAGAATCGGACAATCCGAAGTACTCCAGTGCTCGGTTTTTGTGGTCCTTAGCCAAAATTCGAGACGAGTGTGTCGATCGGATATTCCGGTGTAGGAAAATTCGGATTTTCCGAATTTGTCCAGTACCTTCAAACCTCGGATTTCTCCACTCGGATATTCCGAGTCTAGTTCGACTTGGATATTCCGAAGCAATGCAGTACCCAAATATTTCCTGTTCACCTCTTTCTCTAATCTGTTAGTTAGTTTTAATTGTTGCTTTTATAATTATATAAAAGGCCATAATTTAAAGAGGAGTTATAAATATAATAACTTTTTATCTGGACCTCAAAAAATTGTGGTTGTTATACCAAAATGTTCAGAAAATTGTGAACTACCTAAAATCATCATCATCGTGCATAATTGATCACAATTACAATAATGTGCTCTAGTAGTAATTAGAATCATTAAGTTTTAAATATGGGGTTTATTCCAAATAATGCAATAAATATAATGGGGACCTCATTTAACCTGTTGGTCATGCTCAATGCTTTTAGGGTGCATTTAAAATTTGTCATACCATCATGTGTTTGCGCATTGCATTTGTTGAAACCTATGTGGTGATTGATTGTCTCTTCCTGTGTTGTTTGTGCATCGGTAGATCAAGGAGTGGAAGTGACCCCACAGTCTCGTGATGATCCGTACTACCAGACGTATCACCAAGGCAAGCGTAATCCCCCCTCTGAGCATGTCTTATCCTATTTTCCGCAAATATTTTCTCCACTATAATATTGCATGCGGTTCCAAATGTCAATTTGATTAGATTAGAGTATCCTATAGTTGCATTAAGTTTCCGATGCCAATACCTGTTTCCCTCCTATTATCCATAGGATTGTATTGTGGGCCTAAAATACTTAACTATGCAATGTGATGCTTAGCCATGCTTAGTTAAATGCTTAGTCGTCCGATGGATACTTCATGTTGGAAACAGGTTGTTGAAGTGTTCAGATGATGGTGGAGAATTTGTGGTGACAGGTAATAAGATGCTTAAAGGTGGGGATGAGAGGCCACTGTGGTTGTGGTGCTTTGTCTCGTTCTCGCCGCCTAGATGCGAGTTCTCGCCTACGAGCCAAGTTGAGCGTGCAACCATGCGTGGGCATTTGGAACCTCGTCGACCGACTAACTTGTGGCGGACTAGCCGAGGGTCCTCTAGTTTGGCTTTCCATTTGCGCATGCGTTGAGATGGTGGCCAAGACTGAGATGAGGATGGTGGTGTCAGGAAAATAAGTGGCCGCGGGACAGGGTGCTGGAGGTACCTCTTGTCCTACCGCCACTGATGATTCTGGGTTAGTCTTAATCGAGGTAAAGGTTGTAACCGCTCCCACCCAGCCGGCTTTCCCCGGAAGAGAGCTAAGAGCTAGGCAATGGGCCGGACGGTACGCATGGATAAGAAGCTGGGAGGGTCCTCGGGAGCCTGGCGACTTTCACATTGTACACCCCTGCAGGGATAAATCTTTTCGAAAAGCCGTGTCCACGGTTATGGACGACTTGGTGACGGATTCAGAGATCATAGAATAACTTTAACGGAATGATTAAAAACTGGGTACTAAAGGTACCACTCAAGAATGCAAGGTTGACTTCCTCAAGGGTGATTCGGGGAGGTGCCTTTGTAGAACAGGTACAGTGGTTGATGATGGTTGATGTTGAGAAAGGTGATCAAAGAAAAGAGTCACTTCTTACCTCTTTTGAAAATACTCTGAATAGTCGATGCCATTGAGTTATGTTTTCATAAATCAAATCAGCTTTATGCAAAACAGCCATAAAACCTTGAAAGCCTCATTCGAAAGCTCTATATATAATCTTGCGAGTTCGTCGAACTCAACGTCGTTTGTTTTGTTTCAGAGGAGGACTTCACCGACCTCGAAGGTGGGTTCTTTGTAGACGTCGACGAGTAGTCTGGGTTTCCCAGGTGGCAGCTTGGGACATTCCGAAATAGCTGGCGTTGGATATTTATTTGTAGGCCTCTTAGGCCATAATCTGGATCTTGTTGTTTAGAACAACTTAATTTGCTTCCGCTTGTTGTAATGTTGGGTCTGTGACCTCTGGTTGTCATTTGCTACCTTTCTCTATTATAAGAGTTGAACTATAATGTTTTGTATCGTAGAGTCTGTGATGTGCCAGTTGTTCCACAAGTCTTGATCTCTCTATTATGCATTGATAGTTGTGCCTGGTTGTATCGTATAACCGGTGACGCAGCATCACTGTATAGCAGTCGGGTCGGGGTGCCACACTAGATGAGCTTCTCGCAAAAAAAGGAAAATGTCCAGAAGAACATGTTCCCATGAGTTCGAGTTCTGAAGAATAGATCAGCCTTCTGGCACAAAAGAACCAGAGTACTTCAAATATTGTTCATATTATGCCAACAAAATTAGTTCGTGAATAGCTTTTTATGCAATAAGCTTTGTCAGACTCCGGTTTATTTGTTATATGACATTATCATTCAGGTCAAAGAGGTGGTTTCAGGCTGAGAATTCTTTTATAAATCTGTACTATGTGTACTGGTTTCAGGTTGCCCATGATCAATCGACAGGGTTTAATTAGGTTGTGCTATTCACAGGTTCGAGCGAATCTAGTGGTTACACATGCCAAGAATTCCAAAAAGCCTTCAAATTTGTAGAATCCTAACAATCATAGATCGCGCTGGGATTAGGATACTTACATCAAAAATCTATAATGGAGCCCGAGCTACATGGAGCTCGTTTTTTGAAAATTCAAAATCAACATTTTTAAGTTTTCAAAAATCGTGAAAAAAATTCTCGGATGTTGATATTGGGTAGATCTACAATCGTGCAAAGTTTCATCCCCAAATTCGTTTTATTTTGGGCTGCACAAAAAAGACAAACGGTTGGATCTGGGTGGCGAGAGTTCACAGATTCAAAATTCTGAAATTTCTCCCAATTTCTTTTTTTTTGTACAGCCCAAAATACAATGAATTTGAAGCTGAAACTTTGCACTATTGTATACCTCAACAATTTCTACATCCGGGATTTTTTTTACGATTTTTGGAAACTTAAAAATGTCGATATCAAATTTTCAAAAAAAAGGGCTCAATGTAGCCCGGGCTCTAAAAATCCACTCTCATACTTACATTGGCTACTTTCGATGATATGTGGGCGCTTCTTTGTTGTGGAAGTGCAAAATCCACATCTCCTTATAGCTCCATATTGTTCTTTTCTTCATAAAGCTGCTTATTTATTTTACCTTCACCATCATTCTCAATTGTACCACTAAGCTCTCGCTGCTTAGCCACTTCAGGCAGCGAGGAAGGCTTCTTTGGAGGAACACTTCCATCAGCACTAGATGAGATCTGGCTTATTCCAGCTATTGTTTGCTGTAATGGAAAGGTGCATAAAGGAATGAATTATCAGCGAGTGATACTGTAGGATCAAAACAAAGTTGGAAATGTAATTAATGTTCCCCGAAGGAGAAGAAAGCCCAATCAAGATATGTCGAAGTCTCCGAACATCAAATTAAAAAATATACTAAACTTGACATACTAAAATATCTGCAAAGGTTCATTTTTAACTCTCAAAGGCAAAATAGAAGTCCGTTATAACAGGAACTACACTAAGCAATAAGCATGCCTTAAATTTAACTCGGTACTCTGTCTAGGACAGACTGGCTGTCCAACAACACAAAAATACCACAGGAGATACGCATATTAGTCAACCACATGGACTTATCACGGCATGTTTCTAAGAAAGTTAAATTCATGATACATCCACGCAGTTCTCAGGATTTGAAGACTCTGAATCACCATTATCAGCCGGGCAA
The DNA here is from genome assembly GCA_947311845.1 of Poa pratensis. Lineage (NCBI taxonomy): Eukaryota > Viridiplantae > Streptophyta > Magnoliopsida > Poales > Poaceae > Poa > Poa pratensis. Next base: position 22,440,060 of record CAMZMU010000116.1, on the reverse strand, counting down.
TAACAGTCAGTTAATTGGTACTTGTACTTCACAGAAAGAAACTACTACTTTAACAGTAACCAGCATGCATTACAACTACATCAGATCGGGTCAATCAAATACATATCACACTCAAATATCATAGCTATAGCATATCAGGGCAAAATGCGGCATGGGGAGGCACCAGATCAGCGACAGGCGAGGTGCAGGAACGCGCATACGTCAAGGGCCAATAGCGTAAACTCAGTTTGGCTGAGTTTTGAGCTAGTACTCCACCAAGTGATTCTAGAGTACCGGAGCACACATGCCCTTGGATCGCTAAAAATGGACGGCCCCGGTTAATTTCGAGGTACCTTAAAAGTCCTCAAACTAAAATTCACAATTAACATGTAAGCAGCTCACGAATATTGCACAACATAGCAGTTGTTAAACCTAAATTGCCGGAGGATATGCTGCCAGCTTTTATGTGCAGAAACTCGCAGATAATCAAAGTAAAACCTCAACGGAATAAATGTACAGCACTGCAAGAAATGAACTTACCAAGGGAATAAATTTCTCTCAGTGGACAAACAAGGTCAAAACAGTTCTGCATCAACTGTACATTCGTTGCCAACAAAAAGTGAGTTTCTAACAGAAATCATATTCAGGACCTGAAGGGATCCATAAGGAAATCAGAAATTTTCTTTAGTAAGTTTTCTTTTTTGTACAAAATGCTCAAAACCCATATTTTAAGACTTCAAAGTTACACATTTTCTTTTTGTACGAAATGCCAGAAGCATCGTTATAGGAAGCTGAGAGATCGAACAGGTCTTGGCAGCCTTGCGCTCAGCAGATTTAAACCAGGAACGCAGATATATTCACTTGATGCAGTAATATTAGTCCTAGTTCGAGACGATATTTTATTACTTTAATAAATAATAAATGAACTTACTAAAGTAACAAGAAACCTCAGGGGAATAAGTTCTCAACGGACAGCTAGAATGAAATTCTTCATCAACAGTTCATTTTTTGGCGATATCAACTGGGTTCCCATTTACGGAGTAGATATGTAGAAAAGCAGCAGAATTCATATTCATGACCTGCAGGTTGATGCCACAAAGAACATTAGCAAATTGGTTCCTTAGAAAGTTATTATACAAATAGTGCGCAAAGATTATAATTGTAAGACTTCAATTTTACACATCTCTTGAAACTTCCACTGGATACATGAGCTCTTAGGAAGGTCTTGCCATCCGGTTCATCTCCATCAATTGCGCAAGATTCACAGCACTCCACGATCCTTGAATTTGTGCATACAGCAACCGCTTCACAGAATCTACACATACTCTCACGATGCCAAACTCGTACACTGGAATGTCGTTGTAGAGCTTGCCAGGTCTGGGCATAAACTTCAAACCGTGTCCCTCTGCATACGCCAGGATGCAGTCCTTGAAACTCAAATCCTCCATAGCCTCTCTTGGCACTTGTTGCGATGCTCGATGTGCCGCATCGAATTGTTGACCCTCTGCTGCTTCCGGGTAGCCCACGGTCTCCCCTGCTGCATGCGGCAACACCTCACGCCCTTCGGCAGCATTGTTCATCATGACAAGGCCAGCAGCCAAAAGCATCCGTACACGATCATTTGCGAGCAACTCCGCTGGGAAAATGCCACTCCAGCTCTTGTACCACTCCACGACTTCGTCGAAAGCAAGATCCGTAGAACGTAGCCAACAACACAGGACCCGGAGCCACTTGTCGAAGAATTCCACCTCCAACACATGGACCATACGGTGCGCCGGGATAGCAGACGCCCAGATCATGACCTGGTCTTTGAACTGGTTGAGCTCCTGGCAGTCAATTACCGGGCTGATCTGCAACTCCTGTAGTGCCAGCTCCAGTTTAGGAACGATGTACCGTGCCATCATGACTTCCCAGCTAGCTGGGTGAAACACGCCCTTCCATGGAGATAGGGCGGCGTAGGCCAATGCGCCGTTCGCTTGCCATCTGCGGAGGACACTGATGCTCAGCTTGTATCGAACAGAATGACACATGTCCTCTGTCCTAACCTGCCCCAGAGTCGGCAGCCATGGGTGCACCCACACATGGATCGGCACATTGTCCGGATCCCAGGAGTCGACGGCGGCGAAAAGCTTCGGCATGATCACATCCTCCAGTATCAGTTCGAGCACAGCTGTGGGCAGCAACCTTTCCCATGACTCGACAAACCGGAGCATCGGCTCGGGATCCCGAGCATCCCATGAATTGGTACCTGATGCTCTGATGACCGGCAGAATCACCTCGTGAACCAGCTGAGCGTATGGATCGGTGTCATCTGGGATGAAGTCACACGGCTGCTGCTGAAGAAAATCCTTCCATGGCGACATGTGCTCCACCCCGAAAGACGGATCACGCAGCGGCTGCCATCCATGGAACGCCCTGACCAGCAGCGGGCGCGCGAATTCGCAGGCGATCCATGAAACGCCGCAGAGCCTGAACTCTGCCTCGTGGCGCGCCTTCAGTTCTCGGAAGGTCTCGAGCAACACTCCCAGAGTGAGCACGCCGGCCGCGTCGTCCACCTGCACCTGCTCCAGCGCCCCAGCGATCTCCTCCATGACCTGCAGCTGGTGTGCGTGCGAAGCCTCACGCTCTGCAAACGTCTCCTTGTCACGCGTCAGGCTCGCCACGTTCTCCTGCTCCCGTCGCAGATGCTCGTCCAGCATCCTGATTCAAGATGGCAATATTCCTCGCGGGGACAGGTACCCATGGGGATTTACCCATCATGGAGCGGGGATGGGGGACAAATTCTCCCCGTGGGTATTATCTGGCGGATACCCGTTAGTCTCGCGGGGCGGGATGGGGATAAAAGCACCCCCATGAGGACTCCATGGATACCCGATAACTGTGCCACGTGTACTAGATATGCACAATATATAGGTTAAAACCTATAGATTCTACACAATTATTTTTCTCCACCTCTTCCAGCAACCATATCCTCTCTAATCTCACCTCTCCAAGTATATATTAAGATCCCCATGGATACCCGACGGATACCGGGTACCCGCTATTGACGGGATGGGGGCCGTATTGTCCCCGCGAAGCTTCATGGGGCTCACGGGTATGGGGATTGACGGGTATCGGGACGGGGATGGTGAAGTCATCCCCGGTCATCCCCGTCCCCGTTGCCACCTTGAATCCTGATGTCGACCGCGGCCTGGTCGACGAGCACCCCGAGATTGTACTGCAGCTCTGGCATGGGCACGTCTTCATCCAGCTCCATCTCATGTTCGCCGTTGAGCCCTCTGAGGTCTGTCAGCACGCGCGCATGAGGGCCTCGCATGTCGATCACCTTCTGCACAACCATGGGCTGCTCGTTCTGTTCCTCCTCGGCGTGCGTCGCCAAAAGTGTGTTCTTCGTCAGGACGGGGCCCTTCCTCCCGCCGGCTTTCTTCGACCACCGTGGCCGCTCCGGTTCATCCTCGCCGGGCGCCGCGGCTGGCACAGAGGGCGGCGGCAGGTTCTCCTTGCCGCAGAAGAAGGGCCTGGGCTCCTCGACGCTGCTGAGCCCGACGTGCGCGGGGCGCAAGACACCCTCCAGCGGCGCGACAATCCCCTGCCCTTCCTTGCTGAGGCCCGTGCCGGGCTTGTACCCCATCGCGGCCATCATCTTGGACACGACTGGGTATTTGGACTCCATGCTCCCGTCGGCCGGGGTCCTACGCGACGGGGCTGCCGCCCGCTCTCGCCTCACCCGCCCGCCCTCGACGATCCGCTGCCCGAGCCCCGTGGGCATGCCGAGGTGTCTATCATCATCAGCGGCGGGCGTCTCCTCTGTCCAGGGTTTCCTTTTTGTTAGGATATACTGTATAGTGTATGTGTGCGTGTGTATTTCCCTGTACCCAGTCAACCACACGCACACCACCTCTCCAACGATGAGCACTAGCTAGCCTAGATCGTGGCATCACACGATGGCTCTAACAGTTGAGGCCAAGCTGTATTTAAACACCACCTCGACTGAATAACAAATCGTGTTGAGTCCTCCCCTTGTTCTGTCTCTCTACATGGTATCAGACGTTCCCGGTTCTTCCCACGCTTCCGCACCGATGGATGATCCCTTCTTCAACCCCATGGCGGAGCCCGAGTCCTCGCCGGATGGTTCGCCGTCCCGGCCTGCTGCCTCTCCTGCCGTGGCCACTGCGCTCAACACCCTGCCTCCCGCGCCAACTTCGGCGCGCTCCCTCACTCCTTCAGCGCTCCCAGCCACCGTCCTTCAGACGGTGCACATCCGCAGCCATGTGCCGGTCATCCTCGACCTCGCCGCGGCCAACTACACCCAGTGGCGGCGCTTCTTCGACACCGTCATCGGTAAGTTTGGCCTGCGCGATCACATCGACGCCACCGCCGTCCCGCGCCACGACGATCCGGAGTGGGTCATGATCGACCACTGCGTCGTGCACTGGCTGTACACGACCGTCTCCCCCGAGCTCCTCGACGTGATCATGCAGCCCGAGGACACCGCCCTGACGGTCTGGACGGCGCTCCAAGAACTCTTCCGTGACAACCAACTCGCCCGCGCCGTCTACATCGACACCGAGTACCACGCCCTCGTCCAGGGCGAGCTAACCGTGATGCAGTACTGCGCCAAGCTCAAGAGCTTCACCGACCAGCTCCGCAACCTCGGCCAGTCCGTCACCGAGGTGCAGCAGGTCTTCAACCTCCTGCGCGGGCTCGGGCGTCAGTTCCACCACGCCATCCCGCACATCACGTCGCGCGTGCCTCTCCCTTCATTCCTGCAGGTTCACTCCTTCCTTCTGCTGGAGGAGCACCGGGCTGAGCAATCTGCCCACCAGAACGCGGCTCACGCTCTCATGGCCGCACGGGCACCTGCTCCACCGCCGCCCACGTACGGCAACAACGGCGGCTCCAGCTCCAATGGTGGGCGCAACCGCGGCCGCGGCAAGAACAAAGGCAAGGGCAAGGCCCCTACCTCGCCACCGCGGTCCCTCACGACGCCTGCACCTACTCCGAGCCCGCGGCCGCCCGCGCCTGCGCCAGGCTCCAACTCCTGGACCGGACTCGTGTAGGCCTGGCCCGTCAACTGGCGTGTCCCTAGCGCCAGCATCCTTGGCCGGCCGACAGGCGCCCCTCTGCAGCAGGCTCTGATGGCCGCTCCGCCGTCCGCCATGGCGCCCCCGCACAACTACGGCGGCGCCCCCTACGGCGGCTTCTACTACGGCTCGCCTGGCGCTGGTCCAAGCTCTGCTCTGCCGACGTTCTAAGGCACAAGCTCCAGCTCTGCGCCGCCTCCGCCACAGCCCTGGGACATGAGCGCGCTCCATGCAGCACTCAACGGCGCTCCGGCACAGCCTTCCCCGTCTGGCGGCACCTCTGATTGGTACCTCGACACCGGTGCTTCGTCACACATGTCCTCCGGCGCCGGTAATCTCCACTCCCTCCGTCCATCTCACTCTTCTTCTCAAATTATCGTTGGCAACGGTGCTCATCTTCCAATTACACACACTGGCACCGGCTCCATCATCACTTCTACATCACCACTTCAATTACGCAATGTGCTTCTTTCACCGTCTCTTATTAAGAATTTGCTATCTGTTCGACAACTCTGTCGAGATAACCCCGTCTCCGTTGAATTTGACGCGTTTGGTTTCTCTATTAAGGACCTTCGAACTCAGACGGCGATTCTGCGATGTAACTCCGACGGCGATCTGTACCCGGTGGCTTGTGGCTCCCCGGCGCCGTCTCCACACTTCGCTGGCGCTGCCTCGGTCAACCTCTGGCACCAGCGACTTGGGCACCCCGGCCACAACGCTCTCCGAAGCACATTGTCTAGTTTCGATTTCGATTGTAGCAAATCCACCCCCACATACTTGTCATGCCTATCAGCTAGGCAAGAATGTGCGTTTCCCTTTTCAGTCATCACAAACTGTTAGTTATTTCCCTTTCCAATTACTACATTTAGATGTTTGGACGTCTCCAGTTGTAAGTGTCTCGGGCTATCAATTTTATCTAGTTATACTTGATGATTACAGTCACTACACTTGGACATTTCCCCTCCGTCATAAATCTGCCGCCTACTCTGTTCTTGTCACCTTCTTTGCCTACATTCAGACACAATTCCAGCGCCCTGTCCTTGCTCTTCAGACTGACAACGGGAAGGAATTCGACAATGCTGCTACACGCAAGCTTCTCGCTGATCACGGCACTCACTTCCGCCTCTCCTGTCCCTACACAAGCCAGCAGAACGGCAAAGCCGAGCGCACGCTACGCACTCTCAACGAAGGCATGCGCACACTTTTGTTTCATGCCTCCATGCCCGCACGGTTCTGGGTTGAAGCGCTCTCCACGTCCACCTACCTTCTGAACCGGCGTCCCTGCCGTTCCAGCGCGCCCAGCACGCCACATGAGTTGCTCCTCGGTGTCGCGCCAGACTACACACTTCTGCGTGTCTTTGGGTGCCTCTGCTATCCCAACACCACGCCCACCTCGAAGCACAAGCTGGATCATCGCTCGCTCGCCTGCGTCTTCCTCGGGTATCCACCTGATCATCGCGGGTACAGATGATTCGATCCCGTCTCGCGCCGGGTCCTCACCTCGCGCCATGTTCGCTTCGTCGAGGACAAGTTCCCCTTCTCGTACGCGCATCTCCAAGACACTGCCGCCGCTCCCGCGCCGCCTCCTGACGGCGGCCCTGGTCCAGTTCACTGTCTTGTGCCGTCTGTGCAGGTTTCTGATGGCGCCAACACTGCTGGTTCACACCGCGCCTCGCGGGCTGCTTCTGCTGGTCGCGGCCCATCTTCGTCAACTGGGCCGTCATCGCTGGGCCGCGTCAGCACAGAGAATTCAAATTCTCCCGCGCCCACCTCTGGCTCCAGCACCATCGACAGCTCCGCGTCGCCTTCGACACCTGCGGCCTCTCAGTGCTCGTCGCCGGTGATCTCGCCGGCCCCTGCCCGCCGCATGGTCACGCGGGCACAGTCGGGGATCATCAAGCCCAATCCGCGCTACGCCAACACTGCATCGACCACCATCTCGCCGGATGTCTCCCCCATTCCGCACTCTGTGCAGGCCGCCGTTCGTGACCCGAACTGGCTTGGCGCCATGCGCGATGAGTTCGCTGCCCTCGTCGGCAACCGCACATGGGAGTTGGTGCCCAGGCCTCCCCGCACTCACCTCATCACCGGCAAATGGGTGTTCCGCCACAAGACGCGCGCCGACGGCTCCCTCGAACGGTACAAAGCTCGCTGAGTCGTGCGCGGGTTCACGCAGCGCGCCGGCATCGACTACGATGAAACGTTCTCTCCCGTCGTCAAGCCCGCCACCATTCGCGCCGTCCTCGCCATTGCTGCCTCCCGCCGTTGGCCCGTTCATCAACTCGACGTGAAGAACGCGTTCCTCCACGGCACGCTGGATGAGGAGGTCTACTGCTTGCAGCCCGCCGGGTTCGTCGACGCGTCCAAGCCGGATCATGTCTGCCGCTTGTCCAAATCCCTGTACGGATTGAAGCAAGCCCCGCGCGCTTGGTTCATGCGGTTTGCTGGCTTCGTCCAGACCATCGGCTTCACCGCGACGCGCTCTGACTCGTCGTTGTTCACCTTCACTCGCGGCTCCGACATGGCCTACCTCTTGTTGTACGTCGACGACATTGTGCTGACTGCTTCAACACCGGCCCTGCTCAAGCACATCATCGCCAAGCTCACGGGCGAGTTCGCGATGAAGGATCTCGGCGCGCTCCACTTCTTCTTGGGCATCCGCGTCACGCGCACGGCGGCCGGCTTCTTCATGTCCCAGCAACAGTACGCCGACGACGTGCTGGAACGCGCATCCATGGACAACTGCAAGCCAGCTCTGACCCCGGTGGACACCAAGGCCAAGCTTCCGTCCGCGGATGGTCCCCGCGTCGCTGATCCCTCCGCCTACAGAAGCATCGCTGGCGCTCTACAATACCTGACGATTACTCATCCCGAGCTCGCCTACGCCGTCCAGCAGATCTGCCTGCATATGCACGATCCCCGCGAGTGCCATCAAGGGTTGATCAAGCGTGCTTTGCGGTACGTGCGCGGCACGACTACCATGGGACTTCACATCCCAGCTTCAGCCAGCATGGACCTGCGCGTCTACACTGATGCCGATTGGGCTGGGTGCCCCGACACCTGCCGATCGACGTCCGGCTACTGCGTCTACCTCGGCGATGCACTGGTCTCCTGGTCGTCTAAACGCCAGGCCACCGTGTCGCGTTCTAGCGCGGAGGCCGAGTATCGCGCCGTCGCCAATGCCGTCGTTGAAAGCATCTGGCTTCGACAGCTTCTTGGCGAGCTCCACTGCTTCATCTCCAAGGCCACGCTCGTCTACTGCGACAACATCTCGGCCGTCTACATGTCTGCAAACCCCGTTCATCACCGGCGGACCAAGCACGTCGAGCTCGACATCCACTTCGTCCGCGAACGCGTGGCCCTTGGCGAGTTCAGAGTGCTGCACGTCCCCACACGGCAGCAGTTTGCAGACATCATGACGAAGGGGCTTCCGACGGATATCTTCCAAGAATTCCGATCCAGTTTTTGCGTCTCGACAGCCGACGTCACGACTGCGGGGGGTGTTAGGATATACTGTATAGTGTATGTGTGCGTGTGTATTTCCCTGTACCCAGTCAACCACACGCACACCACCTCTCCCACGATGAGCACTAGCTAGCCTAGATCGTGGCATCACACGATGGCTCTAACAGTTGAGGCCAAGCTGTATTTAAACACCACCTCGTCTGAATAACAAATCGTGTTGAGTCCTCCCCTTGTTTTGTCTCTCTACACTTTTCTTGGAGGGCGTCGCTTCGCCGGCGGGGGAGAGCAACTGGTGAGGCTCGTCCTGTCGGCGCTTGCGGCAGAACGCGTCCGAGCCGGCCATGGCGTCGCTGGTGCTCTGCGCCGATCAATTTAGGGCGTTTTGGATCTCTCCAATTCGGGTAGCGAGCTCGTAGTACTTGTGGAGTCTTGGACGATATGGCAACCGAGTCGGAACCGACTCGCCGATCGAATTCTCCGAGACCTATGGAACCGACCTCGAAATTTATTTATTTGGCCCATATGTCCGAGTAGAATAGAAATAGGATTCCTAATCCCACTTAGTTATGATGCTGACAAAAAACCTATTTATATATGATTTTTATTTATTTCTAGATGGAAAAGGGTTTCAGTTAACTGGGCAGCAAAACTGGTGGTAATCAGAACACGTATACTCCTGTGGCATGGGTCGGTAGAGCGTCCACCACATTATCCTATCCCCAAGAAGTGGAAAACACGCTAAGAATTAAGAAAGCATAAGCTTTGATTTCTCTGAAAAGAACTCCGTTCAACGCTAAGTCATGATCAGGAGCTCATCTGGTCTGTAAAGGCGGCTCCCAAGACCAAGACTTGTTCTTGGCTTGCCTTCCAGGGAAAGTGCTCCACAGCTGATGTCCTGGCAGAGAATAACACATCCCTCATGATCTTAAAAGCAGTATTTGCGGCTGAAGACTGCAACTCTTGAAAGAAAGAAACGCCAGAATTTTCCAAAACTGCTGCAGTAGCCCTGCTCGTTTGTAAACCTTTCTACATCAGCTGAAACTATCCAACACCTGATGATCTCATGCCCTTACGCCCGAGAAATATGGTTTAACATCCTTAGGCCCCGCTTGCTTCCCCTTTTTTTCCACCCCCGTAAGAATACGACGAATCATAGCACAAAATTACGGAGCATCGGAGGAGGGTAGAATATTACCCGCCGATTACGGTCCAAAAACCTGCAATCCAAGCGCGCCCTTAGTCGGGAAAACCTGGATTCATTCACTCCCAATTCAGATTGCTCAATCCAGGAGTGGTGGACCATGGCTAGTGCATCTCTTCCTTCCCATGCTACAAGGAACTTCAGTACCATGGTCAAAGTTGGCATATGGAAGATCTGGCTAGGGAGCAACAACCGAGTCTTCGAGAACGGAGTTCATTTGCCACACGTGGCCGTGCAGAATATCGGAGATGAACTGCTACTGTTTCAACGGGCTCGATGTGGAACAGAGTTAGGAGTTATGTCAAATAGACCTCGCCTAGGCGGAATGCATTGTTTGTTGTCATGCATTAGTCGTTCCTTTCCATGTACATATGTCTTTTGCGTGTTCTCGAAATACTAATCCATCAGCATCCCAGGTAAAAAATCCTCATCCTCCACAGGCACCATGAGTCGCGACGCCACCATCAGTGCTGATTTTCAGAACATCACCAGTTCCAGTTTACTCTGCTATCCTCCTTGATCTTCTTTACAAAGAAAGCTTCAAAGTCCAGGGCATGTTGTTGAATACAGTACATGACCGACTGCTGGCTGGGCATCACCTCACCTGCGTTCACCTTATTTCTTACACCCCACCATACCCACAGCAATGTAATGATCCTCATCCGACTATATAAATCAGGCTCACTCAAATTATATTTTATGACTTTTTCTGCACTGTGATGTTATGCAAGATTCAGGCGCCAAGTTCCAAGCTCAAGCTCTCTCCAAACTGCATGTACCATCTTGCATTTGAAAAATGCATGGGACCATCTTGGTTCAGCCTCCATCCCTTGCCTCAAAGTGCTCCATCAAGGGAGGAGATTATTTCTTGTAAGGCGCCAAAAAACAGTTTAACCTTCACCGGACATTGCATATACCAGATACCAAACCAGCAGAACTGATTGCATGTCGCCACTTCCGCTCCCAGATGGGAATGCCTGTAGTCACGGCTTCGATGCAGATTCTGTGCAGATTTCACAGAAAATTGACCCTTCCAGTCATAGCACCATGCCCACCTATCCTCCATATCTTTAAACACCGGCAGTGCCAAGATGACTTCCCAGTCTATTGGCCAGAACAGACCATTAATCAATTCCTTATCCTATTTCCCAGCAGTAGGATCAATCAGCTCAGATACTGTGGACAATATAGCCTCTCGGGGAGATCGGGCAGCGACTTCCATCCTGCAATAGCCATGGATCCTGCCAAATATTGATGGAATGACCATCACCTACCCTTCTGATCACACCTTGTTTAAGCAGAGCATTGCCCTTCAGTATACTGCGTCATGTATATGATATGATATGCGCCTCCTCTCACTGTTGCATCTAGGACATCTGTGTGAGGATAATATTTTGCCTTTAGACAGGAGTACAAAGAGAGAAAGACATACATTGGAGATAAAGTTGAATCTCTCATTCATCAATTATACAATCAAAATACACATCTTAGCTTCAAGAATTTCTGATGCCAGTAGGAGAGTTTTTAATTAAGCACAGTGAAAATCTGAAACGAAATATTCAACAGTTGCTTTAGATGTACTTTATAGAACTGGACACTTTTCTGATAGGGCCTGCTGTATTGAACGATTGTTCACATTACAGCCTTGCCTTCCAGATCATGGATTATGGATATGCTAGAACCTAAAGCATAAATCAAAACTGAGGCAAGCAGCATGCAAAATTATATTTGAGAAAACCTCTTGGCATGCTCAAGAATGAAACCAAGAACAGTGACAATACAAGTGGTACTAGGGCAAGAACAAGGATCATATTCTATATGTAAAACAATTGATGGTTCAATATTAATGGAGGCGATGATTAAGCATATATTCAACTATACTATTACAGAGAAAGAACCTAAAGAGCACTTGTTGGATGCACTTTTTCCAAATTTTCCAAATTAAATGTCTGAGCAAAGGTTACACAATTAGAGAGACCATCTTGATACGGTACGACACAATAATCAGAATAGATATGCTCATCAACAGAAGAAAAATTAATCCTAAAGTTCAAACAAAACAATAGCAAGAAATAAGCTAAAACCCATATGTGATCAGGAAGCGGCATAATTACAAATAACCATACGCTGATAGGATGCAAGAAAGAGACAACAGAAATTGCTTGGGGAATAACTATAACTAACCATACTAACCAAAAAACATCATTGGTGTGAGATAAATAGTGGCAAACAATAGAAATGAGAGCATGCAAAGATATCAATTTGACCGTGTTTTAACATTACTTCAGAATTCAGATATTTAGGACGTGTAGTGATAATGTAAAACACTTGCAGCCAGCCATATACAATATACTGACAGCATGATGAACCAGAAAAATGCTACAAGAGATTGCATTGTGATGTTCTTGCTAAATCTCTCACTCATCAATCATACAATCCAACAAACAGAAGCACAAAAGACACATGTTAGCTTCAAAATTTCGGGCAATCGTATGATAATACGATGCAAATGAAAGCATCAACGGGTGATAATCTACATCTACTTCATCTCATCGACGTAATATGCAATCCTGACCAGCTTGCACCAAGGATCCAGAATGAGAACTAAATAACAAGACAATGCAACTTGCAAGACGGTTAATGTCAATAAAGTACAAAAGACATCTTGAATAATAGCTACATGTCACCTGTGATGGAAGAGTACAGGCATAAGATGATTTCAATGTTACAAAGACCTGCAAGTATGAATGGCATAATTCCATACTCATTTAGCACATAGCACTCAATGCAACGGTATGATTTTTCAGTGAAATTGTGCATGCCCCTCAATTCACAACTTACATTGATGACACATAGTATAACAGAAAACTGACAACACAAATAGCTTGAACAGTTTGTACTTTGTCACAAGATTCCAGGATAATACAAACCAAAGAAAAAGGCAGCAAACACGAGAACTAATAAAGTTTGAACAAGGCACAAAACGAAATAGGCAAGAACTACTTAACGGGCCAATCGATCAGTGTCGACATCTACTTATGAAGGGATCCGTTAGATCCAAATCACGAACATGGTTGATTTCTGAAGCATCACGGAGACATCTACCAGTTGTGAAGTGAATCCGAGCACCTCTTGAAGCTCTATTTTCAAACTTGAGCTTCCTAGACTGCTCTGCAGCAAATCCCCGATAATAATCCTGGGGCGGAACATGAACTATCATCAACTCAAGCACTTTTGCATTCAGAACGAAGAATGTGACAAAGTCAACTTCTGACTTGATGCCCGAATAAAATCCAAATCCTATCGTCTTTAACCGGATGTCCAAAGATTTTGTGAGATCACGATGTTTGCGCCGCCACAAATTTTTTCCTCTTGGTACGGACTAGACAGACGAACATAGGCAGTAAAGAATGAACCATGTCAGAATAGTAAAATTAGATCAAAAGAACAGTTGAACACTATGAACCACCAATGAATAATCATCACCTTAATGTACAACTTCTCCAAGAACGGAAAGCATCTCATCAACTCAATAACTGTATCGAGATTAAACATAAACAAATCAACAGCTAATATCTTGACAGTGCATACCACCGCCATCAGCCTATCGAGATGCAATCCCTGTATCAGGCATGGAAGACAACATTAGGCCAGGTGCAGACGATATGTAAGCTACAAAAAAATGCAGCTTAGAAATCACGTAAAAACAAGAATTAGGAAGGACCAGGGCTACCTGCCTACCTTAACAACTTCAGCAGAGCCAAACTGAGACTTCTGGAGTAGCCATGCCCATCAGAGAGGCAGCCTATGGTCTGCAGCTTAGGCGCGGAGGTTACAGATACATGTAGGCCGTCAAATAGATCAAGACGGAGCAGCCTTTGAAGGGAAGGGGCGTTCTCGATGATGAGTTCCTCGAGCTGCAGCTCATTCGTCTGCTGATGAGAACCAACACGCACACCAAAGCTTCTAAGGCTAAGAGAGTTGATCCGGATGCAACGGACGCCAGAGATGCTGTGAATCAGTAAGCACTCCAGAGCAGGACAGCCAGCAATCAAGCTGTGCAACGAGGCCTCGGACACGACGACGTCCACGAGACCCAGCTGCTTAAGCTCGGGGAAGTGAAATGCCTGCGCAGTAGAGTCAGGGAGGTGGCATTTTCCGATGGTAATTGCACGCAGGGTGGGTGAGAAGCGGAACGCGGATGCCGGTAGCGGCGACAGCGGCCCTCTTGGCCCATGGCCATAGACGTGGCAGAACTCGAGCTCACGGAGGCCATTAAGGGTGGGGGAGCGGAGCCAGGCGTCGACGGCAGCGGGTCGGTAGCAGAGGTAGTGCGCGGGGACGCAGAAGCGGCGGCCGGGACCCGGGTGGGTGGAGAGGACGCGAGGGATGGCGGCGGCGAGGGCATGGTCATCTTTGGGGAAGTCGTAGCCGAAGCGAGCGAGGCCGTCGAAGTCGATGTTGAGGGAGGCAGAGCGCCAGAGGTGGCGCCACCGGGACGCGAGAATCTGTGTGCGGGCGCCTTCCTTGGTGGGGAGGAGGGAGACGATGTCGGCGAGGATGGGGTCCGGGAGGTCGCTGATGCGGTCGGCGGCGGCGGCGCCTCCTTCTTCACCTTCGCCCACTCCCGGCGGCGGCTCTCGGGCGTGAGCTCCTCCCTCCGCCGTAGCCGCCGGCGGATCTTCTAGTTTCCTCTTCGTCCCACTAGGACGCCCCGCCTCCATCTCCGCCACAGTGCAGTGGAGGACTCTGGGAGCAGTTGAAGCAGCAGCCGCCGGAGCCCAGCGTTGGGGGAGGGGACGGCGGCGCTCGCGATGTGGACAAGCAGCAGGGGAAGAGTGATGGGCCCGTCAGACTTGTTTTTTGGGCTTAATGTGCTGTGCTGACTGATTGGGTACAGATGTGGGCTCAGACCAAATAGATGAGCGTGAAATGGAAACGTGAGTCCGCCCACTAAAAAAATGAGCGTCATATTTTGTGTGTGTGCGCGCGCGATTTGTTTTACTCCAGGCAATGTTGTTCTAGATTTCTCCCAAAAAAAATATTGTGATAGATTAATTATTTTTACTCGAGTTAGCAACCTGCGCATCGCCACCTCCCCTCCCTATCCCCCGAACGTTGGCTACCATGTTGTGCAGTAGAACGTTGATAGATTCTGACCAGATCAGCTCCACGTCAACGGTTGGGTCGGTTTCCATACCCTCAACCTCCTACATGGATGTGGGTGCGACCACACCGTTGAAGAGGTGGTTCCGCCGCCGCCATAAGCTAGTTCACACGCAACCTGACGGGGATCCTCCTTGTTCTTCGATAGGTTGTCGTCTCCCAGACCACCGAGGATGGTCTCATATGAAGCTCAGTTCGTCACCACTTTGTCGTTGTTTCGTTGTCTGCGTTCAATCATGGACTTCCAGCCAACCGCAGTTCACGTAGAGTGGGATAACCGGGTGATCTCAGAATCGAGCAGAAAGCATGTCTCAACCTGTTGCACAAACTAGGGTTGATCAAAGGATGACGAAGTTGTGTGGCCATGAAGGAATATACCACGAGTTGTTCGAAGCGCCTATGAGATCTGATACCTTCAATCCGGATTTCGGATGTAGTGTGTAGCTTTTTTTATAAGAGACAATAGGTTTATCAAATCCAGTAAGTAAGTGTTTGGTACGGTATTAATAACAAGTCTAAGAAAGTTAAAGTAAGCTTGTTTACCGGACCAATGTCGTTCTAAAGGAGTTTGTTTCTATAGTTTTAAAATAGGCCAGGCCTTAAGGTTTTATCTGCAGCAGTGCATATATGAATGGGATAAACAATATAAGATGAAGCTTTGCCAGTGATAAATAATTCATATGATAAAAGGGATATATATGAACAATGCGTTTTAAGTCACCATTGTTTCGTTCGACACAAGCACAAATGGATACATTCGACCCTATTCCATCTTGCGGGGTTGCCTCCATTATTAAGATTTAACTGACAAAAACATTAAGTTCAAGTATGTCACCGTTGTTCTCCAAAGGATTGTTTCCAGCTATTGTACACCTCTTACTCTCACCAAGTTTCTCGCATAGCTTTTCACTTTCCCTGCTCTCACCTCCACCTTGATCACTCTTTGAAGTTTTGGGTACCTGACAAGTCCTAGTATCGAGGCTTTGAGAAGAAACATATATTTGAATAATATAGAACTTTTTAAACTAATATCCCATTTGTTAGATTGCACATTGCTTAATAATTGAGGGAGTCAAATCAGTTAGTTTCACATGCTTTGTCGATTTCTTTCGTTGTGTAACATCATCCGTATAATGAGCACACCGGAGAAAAGACAAATTAATGCTCAACTACTCTGCATATTTTTTCCAACGTATTTCGTTCTGCAGCTAACGACCACCCTACTGCATGGAGTATTTATAAACCCTACACAGTACTGTGTACCTATTCTTTCTTCAGTGGACGCATGGTCCCCTAGGATTTAAATTCCCGTAAAATCATCTTGTTTGGATATTCTTTATGTTCTTGCAGTCTCTGCTTGTTATGTTAAGCATTTACAAATCGAGGAATGGAGTTTCATAGGTTTCAATTCTCCCTAGGACTGGGGGCATGCATTTTCCAGTACATGTGGATCGGTCGTAGTCTGGCCAGATTGAATTTGAATTTTCTTGTGTAGATCTACTGGTGGACATGGCATGTGAAAACTAGGCACCCTGATTGATACATAATGGCACGTGCATGTGTTCCGTCTTGTTGTACCGTGATTCAGTTAACATGAAACAAGCTTTGATGCAAGTGTCGACTCTTGAGTGTTCTTGCTGCGATTATTAGAGTTTGTAATATTTATCTTGCGAGTGCGCAAGAAAGAAAGAGTGCACACATGGCGACCGTGTGTTCTTGTATACCCATCTCGTAATAATCTCTAAATTTCTGAAAGAAAAGCTGTTAGATCGCAAATTCGCAATGCTATACAGTTAGTATAGACCTAGGCAAACCATGAGCCAGACCGGGTTCGCCGAACATGAAAAGGCCCTAGTCTGGCTTGAACTTCGGGCTCGGCCCTGGCTGCCAGGGACGGAGACAGCAGGGGGCCATGGCCCCTTCCATGCTGAAAAAAATTGTGATACCCTCCACGTATTATGTGTACTTAATCTTTAAATTAGTCCAAATTAACCCATTTGGCCCCCCTCAAGTTGCATAATGTCTACTTGGCCCCCCTTGTACAAAATTCCTAGCTACGTCCCTGCTGGTGCCCATGCCCAACTCTAGTTGAGTATGTACATCATGTGCTCGGTGTACTAAATAATCTTTTCAGTGTGCGATATTTACTTATTTACTGTTTTTGGGGTTTCTATCTAAATTCACTTTGGAATGGTCACATGGAAATCATACTATCTACAATTGCCATGCAAATCAATGATGCGATGCATTAGCCGCCAACATTAGCTCGCATAGCTTTCCAGATGGTTTCTACCAAAAAATTTTAATATAGAAGTATTAGTGGTGCTGCCAAGTTTAGCTGCAAAGGAACCCCAAATTAAGCATCTAAGTACGGTATCAAGGATGAGGAGTGCCACATGCAACAAGGAGGCCCACCAGCAGAGACCACAGCCCCACCTGTCACTAAAATCATTGTCCCAGCTGCTCCATGGGCCCCAAATTAAGTTCACTGTGAGACTAGTAGACTAACATTTATCAAAGCATACAGTATACTATGTTAGGTCTCGTACAATCATTGCGTATTAGGGAACACTTTACACTATATAAAATATATAGCGGCTTTTCAACTCAATTATGTTTTTTTAGCAACTTGAACACAGAACACCCAACGCTGAAACCCAGGCTACAAGTTAAATTCGAACAATAATTGAGTGTAGAGAAATAGCATACATCTAACATGTCATAATTTCAATAACAAGTTCAACTCACAGCTTGATAAAAAAAATCCATATGTGGTAATGTTAACGGGGTGAAGTCCTAGCTAGAAAAAACTGAATTAAGTATGCATAGCATGATGTGTCTATTTTGTTTCACGAGTTGTGAGTTTAATATAGGAATGCAATTTTGCGACATGGTACATATGTGGGACGCTGGCGAAGGAAGTCTGGACATTATGTGCTCCACACAAGCACCCAAGTCTATCGTCGGCGAAGAAGAAGAAGATGAAGAAGCAGAAGCAGCAGAAGAAGAAGAAGAAGAAGAAGAAGAAGAAGAAGAAGAAGAAGAAGAAGAAGAAGAAGAAGAAACAACTAGACATCACCAATGCAGAGAATCATGTACCAAATTATGGAAATAAAAAGATATGTGCCGACTCTAGAAATAATGCGAGTTCAACTGCCGGAAGACCAGAGATCAAACACCGCTGAATGCGAATATTCACAACTAGTTGCGGCTGCACCCATTGTCGGATGTCATATTTACAAGTTTTCAAAAAATATAAAATAAATTATGGACATGAAGTATGTTGTATCTTGTTCATAAATTATGGACATGAGCAAGTGAATAGTATCACACATCATTTGATTTTTTTGTGTGCATGTCACACATTATCATATTTTAGGATAAAAATTTGTAGATGGACAAGATACAACGCAATCTTTACATGTTTTAAAAAATCATAAGTGAGACATTGGATAATGGGTTTCCCCTTCTATGCAACTATCTGCAAACTATAGTTTGCCTTCCCTTCTTCTCCTTTCCTCTACCGACCCCACACCTCATGGGCCAAATGTTTACTCCATTTCTTCAATATTTTTTCTCTTCTATTGTTCTGCAATGGTATAATAGTAGTCATTTCTTTATCGCTAGAGTCTACAAGACTGAACAAAATACAAGCCAAGCTGTAACATACCAATCAACACTTCAGCTCGGCTGTTTCTTCTTCTTCCCCTCTCCCCACCGCCTTCTCCTCTCTCTCGCTCTCTTCCATCCATCCCAATTACTCAGCTCAGCGGCACGCGCTCCGGTCTCTCTGTCCTGTGGTTCCTGGAGCTCCGTCTCTCGCGGCTTTCCGCTCTGGTTAGCCGCTACGCTCTCCCCCTTCCGCCGCAAAGGGGGGACACTCATGGCGAGGCTAGTAAGTACGTCTGATCACCTAATTTCCCGTGGTTTTCGGCCCGCAAAGGAGGCTCTCTGTCTTTCTCGCTGCCGTCTCCTCCCCCGATGGATGGATTTAGTTGGTTGTTTCCCGGCGCCGCGTGGAGCCGGGGTTCTTGATTTGCTCTGCTTCGTGTCTTCACCCCAAATTCGAGATCTTGCGATCCAGTGTGATGTTTCTTGCTTATTGCGTGCTTGCTTCCCTGATTGATCTGGAAGAACGAAGCTTCGTGTTGGATTCATGGAGTCGTCCTGCACTAGTACTGACCGCCTGCTCTGCTTGTTGCAGGTGGTTCTGGCATCGCTGATGGCCGTTATTGGGCTCGTCCAAGGCGAGGCACAATGCAAGGGCTACGGCGGGCGGCCGCGGCCGCACAGCGTAACGATCACCGAGTTTGGGGCCATCGGCGACGGCGTGACCGTCAACACGGTACCCTTCCAGAACGCCATCTTCTACCTTCGGTCTTTCGCCGACAAGGGCGGCGCGCAGCTGTACGTGCCCAAAGGGCGGTGGCTCACCGGCAGCTTCAGCCTCACCAGCCACCTCACCCTCTTCCTGGAGAAGGACGCTGTTATCGTCGGCACCAAGGTTGTTCGTCACATCTGTGATCCTAAACATCTTCTCATTTTATCAACATGAGCATTTCGTTGAATTGCAGTTGATTTACTAGATTCAGATGTTTGTCTATTCTGTGGATTGATTGCAGTAGGAGCTTAGGAGGTTTTCTGGCCATCAATTGATTTGTTGGGCATTGTTGCATTGTACTGCATTGCCTCACAGTCACACTGGATTGATGGGTTATCATTGCATGAGTGTGGGTTTATCTATCACTTTCGATTGCATTAACATTGCAAACCGTAAGGAATTACGATAGTCTTAGCTGTCCGCTCATTTGTTTGCTCTTGTATGTATGGTTGGTGGAAGATGTCTAGTTGGAATGATTTTGACATGTTTCTAGGTAAAGGTCTCACGTGGTGTTCTAATCTTACCTTGAAACCTATTTACTTGTGAGTATAGTCATTGTTTTGGTCTTGCACAAATTCCGAAAACACTACGAAATTTCTTATTATTGGGGTCTTTGCCTGTGTAGGCCTCAGTAAACACTAGTGTCATTATTATTCGACTATCTACTTATCTGTTTTGTCATTCCTAATTAATGCGGATACTGGATGGTGACACATAGCTGTCCATGTGAGGGCAGTGACCAAGGAAAGACAATTTGGGTTTGCATTGTTTTGAAGTCAAGTCATTTTCGCTAATCATTCCTGCTAGTAGGCCAATTTTGATTGCCTGCCTGTAATACACAATATTTTTGTGCACAACGAGTAATTGAGGCCAGCTTTAAAACTGCACTGTTTTGAAGTTTAGGATGATAAGAAATAGGATAGTATAGGGACCGTAAACTAATATAAAAGGAAACACATCTATATTTGCACTCCATTTATGTCTCCTGAATTGATTCCCTAAACCTTACTCATTGTAGTCAATATTAACTTTATGAGTTCGAATTTGCACTGCAGGATGTGACACAATGGCCAATTGTGGAACCTTTGCCATCTTACGGGCAAGGAATTGATCTTCCAGGTGCAAGGCATTGCAGCTTGATAAATGGGCACAATGTTACTGATGTCGTAATTACTGGTAAATAAAATCTTCCGTGGGACATCAGAATTTTATCTGGTTGCCTATTTGTTTTAGTATATTCAAGTCGTGCTGGCATCTTAAAATACACTTTCTATAGGGAACAATGGAATCGTCGACGGCCAGGGTTTGATATGGTGGAACTGGTTTCGCTCAAATAAGTTGAACTATAGCCGCCCTCATCTTGTGGAGTTTGAGAATTCTGAAGAAATTGTCGTTTCAAACTTGATATTCTTAAATTCCCCGGCATGGGGTATACATCCTGTGTATTGCAGGTATTTTGGCATGTTCTTTCAAAAATGTACTCAAACTATTCTTCAATGTTTTGGGCATGGATTGGCAAATTGGTTAATAACATGTTATGTTTCTTCCAGTAATGTAATAGTCCATAATGTCACAATTCAGACTTCATTGGATGCTCCACTCACTGATGGAATCGTTCCAGGTAACACTACTTCTCACATATTTTTACTTTAGCAAAGTACATCTATCAGTTTAATCGATATTATGCATTAGCTTTTGGTTACATGTGTATATCCTAAATTTCGCGTACACAAAGATGTTTTCACTATTATACATGTTTTACTGTTTAGCTTAAGTTCCCATTATGTGTATTTAGATGTGTTTGAGAAACAGGAAAGATACCTCAGATCGACTGACAGCGAGATAAATCTATTGCTTATGTAAAACTGCTTGTGTTATTTTGTTACTAGCTGTCTGTACACATTCATCTGCTGAAGAAGCATGCCTGGAAATTTTGAATAATTTATGTATCGTGTTTGCTGCAGATTCATGCTCAAACGTGTGCATTGTCGACAGCAGAGTTAGCGTCGGTCATGACGCCATCTCACTGAAAAGTGGGTGGGACAACTATGGCATTACATTTGGAAAGCCAACCTCAGACATTCACATTAGTAGAGTGGATCTGCAAGCCTCACTTGGGGCTGGTATTGCATTTGGGAGTGAGATGTCTGGTGGGATCTCGGATGTTCACGTTGATCAGCTTCATATCCATGGTTCATCGAAAGGCATCTCCTTCAAGACCGCACCAGGCCGTGGAGGTTATATGAGAGATGCGACAATATCAGATGTCCAAATGGAAGATGTCCATGTTGCTATTGAGTTCAATGGTGATTGGTCAAGCCATCCAGGTGACCATTTTGATCCTTCTGCGCTCCCAGTGATAAGTGGAATCACCTTAAAAAACATGGTTGGAACAAACATCTCAGCTGCAGGAGTTTTGTCGGGAATTAGTGGGGATCCTTTCACCAATATCTGCCTCTCCAATATCAGTTTTGTCATGGCTGATTCAGCACATTCCGCCTCTTGGTCTTGCTCCGACATTTCTGGATACGCCCATTTGGTATTTCCCGAGCCTTGCTCTGCCCTCCACAGTCAATCCTCAAATTCTTCCATGTGCTCCTCTGTCCTTAGCTACCATGCCCTTGCAGCAGCGTAAATGCGTAGAGTACCCCATGTTCATTCTTGTTTCTTTCCATGTACAATTTGGAGACATCTAGGCTCTAGTTCCCCTCACCATCTTTTCCCCTACAATATTTTTCCCAAGAGGTGCATCAAAGAAATCATCGCTCTCGTACAGTCAGCATTGAGGCTCATAATACAACCCAGTTTGCATTCTTGATGGGCAAGTCCAGCGCGGTATTTTTCTTGTACAGTTACATTTCTTCATTCAACGTGTAAGAAATTTTGTTCGGTAGGTTGTTGAGTTGCTTCATACGATTGTCTATTTCATTTGTTTTATGAAATAACCATATTTAAGTGGCCCTGTACATCCTATCATCTTGTGAGCATCCAATAGAACACCATCACATGGCATCCTGGAATGCACAGGCTGGCCACTGTAGTCCAGCATGCCCTCTTGTCCTTGGTTGTCAAATAAATTGGTGTCAATATGGAGAGTTGTTAGGCCGATGTTGATGGCTTCATTTGTCTCCTCCTTGGGGCCTTTGCTTTGTCTTCATGCCACAAGCCATTCAGCTAGCTCATCCTGGGGTTGCCATTTATGCAAGATTGGCCAGCTCTCACATTGCCAATCACAAGATAAATGTTAGCCAGGAAGAAGAGGCTGTCTGTCTGGCACTGATGCTTCTGGTGAAGCTAATGTCTCCTGTACTCATTTCGGCGGCAGCATGTGCAACAACCTGCTGTCTTTGCCAAGACTGTGCACTGGTGAGCAATCAATCTCCTGGTGCCAAGTTGACGGCATCTACTGCTCATGAAATAATCGATGCAGTAGCCGTTTTCACTCTTACAGTGCCTTCATCTTTTTTTTAGGGTAAACAGTACCTTCATCACAAACTTTGGAATCAAGGTAAGAACAAGGCAGAAGATGCAGTAGCCGTTTTCACTCTTACAGTATCTTCATCACAAACTTTGGAATCAAGGTATGAACAAGGCAGAAGATACTGTCATAAAAACAACGGCATTGGATCCTGGTTGGGGCCAGGAAAACTGGACTGGCCATGTGATGCATCATATCATTGTACAAGATACATCCAAATAGAAAGTTTCCGATGGCACATGCTTTTGAAGTTTGTTTCACGGCAGTCAAAGGAAGATGTGGGCTACCTGTTAGATAACGCTATGCAGCCATGCAGGTGCTGCAGGTTCAGTGGATTCACTGCCATCTGTTAAAATTCAGTGGATTCACTGCTAACTGCAAATTTCAGTGGTTTACTGCTGAGAAGAATTTATGACAAAATACAGCGACTCTGTTTTCTTCTCTCACGTTTGAAAAATTGGTAAGTTTCCACTGGATCGGATCAAGACATTAATGGATTCGTTGAACGACCTTATCATGATGTCCCCGACCAGTCGATGACAAAATATGGGACCAACAGGATGGCCGGCAGGAATCCAACTATGGATGCAAGCATGTTCCAACCGATTTGTGGCACATTGAACCTCTCCTAAGATATGTCCGTGTAGGCAAGCAGAAAAAAGGAAGATGCTTGGCTTTAGACCAATATTGCTCTACTAGATTTACTAGCCAAATTTGTGTTAAGTTCCTACTTGTCCATGAATTGGCTAAC
The DNA here is from genome assembly GCA_947311845.1 of Poa pratensis. NCBI lineage: Eukaryota > Viridiplantae > Streptophyta > Magnoliopsida > Poales > Poaceae > Poa > Poa pratensis. The sequence goes on along the minus strand of CAMZMU010000116.1, from coordinate 22,416,555 downwards.
AACTGCAAACAAAATAAACTAGTGTCCGTATAGGGGTATTGGCTTATTTCTTTGGAAATGGAGGTAAATTTTTGATTCATCTAATTCCTCATCAACTAAAAAGCTTACAAGAGTTTTCTCGCGGGGAGGGTCCACCCGAAAATTACAAAAGCCCACTCTCGCGGCAAAATAACTCAAATGCTTGGCGCCGGCGGTCACTATATTTTGTTTGCGGGGACCGACGGTCACAAATTACGTGCCTCCCCACCTTTATTTTGGTGTCAGAACATCTGTGCATTTCTCCCGTTCCAAATTTCCAAAGCAACCAACATGTAAAGGAATGGCATGGTCTTTCATCAGTGACATTTGCGAATGACAAAATGTGCCACCGATCACCATCCCTGGGGATGTTTGTCAATTGGGCACTTTGTGGATCTCTAGTTCCCTGAGCCAAAGCTTGATGATCTCCCAAATGTGGACGGTGTAACGACATTTGAAGATGATGTGCGCAGAAGTTTCAGGTTCTCTTTTGCAAAGTTCACAAAGCCACAATTTTGCTATCCACCTTCAGAAGCATATCCGTTGTGCAAACCCAGTTTTTCATGTTGAGCCAAGCAAAAACAATTGAATCTAGGAGGCGCTTAGTTTCCCCCATACACATGGCTCCATCAACATGGCGTTCGTGCACATCCAGGCTTACTAGTTATTTACGAAATTTGAACTAAATTTTTATAAATAAATTAAACCCTGATAAAAGTTATAGGATTTATTTTAAAAATCCAGAATTTTTTTAATTAGGCCGCATTTTGGACCGGCACATGTCCCTTCAGGCGTTGCAACGCCTCCATGCCGCAAAGGGCAGTCTATAGAGGCCCGCGACAGGGTCGCTCGGGCTATTGCGACTTGCGAGGAGCAGCACCCGGCCAGGCTATTGGCCCTCCGAATATTGGCCCTTTCCCGTGACTCCCCTCCTTTCTGAATTTTCAGCCCTTCTAGAATCTATTCCCCCTAGTCAGCACACGTATGAAGAAGATTGAACAGCTGGAGCGAGAAATACTAAACCCGGACTGTTTCAAGAGTACAACCATGTAATCCCCTTGGTCCAAGCTCACATCTTCCTAAGTATTCTTTGACGAGTCTAGCTTTCTTCCGAGACAAACTTGTTGAAAGCTATATCCACATCTGGCCCTTTGTTCGGGGCCATTGAGAGCGCCGTTGACGTACAACAGTCCGGCACCGATATGCACTGGCGTGAAAATGAAATCCTTCTGCTTGTCTGCAAGAACTTGCCAGCACCAATATGCACGGCGCCACCAGGGGGGCGAGGTGGGGCGGCCGCCCCCCTCAACTTTTGTGATTTTTTTGACTATAGGTATTCAGTATGTATCTACGCTCAATATATGTCAAAGTGAGGGATAAAAAAAAGAAAAAAACTGGCAGAACGACCGTCTCTAGTCTTACTCGACCAAACCCTCGCTCCCCTCGGTCCAGGACTGCCTCGGTCGATCCCCTCGCATCCTCGCTTTTTCGATTCCGCACCAACCCAATCCCTAGCTCGCTCCACGCCTCCGCCCTGCTCCTGCTCGTGCTCGATCCGCCGCCGCTCATCCCCTGCTCGATTCCCCAGCCCTGCTTCTCCCCTGCTTGATTCCTCAGCCCGTCGCTCCTCCCTCTGCTCCATTCCCCTGACTCGCGCCGTCGCAAATCCCACGCCCTGCCCGCCGCGAAGCCCCGACGCCCTGCCGCCAGTCCCTGTCCCAGCGCAGCTGCGCCTTGTCTCTGCTTTGGGCGGCCGGCCCTGCTCCGGGCGGCTCGGCTGCTCTGATAGTCCGATGGACGACGAGGCCTACTGGCTCCAGTTCGAGGAGGAAGAGGCCGCAGCAGCCATGGCTCTAGCTCGGGAAGAAAACGAGGCCTCCAGAAATCTCAAGAGGACATGCCATGAGCAGGTTAATTTCTTCTTTCGATTTGAGGTTTTATATTTGATGTCTACTTGTATAGTGATTAGTGAGTAATAGTGTGCAGGAGATTGCTCAAAGATTGATTTTGATTTCAATATTGTAGGACACTCAACAAGCAAATGTTTCTGAAATTTTTGATCTAGCAAATGTGGTTGCCGATCCTGGAATTCGGAGACCAATTGATGAATATGCTACCTCTGAAATCAACATGGATTCAACTTAATGGTATGGTACTATCTTCTTATCAAAATGTAGCACTTTTTTTTATGTAGTCAGTTTGTACTTGTGCTTTATGCAATATGAAATTGTGGACACTTTCGGCTATTATATTGTGAGATTTCGACTTATTTACATTGTGGATTACATGTGTTGTCAAAAAAAATTCGCCAATGACACACCTTTTACTGTTCGCCCCCCTCGTCTCAAATCCTGGCTCCGCCACTGCTGGTGTGAACACTGTATGCAACGAAGATTCCCGGAAATTTCAAAGACTTGTCTGAACTCTGAGTCCCTCTGCTTGCTCTGAATTTCTTTGCACATAATAAATGTACGTCCTTCCTTCCTTGATCCTCACACACTCATCAGCCATCAGAAGTCTGCAGAACTTGCCAGCACCGATCGACCGACAAGATGGCCGCCGGCTGTGTCATCACCGAGGAGTGCGCCCTGGCGGTGTCTGCCGACAGGATGTGGAAGGTGGCCTTCTCCGGAGACAACAGGGAGGCACTGCTCAAGGCCTGCGCGGGCTTCATCGACGCCGTGGACGTGGAGGGCGACGGCGGGCCGGGCAGCGTCACCACCCTGACGCTCAGCCCGGCGGCAGCGGCGAAATCGGGCGCCTTAGTGATGAGGTCCCGCCTGGTGGCGCGCGACGGCGCGGCGCGGGTGCTCAGGACGGAGGTGCTGGAGGGCGGCAAGGTGAGCCGCCAGCTCAAGTCGCAGGTGGCCGAGGCGAGGCTGGAGGCGGCCGGGGAGGGTGCCTGCGTGGCCAAGCTCAGGGTGGAGTACGAGAGGCTCCGCGGCGGGGCGCTGTCGCCGGAGGACCAGACGGCGCTGCTCACCGTGGGGTACCTCGGCCTGCTCAAGAAGATCGAGGCCTACCTCGTAGCCAACCCTGCGGAGTACGCCTAATTCAGTAATTCAGCTAAGAAGATACATTTATTTCAAAAAAAAAGCTAAGAAGATACATGCATCACGATGATTCCAGGAGGTGGGTGCATTGTCCGTGTTTGCTCGGTGATTAACTGATTATGGAGTCTTTGAGGTTTATGTCATACCGTCAGTGTTGATCCTTGTTGTTAAAGCTTGTGTTTGTTTTATATTTTGGGGCTTGTGAAAGTTATTTGCTTCAAAATATGTGGCCTGGTTAATTTTTTGGTGAATGTTATCACGGACTGTACATGTACGATGTGTTTTTTTTGAATGTTACATTTACGATGTGTTAATGAAGGCAATACTGACATAAACCTCAAAGATGATACATAATTCACGATGAATTATTAAAACAATAGTACATAACAACACATCACATACCCCTATATGGAAACAACACGAGTTAGGTGACGGAAAACTCGTCCGTGTGAAAAAAAAACGCCCTCGCGGTGACCCGCGACACATCGACAACGGTTGCGTTTTTAAAACCGTGTGCGTTATATCACCAACGGACATTTCTTCGTGTCGTGTGGAATTATTTTCTATGTTGTTACGGTTAATATGGATGACTGTGTCTGATGGTTTCGTTCAGACCTAATGCTATGAGTGGAGCCGAGTGAGTGCGAACAACTGCGTAGATACCCCTAATACTGAAAGATAGGAGCGGCGGCGGCGGAGGAGTCTAGATCTTACATCTGTACTGCGCGTGTCGAGAGGTGCGCGGTGGTTGTGGGCGCCGAGAGGCAGCGCGTTGCTTGCCGGCGTCGAGAGGCAGCTCAGGGAAGCTCGGTCATGGCTCCAGGTGCTGTTGTGGTAACCCGAAACTTACTACTTATTTTTTAAAATTATATTGATTTAGGAGTGTGGAGTCTAAATCTTACATCTGAAGTACGTCATTTTGCTAGATGGATCATGATGGAGCTTGGATTTTCGGTAGTCGCACATGTCCTGAATTCTCAGAAGGTGTGGTCAAATTCTTGACCAGGGTGTCGCAACACATGAAAGAAAGTAAAAAAAACGAAGATGTTTTTGTCATTGTGATGTGTGTGAGAATGAAGTCTTGTGGCTAAGATAGACGTTAGAAGAACACATAATTTTGAAGGGAATTATGGAATCGTACACATGTTGGACAAAACATGGTGAACAACAACCATCAATGTTTACCGACAACCGTGATGATTTAAGCAGCGATGATCATGAAGTGCATGCCAGGGATGGTTTGAGCAACATTGATGATGATGTGCATTTAGATGCAACTAGTGCCGATGGTCCACAGAAAAACCTAGAACAAATGATCAATGATTTGGAGGATAATATGGAAGGTAATGATGAGAAAAAGAATTTCCTCTATCAGTCTGCGAACTCGAATAAACCTCTGTATCTGAAATGCAAGCTCAGCAAGTTGGTTGCGACACTAGAATTGTTGAAATACAAGGCATAGAGTAGTTTATCTGATGTGAGCTTCACAAAGCTGTTAAAACATGTCACATTATTACTTCCAGCTGAAAGTGACTTGCGAGTGAACACATACCATGCCAAGAGGGTGATCTGCCCCATTCCAACCGAGTACCTGAAAAATGAAAATATGCGGCATTGTCCTGTTTGTTACTTTCCTCGTTACAAACGCAACCTAGCAAAAGACAAAGACAAGGGCGAGGATGAGGTCACGACGGGAGTCCCTTACAAGGTTGTGTGGTATTTGCCAATATTACCCATATTGAAGAGTATGTATGCAGACCCAAAGCAGTCAGAGCTGATGCGTTGACATGCTAATAAAACGAAAAAATATGGACTGCTCAGACACCCGGCTGATGGACCACAATGGAGGAATATCGATTTTGAGTTCCCGCTCTTTGACAGTGACCCTAGAAATATAAGGTTTGCACTGACTACAGATGGAATGAATCCTTTTGGTAGCATGAGCAGCAGACATTCAACTTGGCCAGTTTTTTTAGCAATGTATAACCTTCCTCCTTGATTGTGCATGAAGAACATGTATATCATGATGTCGATGCTTATTCAAGGACCAAAGCAACCTAGGAATGACATTGATTTTTACTTGAGTTTACTTGTGGAAGAACTACAAGTACTATGGGATGGGGTAAGAATGTATGATACGTTCAAGAGAGAAGTGTTTGATATCAGAGCAATGTTGTTTCTGACCATTCAAGATTATCCTGCACTTGCGAACTTGTCAGGGCAGAGTTTGAAGGGAGCCTTTGCATGTGTCACTTTCGAAAAGTGTTTGGCTGCCGAATTCAAGGAAACTGTGTACATGCGTCATCGAAGGTTTTTGGCAAGGAATCACCCGTACCGTAAATTGAAGGCACCGTTCGGATAATACGATTGAGACCGGTGACATGCCACTACCATTTTTAGTAGCGGATGTCGATGAACAGACGAAGGATGTGCACACTGTTTTTGGTAAGGGGAAGAAACCCCAACCTCGTGAGTAGGTAGTGTGGAAGAAACGATCCGTTTTCAAGGCATTGAAGTATTGGGCATATCTGGATGTTCAGCATTGCATCGATGTCGTGCATGTCAAGAAAAATGTAAGTGATAGCGTTCTTGGATGTCTAATGAATTACAAGGATAAAACGAAGGATGGTATGAATTCACGGCTAGATATTCTTGCATTGAAATATAAAAGGAAAAAGTTGAAGCACAAGAGAAGCCTAATGGGCAGTGGTACCTCCCACCTGCTTGCTACCAGTTATCGAAGGAAGAATTGAAGCAGTTCTTGCAATTCTTGTATGATATGAAAGTTTGATCCGCATACTGCGCAAACATCATGACTCTGGTGTCATCTAAAGAAAAGAAACTGATGGGGATGAAGCAACATGACTGCCATGTGATGATGACACAAATGCTCCCTGTGGCAATTAGAAATATGTTGCCTATAAATGTTCGAGAGTCTCTCATGAGGTTATGTGATTTTTAACACTATATACCAGAAGGTAATAGATCCATTAAAATTAGATAAACTACAAGAAGATGTTGTGAAGACTATCTGCCAGCTGGAGATGTTCTTCCCGCCTTCGTTTATTGATGTAATGGTCCATCTAGTTGTACATATTGTTCATGAGATACAAAAATGTGGTCCAGTGTATCTGCGCAGTATGTATCCATTCGAGCGCTTCATGCGTATACTCAAACACTACATTGGAACAGGTATCGACCTGAGGCAAGTATCGTTGAATGATATCTCTTGGAGGAGGTGGTTGAATATTTCATCAGCTACATGAATGACCACCGACCTATCGGGGTGCCTCTGTCTAGGCATGAGGGGAGGCTACATGGAAAAGGGTCAATGAGAGATAAATCATGTGGCCAGAGTGTGATCTATTTGAGAAAGCACATTTGTACGTATTGTAGAACCTTGTAGTCATTACACCATATGTAGATGCTCACAAGAATCTACTTATATCTGAGCTAGGAGGCCGAGGCTTGACAGAGAATCAGAAGGAAGCACAAGTCTTGAAACTGCACAACGAGAGATTCGTAGAATGGCTGATGACGAATTGTGTCGGAGAAGATGGCGATAATTTGAATAGTTTGGCAAGAAAACCATCATTTACGGTTCATAAATGGGAAGCGTATGACCTGAATGGCTACACCTTTTATACAAAGAATACAGACAGCAAGACCATGTATCAGAATATCTCTATTAATGTGGAAGCGGTAGATCCGAATGGGAGGATGGATTGGTACTATGGAGTCATAGAGAAGATTTGGGGGCTTCAGCACGATACATTACTCATGTTTCCATTGTTTAAATGCAAATGGGTCGAATTGGGTCATGAGAAAATTGACCCCTACTGAAAGTGCATGTTGCCCCCATGCGTGGTTTTGGTAATTAATAAATCCTTATGGACTAATGTTGTATTGAGTTATTCTTATAGATCTGTCCATTGGCATAGCTTGAACTCCATGTGTTGGAGTCAAGGTTGTATGCCATCAAGATCATTGATTATAATGGACATATTTGATATGATCAAGAAGATGAAAAGATACAAGGTATCTCTCCATGGGCTTGCATCAAAAGGAAGATTTCTTATAGCTCATGGAGGATGACATCAAGTGGTGATCGTCATCAAGGTTGAGTGGTGCAAGTTCAAGATGGGCATCTAGAAGATATCATATGCTTGTTGTTTGCAACCCTTTTGGAGATAATGGTCAAGTGAAGATGTTCCTAAGAGAGACACTCCCATCTTGGTGTATGGGGGAGCATTATGTGAGTCTTCACCAAGCAAAGCGTAATCAAGAAAGACGGTCCACTTGAAGAGATCAAGATCGTCATCATCTAGCTCAAGTGGAATGCGCAAGGCAAAGGTATGATCTTGATAGGGTTTCTATTTTACCGGTCTCATGGTGTTAGTGGGAGACCGGGTTATAGGCTAGACGCGTACTATCAAGAGGGGTTCTCAAGTGAGTAACTTGATCGCATCTTTGTGGAGAGCTCAAACCTTTGCATACTTGGCATATCATCTTTCTTGGTTCTTATTTGTTTTCTCCTTGTTGGATTTTGGTGCTTGTTGTGATCTTCATGACAAGCCCAAGTTCTCCGAAAACGGATTTCGTAAGGAAAACTTGTTGCGTTTTCGGATTGGAAATATTATCGGTTTATCCTTGAGGAAAGTTCCACACCTCCATGTGTGTGAACTTAACTCTATTTATGGTTCTTAATATTTCCAACAAAATTGGTTTCACCTCATTTGGAGTTCGTATGAATTATTGTGGGGTTTGCAGTTTGTTGGTTCTGTCAGTTTTTAGAAAACCGGATATTCCGGGTTTTGGACCGAAATATCCGATCCCCAGGTTTTGCTCGAAAAAGGCTAAGGACCAGAACGCGAAACCTCTGGAGGTACCCGGATATTTGGTACCGGATATTTCCCAGTACCGGATTATCTGGTCCTCAAGTTTTGCTCGAAAAATGGCTAAGGACTTTAGCCAAAATGGTATTGGACACCTTCGAGTTTTGCAATCGGATATTTGCTGGAAACCAGAATATCCGGTGGACCGGATTATCCGGTCCCAACTTGGACCGGATTATCCGGTCCCCTGTCTCTCCAACGGGCAGATTTCTGGGAGGGGTATAAATACCCCTTCACCTACCTCCAGCTTTCAAGCTTTGTCGAGCACGTTTTTCTCTCTCTTCCCCACCATTGTTGACCTTGCAAAACCTTGCCCCTCTCTCAATTCCTCCCATGATTCTTGCATATCTTTGAGGGAAAAGAGAGAGGAGATCTAGATCTACATTTCCACCAATCCATCTCTCCTCTAAGTGAGGGGAACCCTTTCGATCTAGTTCTTGAAGTTCCATTTGTTGAGTTCTTCTTTGTTCTTCCTCTCTTCTCCCCCACAAGCATTTGTTGCTTTTGGTGGGATTTGGGAGTGAAGGACTTGAGCACTTCTTTTGTTCTTGCCTTCGCTTTTGTGCATCAGTTTGCTCTCTCCACGAGGATTCGTGGAAGTCAAGTTTGTGAGCTTGTTACTCTTGGGTCATTGGACCCTAGACCGTTTCTTGTGACCTTTTGTGGCTAGTTGGGACCTTTTGTGGTCCACTTGGGAGCTCCCAATCCTTTTGTGGGTTGTGCCTCAAGATTGTTGTAAGGGACTCGATTTCCGCCCAAAAGGAAATCAATAGTGGAAGGTGAACCGGCTTTTGTACGAGGTTCATCAGAGAATAGGGTGAGGCCATTTGTGGCGTCTTGGGTTTGAAACTCACACCCCTCCAATGAGACGTACTCCCCTCAAAAGGAGGAACTCGGGACTACATCATCGTCTCCACGTGACTCGGTTATTTCTATACCCGAGCTCTTTACTTATGCAATTTACATTGTGATAGACTTCGTGCTTGAAGTCTTTATCTTGCTATCACCTTGTTACTTGTCTTGCTTAGCATAAGTTGTTGGTGCACATAGGTGAACCTAGTTTATTTAGGTTGTGTGCTTGTTAATTTAAACACCTAGTTTTATTCCGCTTTTATCTAGCCTAAACCAGAAAAGTTTTAAACGCCTATTCACCCCCTTCCAGGCGACATCCTTGTCCTTTCACCTACGACACTACATATGTCAACCTCAATGAATTGGTATACAAAGATGAACCTTTCATTTTAGCTACCCAAGCCACCCAGATCTTGTATTACCTTTTCCTTAAACAACTTAGCATTTTCATAAGCTTCACTTCTCCATTCATCTAAAGAACTCATGTCAAGCAATCTTTTCTCACCAACAAGTTTAAGATCAGCATTAAGTTCTCTTGTAACACCCCAGATATCAACCCTACCTGGCAATGCTACACATACTATAAAACTTCCACATACCAACGGTAAAATATAAATTTCGTCAGCGTCTCCTTTGTTTAAAGTGACAATCCACAACAAGAGATAAGAACACACCTCTAATTTTATACAAAGACACAACTATCAGGTTCTACAAGACCAAACTATAATCAAAATTCAAGACGACTCTTAACAACAAAGTGTGTAGCCACAAGAATAATCCAAACGTCACATGACATAGTGTCAAGAACAACCTTTAATCGTAGTCAGGTTAAACTAATCTATGTAAGGATGGTTGTAATGTGTGATTGTAGTGTGTCGAAACATGTAGAGGTGCTACTCCCAATCCCATGCATGGCGTCCTCACAGGTACCTAAAAACATAGAAGCACAAGGGTGAGTACGAAGTACTCAACAAGTACATGAAGAAATAATAAGCAATGCATAAAACACGACACCAACGATTATCCTTTAACACTTCTCATATCGTCGTGATGACCCTATATGCCTACATGCTCTTTGCTTTCACTTTTCTTTGCGTATACCGGTATCGCTTGAGTTGACACCCGTCGGCATCCACTCACTCCAACTTGTGGAGGCTGCCCACAATGGGGGACCTGACCCGTCATCGACGGTCTCAACGTGCCTACCTCAGTAGGACACACCACTATGCATCATATGATATGCTATGCAAAAATGCAAGCGCCACTGTATCTGTCGCCATACCAAGTTTGTCTCCACACGTATAAACCATATCCAGTCACTAGAATAAATAACAAGTGCCAGAAAATAAAAGTTGAGTGAAGGGGATCATGCAAAGTATTATCCCGTCATGGACTTGCCTCAACCGTGTGGATCGAACCAGATTTCCGAATCAGAAGCACTAACACCTGTTATTGATAACATATATCACTCAATACTCATCATCACTTCAACAACATACAAGCCATAAATCGCATCGCTCCTACGCTCTCAATAAAAGTGACCACACAAGGTGTAAAGAAAACTCGATAGCAACAACACAATAATTCTCACATCTAGCATTTGACAAAATCTGAACATTAGCGTCTTAATTCCCTTAGTCTTAAGCATTATTGTAATTCTGTACAGCACGGACAGATCAGTCAATATATTCATAAGAACTAATATTCAACGTGAAATCTTGCAAACAAGATGACATTCTAATATCAGAAAACATTCTCCACAATTTTTATGTTTAGGCCTTAATTTAATTACAATATTAACAAGGTATAAAGCTGCAAAGAAGACCACTGCGTCTAGAAAACTATATCCTGGACAGATCACTAAACTAACAACTGCTTGCGATCTGTCCAACCAATTTGCATAAACAAATACTCTATGGAAAGCTAGAAACAAGGTCTACAACTTTTATTTAGAGAGAACGTCGAAATTATGGACAGATCAAACCAGATTTTAAATCAAAGTTCAGTGTCTTTAAGGAACCAGGTAGAGTATTTCCTCTAACTGAACCTACGAACAAGCTAGAACTAATCAGGTTCAGACAAAGGAGCAGCTAGCAAACTATGGATCGTTCGTGCTCCAAGTCAAAAAAGGGATTCCTGAAAACTATTTGCTGCTATTGTCTCCGATGGAGGACAAGAAGGGAGTAAAACCACAACTTAACAACCCAGGTAATCCAGCTCCCTTTTTATATACATTTCTACTAGTACCTATGCAACAACGTCAAAGCTCTAGGAAGAACAACTCGCACTAATCGATCGTGGTGGCAACCAAGAAGCATGGACGGCGAGCACTCACCCAGCAAGCTTGCAGCTCCACGACAGATGCTGCTTCCACGCCAAGACGAACACGGCAACGACGGGCAGATCACGAGTCGGCAGCGGCGGCGGACTGGAGGACACTAGCGCTGGAAAAGATTAGGGCAAAGAGGTGGCGGCGATGACCTCCCTCGACTAACCTAAATGGCCACGGCAGTTGGGCAGTACCAGTATGGCTCATGTACAAGAAGCACACCCAGCCCAGCCCAGACCGTTTTCTCTCTTTCCTCACAAGTTATAGAATAAAAAAAGATGACTATACTTGGACTAACAACACTACACGAGGGCAACTGGTTGCTACGTTTTAAATGGTAGGTCAAGGGATCAAGTTCTTTTACACACTTCTTTTTATTTCTTTTGTGTTTCTATGTCTATCTATTTGCAAATCCTATTTAAATATCCTCAAAGGCCTAAATGTTTTCTACAAGATGGATTTAGACACAAACAGTTGGTATTAGATTTTGTTGAGGTATTACATTCATACCCCCTTAAACAGAATTCGTCCCCGAATTCTTCCTCGCTTTACTACTGCAGAACTAACATAAAAGGTATGAAATATAATTATATAACCACGCATCATACCAGCTATGAACAATTCTTATTACTCCTCGCGCATGCGAGAGTCACGCTCCCAAGTTTACTCAAACTCGAGCTATTGCGCAACAAAAAGTTTCACATACTTTAGCATCCTATGGTTCATCGCTCTCTTAGGCTCTTCCCTCAAAAGGAGGAACTCGGGACTACATCATCGTCTCCGCGTGCCTCGGTTATTTCTATACCCAGCTCTTTACTTATGCAATTTACATTGTGATAGCCTTCGTGCTTGAAGTCTTTATCTTGCTATCACCTTGTTACTTGTCTTGCTTAGCATAAGTTGTTGGTGCACATAGGTGAACCTAGTTTATTTAGGTTGTATGCTTGTTAATTTAAACACCTAGTTTTATTCCGCTTTTATCTAGCCTAAACCAGAAAAGTTTTAAACGCCTATTCACCCCCTTCTAGGCGACATCCTTGTCCTTTCACCTACGACACTACATATTCAACCTCAACGAATTGGGATACAAAGATGAACCTTTCATTTTAGCTAACCAAGCCACCCAGATCTTGTATTACCTTTTCCTTAAACAACTTAGCATTTTCATAAGCTTCACTTCTCTATTCATCTAAAGAACTCATGTCAAGCAATCTTTTCTCACCAACAAGTTTAAAATCAGCATTAAGTTCTCTAGTTGCCCAAAAAGATTTATGTTCTAATTCAAGAGGTAAATGACAAGCTTTTCCATAAACCATTTTATAAGGAGACATTGCCATAGGATTTTTATAAGCAGTTTATAAGCCCACAAAAATAATTAAGTTTCTTAGACCAATTCTTTCTAAATTTATAACGTCTTTTGCAAAATCAATTTAATTTCCCTATTAGTCAACTCCACTTGACCACGTGTTCTATAAGCCCACAAAGCATCATTACGTTTCTTAGACCAATTCTCTAGATTTATTAACGGTATTTTGCAAAATCAATTTAATTTCCCTATTAGTCAAGTCCACTTGACCACGTGTTTGAGGATGATAGGGTGAAGACACTCTATGATTAACATCATATTTAGCAAGAGTTTTTCTAAGGCACCATGAATAAAATGAGAACCTCCATCAGTCATAAGATATCTAAGTACTCCAAACCTAGGAAAATTAATTTCAGTAAGCATTTTCAAAGAGGTTTTATGATCAGCACTAGTAGTTGGAATAGCTTCTACCCATTTAGTAACATAATCAACAGCAACAAGGATATGAGTATTACCATGCGAAGTAGGGAAATGACCCGTAAAATCAAATCCCCAACAATCAAAAGATTCAATAACAAGAGAATAGTTCATAGGCATTTCATTACGTCTACTGATATTACCAACCTTTGACATTCATCCCAAGATAAAATAAACTTTCTAGCATCCTTGAATAAAGTAGGCCAATAAAAAAGCTGATTGCACGACTTTGTGTGTTGTTCTGTCTCCATGATGTCCAGCATAAGGACTGTCGTGGCACTTCCTCATATCTCTTCTTGCTCAGGTTGGGCACATAACATCGCATAATACCATCCACTCCTTTATATAAGTGTGCATCATCCAAAAAATAATGCAAAAAACTTGGAAACAATATAATTAGCATAATCATCATACCAAGGACTATCACGAGAAGTTACCTGTATAGCAGCTATATGTTCATCTGGAAAACTATCATTGACAGGAATAGGATCAGGAGGTATATTTTCCATTCTAGATAAATTATCAGCAACAGGGTTATCAACACCCTTTCTATCAACAATTTGCAAATCAAACTATTGTAACAAATAATTAAGCCTAGGGTTAGCATCTTTCTTTTCCATATGATATTTAATAGCAGCATGATCAGTATGAATAGTTAATTTGGAATCAACAATATAAGGCCTAAACTTGTAACAAGCAAAAACAACAGCTAAAAATTATTTTTAGTATTAGCATAATTCTTTTGAGCACTATCGAGAGTTTTACTAGCATAATGAATACCATTAAGTTTTTTATCTACTCTTTGACCAAGAACAGCTCCTACAACATAATCACTAGCATCACACATAATTTCAAAAGGTAAATTCCAATCAGGTGGTTGAACAATAGGGGAGTTGTTAAAGCCTTTTTTAGAATCTCAAAAGCTTCCTTACAATCATCATCAAAAACAAATGGAACATCTTTTTGAAAAAGATTTGTAAGTGGTTTTGAGACTTTAGAAAAATCTTTAATAAATCTCCTATAGAAACCAACATGACGAAGAACACCGCGTATACCTTTCACATCCCTTGGGCAGGGCATTTTCTCAATAGCTTCAACTTTAGCTCTATGAACTTCAATACCTCTTTCAAAAAATTTATGACCAAGGACAATACCTTCATTAACCATAAAATGGCATTTCTCCCAATTTAGAACAAGGTTTGTTTCCTCACACTCTGCAAAACTTTGTCAAGATTGTGCAAGCGGTTATCAAAGGAAGTTCCATAGACAGATAAATCGTCCATGAATACTTCCACAATTTGTTCACAAAAGCCATGGAAAATAGCAGACATGCATGTTTGAAAAGTAGCAGGAGGATTACATAAACCAAAAGGCATACGTCTATAAGCATAAGTTCCATAAGGACAAGTAAAATAGTTTTCTCCTCATCCTGATGTCTAACAACAATTTGAGAGAAACCAGAATAACCATCAAGGAAACAAAAATGAGTGTTCTTAGATAACCTTTATAGCATTTGATCAATAAAGGGTAAAGGGTAATGATCTTTCTTAGTGGATTTATTTATTTTTCTAAAATCAATGCACATCCTATAACCAACCATAGTTCTTTGCGGAATAAGTTCATTATTGTCATTTGCAACTACAGTCATACCTCCCTTTTTAGGAACACAATGCACATGACAAACCCATCAACTATTAGCAATAGGATAAATTATACCTGCATCAAGAATCTCATTTCTTACCACTTCCTTCATTTTTTGGGATTAAACACCGCTGATGATCAACAAATGGCTTTACGTCGAGCTTGAGATTAATTGTGTGTTTACATATAGCAGGAGAAATCCCTTTAAGATCATCCAGGGTATAACCCATAGCTTCTCAGTGTTTACGAAGCACTTCCAATAACCGTTCCTCTTCTTGTCCTGAAAGTTTAGAACTAATAATAATACGATATATTTTTATCTCATCTTGATATGCATATTTAAGTGTAAGGAAGAGTCTTAAGTTCAATAACAGATCTCCCTTAGGAGGCGCGGGCGTCCCCAACGAATCCAGAAGTAAATTGTGTTTAAGAATCTCAAGTTGGTTGATGAAAATATTCTCCAATTCATCTCTTTCCTGCATAAACATATCATTTGCATGGTCTTCCATGAATTGTTGCATAGCATCGTTAGGAGCAACAGCAATAGCAGCAAGTGTTTAAATATTAAAATCCTAGGTAATTCTTTTTCATGACGGTTTTTAGTAAACTTGGAAAAATCAAACTCATAAGGTTCACCATCAAATTTAGTATAAACCTTTTCTTTCTTGCAATCTATAATAGCACCACAGGTATTTAAGAAAGGTCTACCAAATATAATAGGAGAAGAATATCTGCAATTGAACCAAGTACCAGAAAATAAGCAGGATATTTTGTCTTACCGCATAAAATTTAAACATCTCTAACAATACCCACCAAAGAGATAGTATCTCTATTAGCAAGCTTAATATGACCACATCAATATCTTCAATTGCGCGGGGTCCAATCTTGTGCATAATTTCTTGATAGAGTGAAAAAGGAATGACACTTGACCTAGCACCAATATCACATAAACCATAATAGAAATGATCACCTATCTTAACAGAAATAACATGAGTACCAATTTTTGTTGGTATTCTCTTTTGGTGGTTTAACAATATTAGAAGCATCTTCACAAAAAACTATATGACCTCCTTCAACATTTTCAGTGATAAGATCCTTAACTAAATCTACCGGAGGCTCAACTTTCAATTGTTCATCAGGTTCTTTAGATTTCTTTTCCCTTTTATTAATAACACTAGTCATAATAGAAGCTCTTTTGCACTAACAGGAAACAATAATTTTCAAAGTAAGCAACAGGTAGAACAGGATCAACCGTGTGGACTTGAATTTCCTTATCAGGAACCGAATTAATACTAGCATCTTTAAATCGTTCATGATATTTGTCCAACTTTTGCTTAGGAATATTAATGTGAGAAGCAAAAGTTTTACAGAAATAAGCACCGATTTGAGAATCAAGTTCATACTTAGCACTAACCTCATGAAAACTAGCAGTTTCAACGAAAGACTTAATGCAATCATAATCATAATTTATACCTGATTCTTTATCTTTGTCGATCTCCCAATCTTTAGTATTGCGTTGAATTATTTCAAGAAGATCCCATTTAGAATTAACCTTCTTACTTGTGAAAGAACCCATAAAGGAAGCATCAAGTAAATCCTTGTCATGACGAGAAAGCCTTGCATAAAAATATTAATAATGATATTCTTGGGGAGCTCATGAATGGGGTATTTGAGCATTAATGATTTCTACCTCCCCAAGCTTGAGCGATACTTTCTCCGTCATGAGGCAAAAAATTATAGATATAATTCCTATCCTGATGAATTTCATGAAGAGGATAAAATTTAGAGTGAAAGAGAGACACAAGCCCTTTTCAATCCAATAAGTGAGAATTATCCAGAAGCATGTACTACCCCACATCTTTTATCTTTCAGTGATAATGAAAATAATTTCCTCATGATTACTTCTCCTGGAACACTTGCAATCTTAAATAGTTCACATAATTCCTTTGTATAAAGCAGATTATAACATGGATGGACAGTTCCATCTCCTGCATAGCGGTTACTCATAACATGTTCAACAATTCCCATAGGTATTTTAAACGGAATACCATCAGTAGGTGGAGGTCCCTTATCCACCACAAGAGTGGTGGAGGGGTTACCCGCAAACAGCGAATCAAAAGCAAACTCCATAATAAAGTAAAGTAACAAACAGAAATAAAAACATCAATTACAATAAAAGTTATCCTTACCAATTCCACTTACCAATAGCCCTTCACTCCCCAGCAACGGCGCCAGAAAATAGTCTTGAGGACCCACAAGTGTAGGGGATCTATCGCAGTACTTTCGAAATATAAGAGTTGAACCCAACGACAAGCAGAAGGTATTGACCAGTCGTTTTGAGCAAGGTTTCACTGTAAATATTAAAAAACAAGTTTTTTTAGAGTTACTTATAATGACTAAAACGTTCCTGAGGACACACGGGAATATCATCAAGTTACTTTCGTTACATACCGTTGATTATTTTTTTATTGTTTTGATAAGTGTTGTGTAGGTGAACCTATGCTAATGTACCACCCTTACTTGAACCAGTAAACACTTGTGATTAAACCCCTTGCAAGCATCCGCAACTACAAGAAAATAACTAATATAAAACTAACCACAACCTTAGACTCTGAGATCCTACACTCACTCGTACAATAGTTTACGAACAGGGTTTCAGGTTTCTGTCGCTCCAGAAACCCCTCAATAAGCAAACTAAATACACAATGCATTCCCCTAGGCCCATAAAGGTCAAGTATCATGTAGTCGACGTTCACATGACACCACTACAAGAATAACACACCAACTTAAATATCAAACCATTAAATATTACTCAACATAATGTCACTACTGATAACAAGACTTCTCCCATGTCCTCAAGAACTAAACAAACTACTTACAAGACATCATATGGATCATGATCAGAGGTGATATATGAATGAATAACAATATGGACATAAAAAGAATTCACCGATAAAACTGAATAGCATCAAATAAACGTACAGGGTAATCAACACCGGGAGAGTAATCCCAATGAACTACATAATGTACAACCGTAGATGTTACAAAAGAACGAAGTGGAGCAGCGGTGATGATGGTTCTGGTGGTGGAGATGATGTTGATGATGATCCGATGAAGCCCGGTGTTATGACGGCGACGATTTCCCCCTCCGGGAGGGAATTTCCCTGGCAGATTTCTCACTGCCGGAGAGCCTTTTATCTCTCTGTGGTTTCCATCCCCAGGTGGCGGTGGAATAATTCTTCGAAGCGTTCCTCATGAGTTTTAGGTCAAAGGGAAGATATATGCCAAAGGGGAGTGCCGGAGGTGGGCCAAGGCCACCAGGCGGCACCTGGGCACGGCTAGGGTGGGCTCGTGCCCTGGGCTCCCTTGGATGCCCTGTGGCCCCCCTCGGCTCCATCTTCTGGCTCCTCCTTTATCTGACGAAATATTAACTTTGTATTTACTCGAAATTTTTGGAGCTCTTGAAATACAGTATCTTGATGGTGCTTTTTCCAGCAGATTCCTGGGTCCGGTAGATAATTCCCGAGAATTGCCAAATATGTAAAATAAGATAAAATAACATAGTATTACATTCGAACATGAAAAATATCAATGAATAAGAAAAAATTATGATATAAAATAGTGATGCAAAATAGACGTATCGGGTTCCTATATGGTTGTCGCGCAACCCCCAGCGTGGCCCCCGGTCCCGTCGCCTCATTTCAAACTCCCACCCCGAGCTTCATCTCTCCGTCCCCTTCCTCCCTCATCCGTGTCCATGCAATCGGGGCGAATAAAGCGAAGGAGAAGAACACCGCCAATATATCGGCACTAGATTTCGAGCGCGAAGGCTGGAGGAACACGCGGGCGTTCTTTCCGCCTGGGTGCTCCTCGGTCGAGGTGGCGGAGCTGTCGAGTTCCGTCTCCTCCAGGGGCAATGAGCATGGCCCCAGCGTCATCAAGCCTGCTGACGTTCCATGCGATGAACTGAGCCCGCGGGACGTGCGGTCTTCGAGTGCTTCGTCCTTGCTGGGGTGGTGCCGCTGATGTCGTCGTTCCTCCATGCCGTACTCATGGAGTTCGAACTATGTCTGCGCAACTCCACCCCAACACCGTCCAGGTACTGGCCATATTCCACTTCATGTGTGAGGCGTTCGTGGGAGTGATGCCCTCCGTGGCGCTCTTTTGCCATTACTTCTTTCCCCGTATCAAAACGGGGGATGTATCTCGGGGGCCGTCAACTTTTTTCGTCCTTGCAACAACCTCGTCATGCACTTCATCGACCTGGACAAAAAGAGGTCGGACGAGTGGCATGGCGGGTGGGTATACCTGCGTTTCCCGTGTCAGACGCCACACTCCCCGAGCCCACCGAGATGGTGGAGAAGTGCAGCAACTGGGACGCCCTTGGCGAGCGGGACGCCGACTTCGCTCCCGTGTACACAGTGGGTGGGGAGTTATGCCGAATTCTCACCCGCACCATTGGGGCCGGGAGTGCGAGAATGGCGAGCGTTGCACTCGCCATTCTCGCACTCCCGACCCCATCGCTTACCAGAAATGGGTGGAGGTCCTCGTTGGCAAGGCCCCGGCCGATTTGGCATGAATGCTCAAAGCACCATCGCCCATTTGTCTCTGTTGTCCCCGAGCAGCAGCAACCACATCGGAGGCGGGCCCATCAGCAGTTGTGGCTTCTTCTTTGAGGCGTTGGGCATGGATGGACCGATGCCACCGACAACATCTTCTTCCAATCCAGCGGCACATGCTTCTTCTCCGACGCCGGTGGGAGGACCCACGTCATCTTTGGACACTTTAATTGCACATTGATTCCCTTTGTAGGTTATAGGACGCTAGATTAGTTGCCGATTTAGATTTGGGTTAGGGTTTGTGGCCCATTTGGAGTTTTCTCGTGTCACCCTTGCTGGCCGATTTAGCTTCAACTTGCGTAGGCTCCGTGTAGATCTGCATGTTCTTATAGATTTGCAGGTTTGTTACGTTTTGTGACATTGTTGCTAATCCATGTCTTGCTTGCCATGTCAATGTCCATGTATTGCTTGTCGTGTTAGTGTCCACGCCTTGCCGATGTTCATGTGTTGCATGTCCATGTCCATGTCTTCCTTGTCCATATTCATGTCTTGCTAGTCCATGTGTTGCTTTTCCATGTCCATGTCAATGTGTTGCCATTGCGGTGATCACCGTTTCCATGTGTTGCCATTGCGGTAATCACAAATGTTCCATGTCTTGCCAATGTTGCTTGTTCCATTCATTGCGTACTAAGACATTGTTGGGACGCGTTGCCACCAACACCTCCTGGCCTGGAGGGCATGCTCCCCCGCAACCGTTGGATAGTGAGGGCAGAGGGCCGTTGTACCCGATAGGCAAGAGGAGGCGGTGAAGCTGTGCAATCGTACTCAGGGCCGACAGCCACCTCGCCGCTTCTACGTCTAGCTCGACGATGAGTGAGTTGTTGATGCTCGTCATCCCCAGATTTTTCTAGGCCGCGCTGAAAGACTAGCTGCAGATCCTGTTATTTTGATGTGATCCAAATCCACATAAAGATAAATCTAACTTCAGACGGAGCGAAGCGAGGCCCGTTGCCGGTAGGCTTGGGCCGAATCGACTTGCAAAGGGGTGGTAAGATCACCATTTCCGTAAATGATAACCATATCACAGTCTGCAGCTAGTTAACAGGGCCACTAAACATTGGTTTTGTGCCTCAGTTTAGCATGCAAACAGTTTAGCAGGTCACCAAACACCGGGTACAAAAAAATGAAAAATAAACTAAACTATCCAACCAAACGGGCTGCACAATGTGATTCAGGCTACGTTTTTCCTAGGCCAGACCCCCGGAGACACAGATACAAATAAGTTAAAATGCATGAAGGTAACCAAACATGGTACAATGTCGGGTGCTAGTTCTCCGCAAGTTGATTTTGGTTGCGGTATCTATTAGTTGCATCCAACAATTTCCAACTAAACCAACACATTGATCTTTGTACGGCTCGTTTCCATTCCATTTGGGTCTGTTCGGTTTCAGAATTGCATGGAACGGAATAGCACCGTTCCATTCCGACGAAGCGATCTCGTGTTCGTTTGTGCGATGGAATAGAACCAAGTCATTCCCCAAAACCGAATATTCGGCTAAGATGCGGAATCCACCCGTCCGGCCGAATCGGCCGGACGAGGTGGAACGGGTCCTAATCGCACTCTCCCTCTCGCTAATAATTCCTCTCTCTCTCTCACCTCGCACCGGCGCTGGGAACCACGGCCAGACGAGGCATGGCGGCCTCCTCCGAGCTGCCTCCCGTCGCCGCCCTCCTCTGAGGAGGCCGCCGTCGCTGCGCCGCTACGGCCGAGGTGGCCGCGACCTCGTGCTCTCCTCCTCCGACGGCCGCACCGGCGGGGAACCGGCCGAGCCGGCGAGCAGGCGTGGCGGCGCCAGCCAGCAGGAGGCTGTTCCCCGCGGCGACCAGCAGAGGCGCGGCGGTCAGCGGCCAGCCAGCAGGGGCGACGGCGACGGCGCCGGCCGAGGCGGCGCGGCGGTCGGAGGCGCAATGGCCAGCGGTGCGGCGCGGAGGCCAGCGGCCGGCCTGAGGCGCGACTGCCAGCGGCGGCAGAGCACGGAACAGCCGCGGCGGCGGAGCACGGAGCACGAAGCGGAGGCAACGGGGATGGGCGGAGCACGGAGTAGCCGCGGCGGTGGGGCTGGACGGAGTACGGAGTAGCCGCGGCGGCGGAGCAAGGAGCGGAGGCGAGGGGGCCGGGCGGAGCACGGAGTAGCCGCGGCGGCGGAGCAAGGAGCGGAGGCGAGGGGCCGGATGAAGCACGAAGGCGACGGAGCAGTGCGATTTGTTTATTTTTTACCTAATCCTAAATAAGTGCTAGTATTTGCTTAATGACATCAGTAACCTCACTCTTCATATGGTTAGTAACCTAACACGGGAGTATTAGTGCTAGTTCCATTCCACCTCATATTTTTGTAACCGAACACGGGAATGAAATGAAACCGTGACATTCCATTTTAGTGGAATGGAACCGTTCCATTCCATTCCACTTCGTGCTCAAACCGAACACACCCTAGAAATCGGTTTGGGCCTCTACACAAAGTCAACTCCACCATACAGAATGATCCTCATGAGATTACTGATCGTCTGGCCCTAAAGATCGGGCGTTCAATCATTTTTCGCACAAACACCATGTGTTCAAGTTTGGCAGTCGTATAGGGTGCACATTTTATCAAAAACAACTAGTTTATGCGGGCTTGCTTACAGAGTGGAGGTTTCTGACCCCCGAGCTCAACGCTCTCTATATTTAAATAAAAAATCAAAAATCATATTTACAAGTCATAAAAATCAGAAGAAAAATTCTGCTTGTTATCTATAATGCATCTCAGAAACATGTAACTCAGTTTGAAATATTATCCAGAGTTACGTAATGAAAGATACGTGGATTCGACTATACAAATTTTCAAGTCTCCAAAATATACAATAACTTTTCATTTTATTGTAGCCCATAATAAAAAAATCACCTTGTAGTTTTACATACTTGTAGGATGCATCATTGACTACATTAGAGCTTATTTCAGATTTTTCTAAAACTCATAAATATAAATTTTGATTTTTTTAATATAGAGAGCACAGGATCTCAGGAGATAAAATGACTTTTGGCGTGATTACATCATAAAGATGGAGCATGGCGTAGCTCGGTTTCCAAAACAGTTTGAATCTTAATTTTTATGTTTCAAAAAAATCTACAAAATCTTAGATGTGGATAAAGTTGAGATCTATTACGATGTAAAGTTTCAAATCAAAATACGAAAGATTCTAGCCTACACAAAAATAATAAATCTCACAAAATACGATTTTTTCTCACCGTGTATTGTTCTGGGTCCAGATATGTGTATTTGTCTTTTTTGCCCAGCCCAAACTATAATGAATCTTTCACTAAAAATTTGCACAGCTGTAGATCTCAATATTATTTACACGTAGGAATGTTCTGAGGAATTTTTAAAACAGAAAAATGCAGATTTTAATTTTTTTGAAAAATCCTAGGTACATATAGCTCGGCCTCCGTTCGTGGTTACCGCATAAAGATGCTGATATATTATTGTGGGGCGGGATCAATGTGAGCACAAGAACAATGTACGCTGCCACGCAGGAGAAGACAGTGACTCCCCTCGTCAGAATTTTCAGCCCTTCTAGAATCTAGTCGCCCTGGTCAGCACACATAGGAAGAATGGCTACAGAGAGAAATACTGAACCCGGCCTGTTTTGATGACTCTAGCTCTTTCCGAGACAAACTTGTTTGAAAACTATATCCACATCTGACATTGAGAGCGATGTTGACGTATAACAGTTCGTTCGGCGCTGACGTATGATGTGTGCAGTTCGCACCGTTGCGGTTGTGAGGCTCGACATTTGTACATATATATACAGACGTCTGCTACAGACTGGAGATAAGCATTATGTGGAAAAAGGTGCATGCATTTGAATCACGAACTGTATTTGTATAGCGATATATGTGTCTGACCACTGAGCTTTCCATCTTGTAAGCAGTTAGGTTAGCAAAACATTACATTGGCTATGCACTAAAAACGAAGACGTGTTTCAGAATGGGTTCCATCAAACATGACTACTCACTCCGTCTTGAAAGAGTGTACTTCCAACTTTCTTGGAGGGTCAAACCATTTAAAGTTTGACCGAGTTTGTACAAAAATATATTTTACCACGAATCAATGCTACCAATTTCATAACATTAATGTCGATCGATTTTTATATAAATATGGTCAAACATATAAAGTTTGACTTTCCAATAAAGTTGGAAGTACACTCTTTCCAGTGAATGGTTTGTTCTCCACTTGAAGATACAAAGTGGCGGCCAACCCCATCTACCAAGCAACATATATTCAACACAACGCAATAAATAAAATAATAGAATTGATAAGATGCCATCAATACTTACATGGCTATCGATGCCAATGCCACTTTGATTTCTACTGTGCACTTGTGCATAAAAACCGCAAAATTTGTTCACAGATTCTTGGATGGTGGACCATCTATGTTGGAGAGAGCCCTTATTTCACTCATTATTAATTGCATGCGGCTCCACATAGTGTTTGTGCCCATGATAAAAATGGTGGATTTTCCCAATACTTTGATCCCTTTTGCTCGGTTCCACAGATATATAGGACCCACACTTGTGGCCAACCGATACTTGCATAAAACTTTATCTTCGTGGTTGAGTATATACTATCTCTTGTCTTCACCCCCCCCCCCCCCCCCTTGTGCCAAATGATTGTACGAATTAAAAAAGATGGGGAGCGGTATCATGACTGCAAAAAAATTGAGGACTTCGGCCATTATGTATCATACCCATCATAAACGAGTCCTAAACATGTATCACAATTTAGTTAATATCCTAAAATAGATCCTAAATAATGCATATGGACAGAAATAAACCTTAGTCGTGTCCGGACTTTTATCGAACAGGGTGGGTGCATCCAGTGTGGGAGATGCCCGACGCTGGCTGCGAACGTTGGAGCTCGAGAGAGTGACACACCATGTCCGGGGACACATCCTCTTGCGCACAACCTTCCTCGATGTGCCACTCCAAAGGTGTGATGTCATCCCTGTTCGTGGTCGAGGACGTCGCCCTTCTTGGCGTGGGCGTCATCATTAGGGCTGTAGATGGAGAGGACGCGCCGAATAGCATATCCATAAGACCACAACGCTCCTTTATGTAGCCCCCTTTTGTGCAACATCCTTCACCTCCTTCTCATGGATGTGCTGTCGGGCTACGGTCTTCAACTTGAATCGGTCGACGACTTTTACTCCACCCAATTGGACGAGTCGCCTTCTCCACAAGGTCCACAACAGTCTCTATGTCGAGGGCAGACGGCGCGGGAGAATGGGGACAACAGTGTGATGTTGTCCCCATTTGTGGTCAAGGACGTCGCCCTTCTTGTCTTGGGCATCGAAATGGGGCCATAACTGGAGAGGATGCACCGAATAGCATATCCATAAGACCGCAACGCCTCTTTCTGCTGCCCGCTTTTGTGTAGCATTCTTCACCTCCTTATCCTGGACGCGCTGTCGGGCGACGGTCTTCAACTTGAATTGGTTGACAACTTTTGCTCCAACCAATCAGACGAGTCGTACTTCTCCACAAGGTCCACAACTGTCTTTGCGTCGAGGGCAGACGGTGGCGCATGTGCGTGAGGAGGAGGGTGGCGGGGAAATTGGGACATAGGCGGGGCTATTTGGGTCAATTGGGGTGATTTGCGGTGGGTCTTGCCTATCGGGTCTGACGTGGCCATCTTGTCCGGACGCATCCGGGCAACCCCATTTCCGCCCCACATGTGGGTTGGCTATGTGGTGTGCTGGACAGGCCAGACATTTTGGCAGAGTATGTTTGGTCCAGTTGGGTCACAGGTTTTTGTCTGGTCACTGTCCCGGGCTATCCTCCCGAACATATGGGGGAAGTAGGGGGCCTGGTTGTAGATGTTTTAAGAGAATGGAATCGGACGAGCAGTAGGCTACGACGCCTTGCCGGTGGTAGCAGGGTGATGGTTTTCGATCTGAAAAAAAAACTTACTTGGTCGATGGTAGCGGGGATACGTGAAAGATTTACATGTTTGTGCATGATGTTTGTTCGAATTTTAACATATTTATATTGTAATGTATAAGTTTCTCACAAATATCTTCGGAAAATTTTATGATGTTTATACTTTATACATGAAGTTCAAATAGTTAGTGATAGGTTTGGCACTTCCCAGTTTGAGATCCTATATCTGCCGCTGGGTAGGCGAGGACCCAAAAAAGCTAAGGGTGGGCAAAAACTGTCCCACGGTTTAACCGGTTTGGGCTAATTCATTTTTTATTAGTTTGAAAATAAGGATTGAATTTGTGAAGGAAACTAAACTAGCACCATCAACTGGTTTGCACCGGTTTCCACGGGTTTGGTATTTGCACACCCCTAGGATATTCAGAGTCGGGGAATCGGCCAGGTGGTAGACGAAGACCGGGAGAAGGCATAGTCCCCTCCTGTTTGAAGTTGAATTCGAACCCTTCTAGAATCGAAAACCCTCACCCCGCTAGTTTAAGAAAATAAAAGTCTAGTCAGCATCCCTGGAAAGAAGTCACGAGTCAGCACACATGGGCTGCAGCATAAAAAGACTACTAGCTAGAAGTACAAAGAAGTTCAGCAGCCGGAACGTTTGAAAAGTCCAACCATGTGATCGTCTTAGTCCAGGCTCATGACGTTCGCTTCACAGCTTTATCTGAATTCTCCTGCACCTATAAATACATGTACGCAGTTCCTTCCTTGAATCACAAACGCTCATCAGCTACAGAAGTTTCCCAGCATCGATCGACTAGTACGCACTTCCACTGACCGACTGACAAGATGGTGTCCGGCTGCGTGATCACCGAGGAGTATGCCGTGGCGGTGTCCGCCGACCGGATGTGGAAGGTGGCCTTCTCCGGCGACCACAAGGACGCCATGCCCAAGGCCTGCGCGGGGTTCATCGACGCCGTGGACGTCGAGGGTGATGGCGGGCCCGGCACCGTCACCACCATGACGCTCAGCCCTGCTGCCGTGGCGTCTACGGGCGCCGTCGTGATGAAGAGCCGAGTGGTGTCACGTGACGGCGCGGCACGGTTTATAAGGTCGGAGATGCTGGAGGGTGGCAAGGTGAGCGCCAAGCTTAAGTCGCAAGTGACAGAGGCGAGGATCGAGGAAGCCGGGGAGGGGGCCTGCATGATCAAGGCCAAGGTAGAGTACGAGAGACTCGACGGCGACGGAGCGCTAGCGCCGGAGGACCAAGCCGCGCTCATAGCGGGGTACATGGGCCTAATGAAGATGATCGAGGCTTACCTCGTCGCCAACCCTGCCGAGTACGCCTAGTCTCGCCAATACAAAGAAACATCACAGTAATTCAAAGAGGTGCGTGCTTGGTGATGGAGTCGGGTGAAGAATAAATAAAAAGGTAATAAATTATGAGTGTATGGTGTTGGTGTGAGGTTCATGTGATAGTGTGAGTGTTTAATCCTTGCTGTTAAGCTTGTGTTTGTTCTGTTTGTTGGTGCTTGTGAGAGTATTTTGCTTCAAGAAATAATATACATGTATGTGCCTGGTTTTTGTGATGAATGTATCACAGATTGCAGTTGTATGATGTATGTTTTCTGTGGATTTAAACACAATTAGCACCTCTGAATGTCTGATCCATGAACATTTCAGTGTTCACTGTTAGTCAAGAATTCATTGATGTCAAGGGGCAAGCAATGAAGCAAGTAAACGTTTTTGGACAGAAGCTCAACAACCTCTATCCTAGAAACACTGTAGGAGAGTTTGAAATATGTTAGCAGAATGCTGCAATCACAGTTACTGCTCCAGGAATTCAGAAAGTCCTTGCTGTCTGTCTACCTGATTTGACATAGCTAAACTGATCTCAACTATTCCTAGAAATAGGTCTATTTTCCCAGGTTGAATCAGAGAGATTCAGAAAGTGCCTTCTTCTCTGATTGTGCACACTATTGTGCTAGAACAGCGTGATTACATATTCTAATGAACCCTAAGGAAATCTTGAACATCAACTCCATATGACAATATGATCCTCCACAGCAATGAAAGACGCCAACTAGTTTGCTTTGCTTTGGTTTGGTTCTCATAGATTCTCAACGTTCATTTAATATCGCGGAGCTAAAATGGGTCAATCACTTAGCCATAAATTCATTAACCATTTTCTTCAGAAACATGTTCCGTTCACAAATTCTCGATAATACGTACCACAAACGATGCAAGCGTGTAAAAAAAATCATCTCCGCGAAATTCAGGCCAAGACTGTTAGCTGAACATCGCAGGGTGAAACTCCAACTGAACTCCAATAAGTTGTTGCCATGCATTCTGCGTGACACAGGAGCATTAACTCTTGTTGTCATGTCTTGTTTCCAATACTTTCAGTTACTTACGAGTTTTAAAACTAACCAAAAGTTTTTCACAGTGAAGAAGAAATCAGCAATGCAGACAATTCTGTGGGCTGTGAGTTACTCGTACTCCCAGATCCTCCTGCTGCCGCAGTGCACGGTCTGAAATTTCTACCCCATTTTCTGTGTATGAATTGTAATATTATTATTACGACAACACCGCCAGTCAAATTATACAACTACAGCAATACAAAGTGCCATTCGTTCTGAAATCTCTAGCTCATTTGACAGATGAATACCATTATTCTGACAGTACACCCTAGTCAGACCATCAGTTACAACTGTTAGATAGCTCAAACTTGCGTCAAAATTTTGCTAGAGCAGTAGTGGAGCTAAGCTGCTTAAGAACCAATCCATCTGAAAATCCCATCACTACAAACACCTGAAAAGTTCATCTCAGTGATCTCTCTAAGGGTCTGATCCATAAACATTTCAGTGTTCACTCTGTGATACGACAGGGCAAACAAGTAAATGTTCTTTGGCGGTTCTTATTTATCGACTTGATTACATCATAAAGATTTTGATATATTATTCTGGGGCGGGATCAATGTGAGCACAAGAACAATGTACGCAGGACAATACAGTGACTCCCCTCCTGTCAGAATTTTCAGCCTTTCTAGAATCTAGTTGCCCTGGTCAGCACACATGGGAAGAAGATTGAATGGCTACAGAGAGAAATACTGAACCCGGACTGTTTTCAACACTACAACCATTGAACCATGTAACCCCCTTGGTCCAAGCCCGCCTGTTTTGATGACTAGCTTTTTCCGAGACAAACTTGTTTGAAAACTATATCCACATCTGGACATTGAGAGCGATGTTGACGTATAACAGTTCGTTCGGCGCCGACGTATGATGTGTGCAGTTCGCACCGTTGCGATTGTGAGGCTCGGCATTTGTAGATATACCCGAGCAAAAGGTGCATGCATTTGAATCACGAACTGTATTTGTATAGGCATATGTGTGTCAGACCACTGAGCTTTCCATCTTGTAAGCACTTACGTTAGCAAAAAATTACATTGGTTATGCACTAAAAACGAAGACGTGTTTAAAAATGGGTTCCATCAAACATAACCAGCTTTGAACACTAATAAATACTCTACGATGAACGGTAGAGAACTAATCATTGTCGCAAGTCTATTGAGTTATATAAGGCTGCTCATATCGAGGAACCCATTGAGAAATAAGACAGCCCTCGAAGCTTCGGGGCAATTCACGGTATCCTCACTTTCCTACAATTTAACAATCTGACCATGCCCCTTCCCTGCTTTATTTTGAGCTGCTAAGGTGCTTCTCAAGATTAAGATCTTCCTTAGCAGATTGAGGCAGCCCGACCTAGAGCACGTCTGGAAGATTGGCGCCGAGGGAAAAGTCAAAAATTTCATGTGGCTTTCTCTCCAGAACAGAAACTGGACCGCCGAGCGTCTGCGATCGAGAAGCCTTCCGCGCGACGACTTCTGTTGCCTTTGTGACCAGCAATTTGAGACGGCCTCTCACCTTGCGTTGAACTGCCCTTTTGCTAAGGAGGTTTGGTCCTTTCTCAGTGTATCCAACCCTGGGCCAAGCAGACTGCAGCGTCTTCCAACGATTTAGTTCGGTGGTGGGAACGAGATCACCGGGAAAGAACGATGAGCAGAAAAAGCGTGATCTCACAGCGGCAGTATATACAATCTGGCACATTTGGAAAGAAAGAGGCCATGAATCTTCCAAGATGAATCGAAGACAGCAAGTGTGGTAGCAGGTTTGGTGAAACCGGAAATAGATTTTCTATTCCTGCAAAAAGAGGGCCTAGGCGTGCGTTAGCCCAGTAGAACCTGTCCGTGTTGTTCTTTCATATCAGTTTCTGAACTTGTGGCGCCCATGGGCGAATCTCTGTACGTGTAAATCCTGGGTTTATTTCCCTCTCCTTTAATTAAAAAAGCAGAGCTCATGCTGCTCTCATCAATAAGATGCTTCTCAAGATTAAGATCTTCCTATGGCAGATCAAAATAGGTTTCTTCGAGAGAACAAATCCTGATCAGGCACCTCCCTTAATGGCAAGTTGCTCTCTGTGGGGAAGTTGAACCCGTTAATCATACACCTTCTTCAACTCTGTTCTTGCTAGATTTATGTGGAGTGATTCGTTCTATGTTGGAGGTTCAGTGGAACCCCTCCTCTTTGTCACGGACCGTAACCCACTGGAGCCCAGCAAGACCCAAGAGAAGTGATGGCCCGGCCCAAGACGATCTACGCTCATGTGTCAGCTGAGCGAGGACAATGCCCATGTAATGCGCGTGAGACGATGGAGATCGGCATGAATGAACCTCTCTGTAGCTACGCTAACCGTCTTCCGTTTCTCTTCCCTCTTTCTCCCGGATCTCATGAATTCATATGACCTCAGAGATATATATCTGTATCCCATGATTCCCTACTATTTGGTGCGCTGCCATTAGCTAGGATCGTCACAATTGGTATCAGGAGCCTTTCAATCTGAGGGAGCTCCAGAAAATTCCACCAAATTTTTTTTTCCTACCGAGCGTTGGTGTGGTGCTCTGGAGGCGGATTGGGATCAGCGAGCTTGGGTTGGGATCTCCCGTAGAATCCCCAATTCAGTTGGATCTCACGGCGACGGAGTGCGACGGCCTCTCTCTAGGCTGTGCGGGTGGCGTTCGATTAGGTGACGGTGACAAATTCGGCCACGGATCCAGTGGAGATTGAAGGTTGCTCGGCTAATCCTTAGCGAGTTGTAAAATTCCTGTCGATCGACTGTTTCAGCGTGGTGCAGGAGGCGCTTTGATCGATTGCAGAGGAAAGCCTACGGTTAGTACTCGTCGATCCGGTGGCGGTAGATCTTGGAGTTCGACAAGACGGCGAGACCGACTCTGACGAGCAGGATGGTGGCAGTAGAACAAGGAGTCATGGCGGTCATGGCGACGGTGGGTGATCTCGATGCTCAATTACGGCAAGTGGTGTTGGGCCTGACGAAAGCGGCTGAAACGGCGGAGAAAAACACTGAATCATGCAAGGTGTTGTCCGTCACTACCGAGCGTCTGTTGAAGAATCAGGAAGCTGTCTTCACCAAGGTTTCAGCAATTGAGACCAACATTGAGGGATTGGTGACTCGAGTTCAGTCCATTGAGGGGACCTTGTCCACTGTGACACAACAACCTCAAGGCCAAAATGGGCGCCGCGAAGAACCTCTGAACCAGGGCACGGCTCAACAGCGTGCTCTGGACAATGGTGCGTGTCTTACACCTCGTAACCAATTTGAGTCTGGCAGTTCACATGATCATGGCAAAAGAAATGATAGATTTCCTAGAGATAACTACAGTAGAGAATTTCGCATGCCTAAAACAAATTTCTCTAAATTTGATGGTATTCATCCTAAGTTGTGGAAGGAAAAAGCTGAGAAGTATTTCAACATGTTTCATGTTCGAGAGGTTCAACTTGTAGTAGTTGTTTGTCAAAAGTTTGCTAAGGATCTTTACTTCACTGATATGAGTAAAACCTTGGACATTAGGCAAACTGGAGATGTTGATAGTTATCAGAGAGAGTTTGAGACTCTCATACATCAATTGTTATCCCATAACAGTGCTTTAGATGATACCTTTTTGGTGGCTAAATTCATCACAGGCTTGCGAAAAGACATTCGTAAAGCAATCGTGTTGCATAAACCTAGAACAGTTGATGCTGCGATTTCCTTGGCTTTATTACAGAAAGCTCAATTTCAAGATGACAAGAAATATGAGTACAAGAAGTGGCATAATTATACTGGCCCGGGCAAATTGGGACCTAAACTAGTTGAAGTGGTACCTGATAATGCAAAGGTTGCAGCTCACGTGATTCCAGCTAAGATAGATAAACTTCGAGCTCAAAGGCGTGCTAGAGGTGAATGTTTTAGGTGTGGAGGGAAGTACAGCCCTAATCATAAATGCCCCAATCAAGTTCAGTTGGCTGTCATCGATGAAATTTGTGCAGCTCTGGATTTAGACAGTGAAGACACTGAAAGTGATGATAAATCAAGCTCAGATAGTTCGGACTCAGAAACTGAACAGAATATGAGTATGTCTGTGGCTGCCCAAGAAGGAACCACAAGCAAGAAAACAATGTGGTTATTAGGGTATATTGGCAAGCATCAGGTGCTGATTCTAATTGACTCGGGAAGCTCTGGGAATTTTATCAATAGTGATCTGGTTCGTGCCTTGCAATTGCCAGTGCAACAATTACCACCAGTACAAGTCACTATAGGCAATGGTGAGAAGATGGTGAGTACAGAAGGAATATCCACATTGGATTGGGGAGTACAAGACTCAAAATTTTCAACTCCAATGAGACTTTTGCCTATCAAATGTTATGACATGATATTGGGCATGGAATGGTTAGAGACATGCAATGGGGGCAAGATATTTGTGGACTGGAAAAGGAAGAAGATGCGGTTCATGCATAATGTCAAGAGAATCACACTTAGGAGTATTAGCACCAACAATAATCACTGCCCTAAGATTTCAGCAACCGAAATGCACGAACTCATTGAACAAGGTGTAGTGGCTCAGTTGCTCACGCTCGACTTGCATGATACAGCTAATGTTCAGTCCATGGCACCTGAGTAGATACAACAATTGGTAGCATAGAATTCTGAGTTGTTTCAAGAACCAGAAGGATTACCACCAATGCGAGAATTTGATCACCAAATTTCCACTTGTTCCTAGAGCTGTACCAGTTCAGAAGAAGCCCTACAGTTATGCCCCAACACAAAAAGATGAGTTGGAAAAACAAATTGCAGAAATGCTACATAAAGGAGTGATTCAAGCTAGTAACAGTCCATATGCTTCACCGGTTATATTAGAAAAAAAAGGGATGGCAGTTGGAGAATGTGTGTTGATTAACGCTATTTGGGCTCTCACCATCAAGAATAAGTATCCATTACCAGTTATCGACGAATTGTTAGATGAACTGGCAGGTTCCAAATATTTCACGAAGTTGGACCTAAGAAGTGGTTATCATCAGATAAGACTTGCAGCA
The DNA here is from genome assembly GCA_947311845.1 of Poa pratensis. Lineage (NCBI taxonomy): Eukaryota > Viridiplantae > Streptophyta > Magnoliopsida > Poales > Poaceae > Poa > Poa pratensis. The sequence continues at coordinate 22,384,027 of CAMZMU010000116.1, read as the reverse complement.
GGAGAGGAGTTTAAAATAGCTTTTAAAACACATCATGGACATTGTGATTTCAAAGTGATGCCTTTCGGATTAACAAATGCTCCGGCAACATTTCAGTCAGCTATGAATGTCATTTTTGCACCCTTGTTGAGGAAAGGCGTGTTGATATTCATGGATGATATCCTTCTGTACTCGGATACGTTGGAATATCACGCAAAATTGCTAAAAGAAGTGTTCAAGATAATGTCCACACATCAGTTCTTTCTGAAGCAATCTAAATGTTCATTTGCTCAAACGCAACTAGAGTATTTAGGGCATATTATTAGTGCTGAAGGTGTTGCCACAGATCCTAGTAAAATTGAAGCAATCAAAACATGGCCTACTCCAATTTCTGTGAAAGACATCAGGGCATTTCTGGGCATTGCAGGATATTACAGAAAGTTCATAGCATTGTATGGGATTATCAGTAGGCCATTGACAGAGTTGTTGAAAAAGTATATACAATTTGTTTGGACTAATGAGGCAGCTAATGCATTTGAGGCTCTCAAGCAAGCACTTATCAATGCTCCAGTTTTGGCTTTGCCGAATTTCCACGAAGCTTTTGAAATTCACACGGATGCTTCTGGTTTAGGCATTGGTGTTGTGTCATCACAGAAGGGGCATCCAATTGCTTATTTAAGCAAGGCTTTGAGTACTAGAGCCCAAGCTCTGTCTACTTATGAGAAGGAATGTTTGGCATTGATTTTGGCTGTCGAAAAGTGGAAACAATATTTACAGCATAAAGCCTTCACCATCTTCACAGATCATAAGAGTCTCACACATTTGGAGTCTCAACATTTGACTAATTCAATTCAACACAAGGCCTTTTGTAATTGTTGGGGCTACAGTATCAAGTGAAGTACAAACCTGGAAATACAAATGCTGCAGCAGATGCCTTGTCTAGGCGCCACCAGACCGAAGAAGTATATGCTATTTCAGTATGCAAACCTAAATGGTTAGAGATTGTTGTGGAAAGCTATTTAGCAGATCCTCGGACCAAGGAATTGCTTACGCAGTTGAGTGTTGTGAGTCCTGATGCTCTGGGTTATTCATTACATGATGGTGTGATCAAATACCGAGATCGAGTTTGGCTAGGAAACCACCAGGAAGCAAAGAATGCAATATTACCGGCATTACACGACTGTGGCATTGGTGGTCACGGTGGATTTACAGCAACATATAACAAGATTAGGTCCTTGTTTGCTTGGCCTAACTTGAAGCAAGAAGTGAAAGACTATGTAGCTCACTGTACAGTGTGTCAACAGGCAAAAGCAGAGCATGTTGGTCAACCAGGGCTATTACAACCTCTGCCTATACCAACTAAAGCCTGGGAAGTCATCAGTTTGGATTTTGTGGAAGGGCTCCCGAAATCATCTAAGTATGACACCATTTTGGTTATTATTGACAAATATACCAAATATGGGCACTTCATTCCACTTGCTCATCCGTACACAGCAATGTCAGTAGCTCAATTGTATGTGGATCATGTGTACAAATTACATGGATTACCATATGTGATCATTTCTAATCGACACAAGGTATTTACGAGTGCATTTTGGCAACAATTGTTCAGAATGACTGATACAACCTTGAATATGAGCTCAAGTTACCATCCTCAAACGGATGGCAAGACCGAGAGATTGAACCAGTGCATGGAGACATATCTGAGATGCATGACACATGCTTGTCCAGCACAGTGGTCCAAATGGTTAGCTCTGGCCGAGTTTTGGTATAACACAACATTTCATTCAGCCCTGGGTAAATCGCCGTTTGAAGTGCTATATGGACATAAACCAAAACATTTTGGATTGCAACATGCTCAGTCAGACACTGCACCAGATTTGGCCACCTGGTTAAAAGATAGGGAAGAAATGTAGAAACTAATTCAACAACATTTGTTGCGGGCACAACAACGTATGAAAAGCCAAGCTGACAAGAAGTGTGTGGAAAGGCATTTTGAAGTTGGTGATCAAGTGTATCCAGCCATATGTGCAGACATCAGTGGATCGACGATCGAAACCAAAACTCAGCTTCAAATTCTTTGGTCCTTATACAGTTCTCAAGAGAGTGGGTGTTGTAGCTTATAAACTGCAACTTCCTGTGGGGAGTCAGATCCACCCTGTGATACATGTTTCGATGCTGAAGAAAGCACTGCCTGCTAACATGATAGCTCAACCGGATCTACCATCTCAGTGCGCCTTAGTGGACATCAACATTCAGCCGTTGCACGTATTGGATTCCAGAGAAGTGGTTTCTGGTAACTCTGTTATTCCTATGGTGCATGTGCAATGGGAAGGACTACCAGATTCATGGTTGACATGGGAGAACAAAAATCGGCTCCTACAAGATTTTCCTGGAGCTCCTGTTTGGGGATAACCAGGCATTCAGGGGAGAGGGAATGTCACGGACCGTAACCCACTGGAGCCCAGCAAGACCCAAGAGAAGTGATGGCCCAGGCCAAAGACGATCTACGCTGCTATGCCAGCTGAGTGAGGGCAATGCCCATGTAATGCGCGTGAGACGATGGAGATCGGCATGAATGAACGTGTCTGTAGCTACGCTACCGTCTTCTGTTTCTCTTCCTTCTTTCTCCCGATTCTCGTGAATTCGTATGAACTCAGAGATATATATATGTATCCGATGATTCCCTACTATTTGGTGCGCTGCCATTAGCTAGGATCGTCACACTCTTATGCTTATTCTTGGTACATTTTACTCCAGCTGCCTTTGAGGCAACAAAAGGCAAAGTGGCCGCCCTTACGCTGCCTTTGAGGCAACAACATTTTACTCCAGCTGCCTTTGAGGTACATTTTACTCCAGCTGGAGATAAGTATTATGTGGAAAAAGGTGCATGCATTTGAATCACGTACTGTATTTGCATAGCCATATGTTTGTCTGACCACTGAGCTTTCCATCTTGTAAGCACTTACGTTAGCAAAAAATTACGTTGGTTAGAAACGAAGACGTGTTTCAAAATGGGTTTTCCATCAAACATACTCCGGTATAACGGTGGAGTAACTAGCTTTGAACACTAGTTAATACTCTACGATATAACGGTATAAAACTAATCGTTGATCGCAACTCTATCGAGTTATAAAGACCTTTAGGTTTGCCTCACCCGTATTTTTTTTGACTCGTTTCTTAAATGGTTGAACGACCTCCTGCATGTCGCCATTAATCGTGGGTGACTGGGCCATGTATGTATGACAAGAGGACCCCAACTGTCGGAGGCGTTGTCTGGCGTCCCGAGCGGACCTCAAAACTTGGAGGTGCCTGAGTGCCGGACAGTTTTTGGGTTAGTCCGGACGGATAGGGGGTGCCAGTGGGGCCAATTTTTAAGTCTGGACTTGAAGAAAATATAGTAGGTGACTGAGCGAGTGTGTGATAGACTTTAGCATGAAAACAGGGAGAGGGGGGAGGGGGTTCCATTTCTCAATGAAACACCGAAGCGATCGTTAGGCGTGAACCATCTCTACTATATAATATGGCTACAGGTGATGGTTGATGGTTGATACTTTTTTCAATTTCCGATTTTACCCTCCCACCAAATCACGTAATACGCACCCATGCCACCGGTAAGTAAAAAAACGTTTCTTTTTTTTTCCGTCCGTCGTTTGCCTTCCCATCGTTCCCTTCTTCTACATCTTACAACCGACGTTCATCCCCAACCACGACCTCCTCCCGCGCCGTCCCGCACCCGTGTCCCGACCTCATCCCTGCCCTCGCCGACGCCGCCCGCCCCGACCTCGTCTGCGCGGTGCTCCGCCAGGCCGCCGACCTCCGCGCCGCCGAGCTCCGCTGCCTCCTCTCCCCGGTCTCTGACGCCGCCTACGACGCCATGGCGGCCGTCAAGGCCCGCTGGAAGGACGTGTTTTCGGCGACCCTCAACGATGGTGCGGCTCCGGCGACCCTCGGCGGCGCGGCTTCGGCGGTCAGGCGGCTTGCTCGATGCAGCGGCGGCGACGACCTGCGGGCTTTGTCCCGTCGGCTCTCCCAGCTTGGCTTGGCGGGGTGGCAGCCCGCGTTCCAAGCTCCGGTGGGGTGCTCCCCGGCGACGGTGGAGCGTCGTGCTCCTGCTGATGCGGCTCTCTCGTCCATGGTGGTCGTTCGAGGCTCTTCAGTTGCTGGATTGCTGCTGGAGATGAGGTTCGTGGCGGATTCGGTGTGGCAGAGGCGCCGTTGCCACTCCCGAAGGTGCACGTGACAGCGGGTTTGCGGGCTGAGCAATCGGCAGCGTGGGCAGTGGTGGATTGTTTGGCTCCGGATGAAAGTCAGCTCGGCTCCAGCCGGCCGTCGGCGGCGGCGTCCGCAGGACGTCGTAGCCCTCCTTGGAGGCGCCGTCTGGATGCCCGTGTTTTACCGAACTGCCGGCTGGTCGTAGTTCATGCTGATAGTGTGCCGTTGTCGCCGCTTCCTCGGCGTCCGGCAGAGGGCGTCGGGACGGTGGGTCGCAGAGATCAAGGACTCGGCTCAGCGCGTCCGCCTGTGGCTCGGCACGTTCGACGCCGCCGAGGACGCCGCGAGCGCCTACGACGAGGCGGCGCGCACGCTGCGCGGGGACGGCACGCGCACCAACTTTTTCGCGAGGCAGGCGGCCTCTCCGGCGAGGGCCAGACTGAGCAAGAACGTGCAGCACGTCATGGCGAGAGCGGCCGCAGGCAAGTCGTCGTCGGACTGCGGCGCCAGGGTCGGCAGGGACCAGTTCGCGCTCCCGCAGTGTTCCGGCACTGGCAGCATCCAGGGCCGCAGCAGATGCTTCCAATAGGCTGCGGCGCCGAGGCGGAAGCCATGAACGTGGCGGCCAGCGCGGTACAGCCGAGTTTTCGTCGTGCCTGCTCGAATAACTATCAGTTCGTGAAGAATCAATAAAATTAGTCGCTGTAGCTTATGGTACATGTTTGCAAAATAGAATAAGGTTCCGTTCATCTCTGTCTGCTCCTAGCATGTTAGGCTGTTAGTATTAATTAGTTTTGCTGCTTCGAAATGCAGCTTACTTTTATACTAACAATTTCAGTGCTTGGAGACCAATATCTGGACAGAGAATTGTGAGGAGGACATCAAAGATTATGTGATGGATTCTCAAGAAACTTGTGTTCTGGACCAAAAGAAAGCACTAATCAGAGTTGGAAGGTTCAAGTGATCTATGTACATAAGGGCCGTAGTGTTTTCAGGAGATGCATTCTGTTGGGACACTCAAGCAAAAACATTCTGTTGGGACACTCAAGCAAAGACATTCTGTTGGGAGGAGGCGACCCGGGGGAGAAAAAATAGCGCGTCGCCTTTTTTAGAGTGTCACATTTCATAGTGTGCTAGACTTAATATTTGTGACAATGATTTTCAGAGTATTTGAGAGGCTGAGAGCCCGTGGCAACCTTATATGATCAATGTAGAGTGAGGATTAGACCTTTATTAGCGACAATAGTGGTATGCAATTTAGATGGAGATGATGAAACATGCTCATCTTGCATTTATGATCATGGTAGGGAAGTATACACCTGAGTCAATGCATCGTTCAGCTACATGTTTTAAAAGTAAGAGTTTTTAATTCTGTATTATGTCATGGATTTATATGGTTATAATACAGATCTAAGCTTCTTTCATTCCATCATGTATATCTGAAGTGTTCATGTAAACAAAGTTAATAGAACTGTCATCACTTATATGAAACCTTGGCTTTTCTCAAAGTTCTCCACTACAGAAATTATTAAGTAAACTTTTTGTTAATGAAAGCTGACTCGACCAAATAAAATCCGTAGCTAGAAATTGTAAAAAAAATTGATTGTGATATTTGATGGTTAATTTTTTTTATAGAAAATAAACATTTCTAAGTTCATGAACTACAAAATCAAAATATATACGCCATTGAGGCTTGTATGACGAGGGACAGAACAAAGATAGAGTTCATCGCTACATTTCATAAATTCATAATCAACCACAATCATGCACATCACCCTTCTAATTAATTTCCAAATTTTGGTATAACATGTTCATCTATTTAATGCCGTAGCAACACACGGGCATTTAACTAGTATTTCATTAGGTTCCACTTTGAGATCTCAACCAAACACACCGGTTATCGGCCAAGCCGTAGGAGCGAACCCAGAGAAGCTCGTTCAGAGTACGGAATCGACCAGCGGGCTAGGTGATAGACGAGGTCCCATAGAAGGCCTAGTAATTTGAACCTTCTGGAATCTAGTCCCGCTAGTTTAAGAAAATAGAAGTCTAGTCAGCATCCCCTGAAAGAAATCACGAGTCAGCACATGTGGTAGAAGAAGATTGAACGGCTGCAGTGAGAGATTACTAAAAAAATGGTTTAGAACCCGGAACGTTTCCAAAGTCCAACCATGTGATCGTCTTAGCCCAGGCTCATTAGTTCCTGACGTGCGCTTCAAAGATTTATCTGAATTCTCTTGCACCTATAAATAGATGTACCCAGCTCCTTCCTTGAATAAGAACTTGTCTGTGGCAAGATAGTTAGGAGGTGGTTGTACCCCCAGCCCATCAGAGTTCAAATCCTAGATTTGACATTGGTCTTTTCCATTTAGGCGCAATATTCTTTAGTGGGAGGCGACGTTCCCGTCGACAGCGAGGCGCCTGTGGTGACCTCGTCAATCTCAAAACCCGACCGCCGGCTCAGTCTTTCGGAGGTGCTCATAGGGGGGGTAGGGTGTGCGTGCGTGCGTTCATAGGGCACGCTCATCAGCAGCCACAAGTTTGCCAGCATCGACCAGTTTGCACTCACCCACATTCAGGATAATGGCCAGTTGCGTGATCACCGAGGAGTACGCCGTGGCGGTGTCCGCCGACAGGATGTGGAAGGTGGCCTTCTCCGGCGACCAAAAGGACGCCCTGCCCAAGGCCTGCGCGGGTTTCATCGACGCCGTGGACGTCGAGGGTGATGGCGGGCCCGGCACCGTCACCACCGTGAGGCTCAGCCCGACTGCCGTGGCGGCCTCGGGTGCCACCGTGATGAAGAGCCGAGTGCTTTCACGCGACGCCAGAGCGCGTGTGCTAAGGTCGGAGATGCTGGATGGTGGCAAGGTGAGCGCCATGCTCAAATCGCATGTGACAGAGGCGAGGCTCGAGGAAGCCGGGGAAGGCACCTACGTGATCAAGGCCAAGGTAGAGTACGAAAGCCTCGACGGCGGCGGAGCGCTAGCGCCGGAGGACGAGTGTTGGAATTTATGGGCCTTTGCCCACTTTCTGCCCATGTCCCAATTAATTCCGAAAATCTCATGGCCCATTTATTTGGCTGTTAAATGAGTCATTGATTGATAATTAACGGACACATTAATTTCGGGAAAATTAAATGAGTCATTGATTGATAATTAACGGACACATTAATTTTGGGAAAATTAAATGAGTCATTGATTGATAATTAACGGACGCGTTAATTACTCAGCGGTTTCCGATTCTTTTGGATCGTGGGGCTGTTACCGACTCGATCGTGCGGCTGCGCCCACGTCCTACCCGATCCGCACTATATATACAGGCCGAGCGAACCCTACCGCCACTAGACGCAAGAAATGGTCGCTCGCCGCCCTAGTTCCAGAACATTGCGTCGCCGTATTCCAAATCTTTCCATCCCGTCTTTCGGCGTACACCGGTTGAAGGGACAGTAGGCCTCCGGAACCCCGCCTCTTGTGATCCTGTACGGGAGAGGGGCGATCAAGTTTTTGGGGAGCGCACTCGCACGCCTACTGGCTTCGAGTTCTTCCCCAATGACGACTTCTTCCCCGACATCGCCAATCTCTTCATCAACGACATGGGCGACGCCGGTTCCGCTGCTGCTGCCGCATCGTACGTTTTCTTGATCTTCCTGTTTGATATGCTGCTAGAGTTTCTGCTTGTAGTAGTTGCTCTAGATTCGTTCTGTTTTTCTACTGTTATAGTAGATCGCATGATTAGTTTAATTCTGTTTATTCTAGTCATAAATTGTTATCAATTTCGTGGATTAAATCTACTGCTAAATTGCTTATATATTCAACAATCCAAAAACCTGATTATAGGCAATTTGTATCGCCTGGCTTTCTCGCGTCAACGAAGCCATTTCCCTTTAAAGGGGTGATGTACAAACGGTGGCGCATGAGAGCAGTTTACTGGTTTCAGAACAGTAACTGCTATGCTGCCACCAAAGGCAAACCTGAGGGCGAGCTTAATTCTGAACAACAGGAAGCTTTTGAGAAGCTCGATACTCTGTTTAAGAGTGCCCTTCTGAGTATTCTTGACGATTCCATTGTGGATTCGTATATGTCTTTTGACACTGGCAAAGACATGTGGGATGCGCTCGAGGCCAAATTTGGGGCCTCGGACGCTGGCAGCGAGTTGTACGTCATGGAGCAATTCTATGACTACAAGATGACTGATGAGCGTTCTGTTGTACAACAGGCTCATGAGATACAGTCGCTCGCTAAAGAACTTGAGCACTTCAAGTGTAATTTACCGGACAAGTTTGTTGCCGGTGGCATTATCGCCAAGCTTCCACCTTCGTGGAGCAACTTTGCTACTTCTCTGAAACACAAGAGACAAGAGTTTTCCGTTTCGGATCTCATTGGGTCGCTTGATGTGGAAGAAAAGGCGAGAGCGAAGGATACACGTGCTCGAGTTGCTGAGGCTGGTTCTAGTGCCAATATGGTACAGAAAAAGAATTACCAGCCGCCCCACAAGTCCAAATTTAACAAGAGCAACTCAGGGGGTAAAGGCAAGTCTGATGGAAGGTTCAAGCCTTCACAGCCTACCAACTTTAAGAAGAGCAACAATAAGAAGCCGAGGAAGGGATCATGCCACGTTTGTGGTGATCCGGAGCATTGGGCACCTCGCTGTCCCAATCGCCATGAGCTACGCACATCTGAGAACAGCGGCAAGACTGCCAATGTTGTCATTAGCGACACCGTGATGAAGGAATCTGGGTACGGTATATTTCCTACCATTCTTTCAGTTTGTCATTCTCCTGAATGGTTGATTGACACTGGTGCTAATGTACATGTTTGTGCTGATGCTCGATGTTTTCTTCTTACCAGGTCATAGGGACTTCCCCCGTGCTGATGGGGAACGGTTCACATGCTTTTGTTCGTGGTGTTGGCACGGTCGATCTGAAGTTTACTTCGGGAAAGATCGTGCGGCTGAAGAACGTGCATCATGTGCCCTCCATCAATAAAAATCTCGTCAGCGGTTCGCTACTATGTCGAGATGGTTATAAGTTGGTTTTCGAGTCCAATAAAGTTGTAATATCTAAGTATGGACAATTTGTTGGAAAAGGCTATGAGTGCGGAGGCTTGTTCCGCCTATCTATGTCAGACTTTTGCACTAAAGTTATTAATCATATTTGCCATGAAATTGAGTATAATGTCTGGCATTCACGACTTTGTCATATTAACTTTGGTTGCATGACGCGGCTAGCTAGTTTGGATTTAATTCCGAAATTCACTACTGTCAAAGGTTCCAAGTGTCAAGTATGTGTGCAAGCTAAGCAACCTCGCAAGTCTCATACGGCTGCTGAGGCAAGAGACTTGGCACCGCTGGAACTTATACATTCAGATCTCTGTGAGATGAATGGTGTGTTGACAAAAGGCGGAAAGAAATATTTCATGACGCTTATTGATGACTCCACTAGATATTGTTATGTGTATCTTCTGAAATCAAAAGATGAAGCTTTAAACTTCTTTAAAATCTATAAAGCTGAAGCAGAGAACCAACTTGATCGGAAAATTAAACGATTGAGGTCCGATCGGTGGAGAGTATATTTCCAATGAGTTTGATTCGTTTTGTGCGGAACATGGTATAATCCATGAGAGGACGCCTCCCTACTCGCCTCAGTCAAATGGAGTGGCTGAGAGAAAGAACCGAACTCTAACTGATTTGGTTAACGCCATGTTAGACACTTCGGGTCTCTCCAAGGCATGGTGGGGGAGGCTCTATTGACAGCTTGTCATGTCCTAAACCGAGTTCCCATTAAGACGAAAGCTGTTTCTCCATTTGAGGAATGGGAAAGGAAAAATACGAGACTCTCTTACTTTCGTACTTGGGGTTGTTTGGCGAAAGTCAATATACCAATTCCCAAGAAGCGCAAGCTTGGACCAAAAACCGTGGATTGTGTTCTTCTGGGCTACGCTTTTCATAGCGTTGGTTATAGATTTTTGGTAGTAAAATCAGAGGTATCCGACGTTAACGTTGGTACGATTATGGAGTCGAAGGATGCGACTTTCTTTGAGGAAATCTTTCCGATGAAGGATATGCCTAGCTCATCAACTCAGGAGATACCTAATACATCTAGTCAGGAATTGGTTGATATTCCTGATCCTACCATTTCGATAGAACACACTGATAATCCTGTGGAGGATGACAATGAAGTTCCTGTTAGGAGCAAGAGACAGAGGACTGCAAAGTCTTTTGGTGATGATTTCATTGTGTACCTTGTGGATGACACACCCAGTACAATTTCAGAAGCCTATGCATCTCTTGATGCTGACTACTGGAAGGAAGCTGTCCGTAGCGAGATGGATTCCATCTTGGCTAACGGAACCTGGGAAGTCACTGATCGTCCTTATGGGTGTAAACCTGTAGGATGTAAGTGGGTGTTCAAGAAAAAGCTTAGGCCTGATGGTACTATTGAGAAGTACAAGGCGCGGCTTGTGGCCAAGGGTTATACCCAGAAAGAAGGTGAAGACTTCTTTGATACTTACTCACCTGTGGCTAGACTGACCACGATTCGTGTGCTACTTTCGTTGGCTGCCTCGCATGGTCTTCTCGTTCATCAAATGGACGTTAAGACAGCTTTCCTAAATGGAGAGTTAGACGAGGAAATTTACATGGATCAGCCCGATGGTTTTGTAGTACCTGGTCAGGAAGCAAAGGTGTGCAAGTTGTTGAAGTCTTTATATGGCCTGAAGCAAGCTCCTAAGCAATGGCATGAAAAGTTTGAAAGAACTTTAACTGCTGCAGGTTTCGTTGTAAACGAATCTGACAAGTGTGTGTACTATCGCCATGGTGGGGGCGAGGGAGTTATTCTCTGTCTGTATGTCGATGACATACTGATTTTTGGAACCAACCTTGAATTGATTAAGGAGGTTAAGGATTTCTTATCTCGATGTTTTGAGATGAAGGATCTAGGAGTGGCTGATGTTATCTTGAACATCAAGCTGCTGAGAGATGGTAATGGTGGGATTACACTGCTTCAGTCTCACTATGTGGAAAGGTCTTGAGTCGTTTCGGGTATGACGACTGTAAGCCTTCTCCGACACCATATGATCCTAGTGTGTTGCTTCGAAAGAACCAACAGAGTGCTAGAGATCAACTGAGATATTCTCAGATTATTGGCTCGCTTATGTATTTGGCTTGTGCCACGAGGCCTGACATCTCTTTTGCTGTGAGCAAGTTGAGCCGGTTTGTTTCTAATCCGGGAGATGATCATTGGCATGCTCTTGAGAGAGTTATGCGTTATTTAAAAGGCACTGCGAGCTATGGAATTCACTACTCCGGGTATCCGAGGGTACTGGAGGGTTATAGTGATTCTAATTGGATATCTGATGCTGATGAGATTAAGGCCACGAGTGGTTACGTGTTTACACTTGGTGGTGGCGCTGTTTCCTGGAAGTCTTGCAAGCAGACCATCTTAACGAGGTCAACTATGGAAGCAGAACTCACAGCGTTAGACACAGCCACTGTTGAAGCAGAGTGGCTTCGTGAGCTTTTGATGGACTTACCTGTGGTTGAAAAACCAATACCCGCCATCCTTATGAACTGTGATAATCAAACTGTGATAGTTAAGATTAAAAGTTCTAAGGATAATTTGAAGTCATCAAGGCATGTGAAGAGGAGATTGAAATCTGTCAGAAAATTGAGAAACTCCAGAGTATTGCGTTGGATTATATCCAAACATCTAAGAACTTGGCAGATCCCTTCACAAAGGGTTTATCACGTAATGTGATAGATAGTGCATCGAGGGAGATGGGTTTGAGACCCACGGTATGAGTTGTCCACAGTGGTAAACCACTCTATGTGATCGGAGATCCCGTGAATTAGAAGTGGGAGACAAGCTGTTGGTCAGCTGGGAGGAGAGTATCCCTACATTATTTTTCTCACTCCGTGAAGATGCAATACTCTCATGATCTGCATGGCAGGTTGATATTTATCTTAATGTGTTCTAAGCGGCTTACTTTTATAAGCGGAGATGTTATCCTGCAGAGCATCTCTTGAGGAATACACCTATATGAGTCTGACTATTAAACATCGTAGTCTATGAGAGTTGGGTGCTCTCTAGTAAACTCATGAAAGGTCTTGGAGTATGACGCATAAGCTCCACCCGCGGGGAAACCTTGCGAGCCCAGTATCGGTCAAGGCTTGTGTGAAACTAGTTTGCAGCAAACTTGTAGTTCAAGGCATAGTCCACTATCCAAGTTGTGATCTAGTGTAGCATAAATTTCTAAGTGGAAGTTCAACTTAACAGTCTCCACTAAGCACCGGTATATAAACAATGTTTTGGAACAAATGTGGCATGATGTGCCAATGAGACTTTGTGGGGGATTGTTGGAATTTATGGGCCTTTGCCCACTTTCTGCCCATGGCCCAATTAATTCCGAAAATCTCATGGCCCATTTATTTGGCTGTTAAATGAGTCATTATTGATAATTAACGGACGCGTTAATTTCGGGAAAATTAAATGAGTCATTGATTGATAATTAACGGACGCGTTAATTTCGGGAAAATTAAATGAGTCATTGATTGATAATTAATGGACGCTTAATTACTCAGCGGTTTCCGATTCTTTTGGATCGTGGGGCTGTTACCGACTCGATCGTGCGGCTGCGTCCATGTCCTACTCGAACCGCACTATATATACAGGCCGAGCGAACCTAGCCGCCAATAGACGCAACACATGGTCGCTCGCCGCCCTAGTTCCAAGAACATTGCGTCGCCGTATTCCAAATCTTCTCCATCCCGTCTTCCGGCGTGCACCGGTTGAAGGAACAGTAGACCTCCGGAACCCCGCCTCTTTTGATCCTGTACGGGAGAGGGACGATCAGGTTTTTGGGGAGCGCACTCGCGCGACTACTGGCTTCGAGTTCTTCCCCAGCGACGACTTCTTCCCCGGCATCGCCAATCTCTTCATCAACGACATGGGCGACGCCGGATCCACTGCTGCTGCCGCATCGTACGTTTTCTTGATCTTCCTGTTTGATATGCTGCTAGAGTTTCTGCTTGTAGTAGTTGCTCTAGATTCGTTCTGTTTTTCTACTGTTATAGTAGATCGCATGATTAGTTTAATTCTGTTTATTCTAGTCATAAATTGTTTATCAATTTCGTGGATTAAATCTACTGCTAAATTGCTTATATATTCAACAACGAGGCCTCGCTCGTCGCGGGGTACCTCGGCCTAATGAAGATGATCGAGGCTTACCTCGTCGCCAACCCTGCCGAGTACGCCTAGTCTCGTCAATAGAAAGAAACATCACAGTAATTCAAAGAGGTGAGTGCTTGGTGATGGAGTCTGGGTGAAGAATAAATAAAAAGGTAATCATGAGTGTATGGTGTGTGAGGTTCATGTGATGCTGTGAGTGTTTAATCATTGTTGTTAAGCTCGTGATTGTTCTATTTGTTGGTGCTTGTGAGAGTATTTTGCTTCAAGAAATAATATATATGTATGTGCCTGGTTTTTGCAATGAATGTACCACAGATTCCAGATGTATGATGTATGCTTCCTGTGGATTTAAAAACAATTAGCACATTTCTCTCTCTGAATGTCTGATCCATGAACTTTTCAGTGTTCACTGCCAAGTCAAGAATTCATTTATGTGATGGGGTAAGCAAGTAAAGGTTTTTGGACAGAAGCTCAGCAACCTCTATCCTATGTTAGCAGAATGCTGAAATCACAGTTACTGCTCGCGGGAATTCACAAAGTTCTTGTTGTGTAGCTGATTTGACATTGCTAAACTGATCTCAACTATTCCTAGCAATGGGTCTATTTGCCTAGGCTGAATTAGAGAGATTCAGAATGTGCCTTCTCCTCTGATTGTGCACACTATTGTGCTAAAACTGCGTGATTGCATTTCCAAGTGAACCACTAACGAAATCTTAAACATCAACTCCATATGACAATATGATCCTCCAAACAATGAAAGAAGCCAACTGGTTTACGTTTGGTTTGGTTCTTTTAGATTCAGAACGTTCATTTAACATCGTGGAGCTAAAATGGGTCAATCAGTTAGCCATTGATTCATTACCCATTTTCTTCAGAGACATGTTCCGTTCACAAAATTCTCGATAATACGTACCACAAAAGATGCAACCGTGTAACAAAAAATAAATCATCGCTGCGAAATCCAGGCCAAGACTGTTAGCTGAACATCGCAGGGTGAAATTCCAACTGAACTCAAACAAGCTGTTGCCATGCATTCTGCATGACACTTTCGAGATTCAAAACTAACCAAAAGCTGTTCACATTGAAGCAGAAATCGGCAATGCAGAGTTTGCAGTGCAGTCGGATCATACAGTTACAGCTGCTAGATATAGCATAGCTCAAACATGCGTTAAAATCTTGCTAGAGCAGTAGTGGAGTTAAGCTGCTTAAGAATGAATCTATCTGAAAAATCCATTTCAGTGATCAACACATCTCTCTAAAAGTGTGATCCATAAGCAAATCAGAAATCAGTGTCGCTCACTGATACAATGGGGCAAACATGGTAAATGCTCTTTTTCGATTCTTGTTTATCAAGACAAATGATCAACACCGCTTAGGAATTAATGCTGCAATCAGAGTTTGAAATTTCTCATCACACTGCTGCAATAAGAGTTACTGCTCCGAGAGTTCACAAAGTTCTTGCTGTCCAATTGACATGCACACCAAATTGGTCCTCTGCTCTGACAGATGAACATCACCAATTGTGATTGCATTTTCCTTGGTTCATTGCAGGTGCTTCCACAATGAACCAGTAACAAAATGTATCAACATCTACTCCACATGAAAGACGTGAATTATTGGCAAGATCCTGCTGCCATGCGATGCCTGAACTTTCAAGTTCATAACAGATGAATAACAGTAGTACGCTAAACATGTCTTGAAATACTGGTAAAGCAGCAGTAGAGCTCAGCTGCTTAAGAATCCATCACCAAACAGCTACTTAATCACCAACAACACCTGGAAACTCCATGAAGCAAGCTCTCCTTCATGTGAGTTTCTTCAGACAAACTTACTAGCACTACGGGAAGCTGAAGCCGCCTATGCCAGCCCTGGCGCCAGCGGGCGGGCTGATGTAAACCCAGAGCAGCGACACGATCATGCAGATGAGCCCGGACCAGACAAAGACGATGGTCGGCACACGACCACGGCGTCCGAGGAGGCCCTTGGCGAAGGGGTAGAGGTGGCACAGCACCCAGAAGCTGAAGAACGCTCCGCCCAGCAGCTTGCTCCACTGCGGGAACTCGCTGTACACCGTCCTCGCCGTTGCGACGGCCATGGCCACCGCGTTCAGCATCATGATGGTCACTGGGGGCACCATCAGGAAGCTCCACCGCACCTCGTACAGCTCCGCGAACGTTTCCTCCTCGCCGTCTTCCGCGCTGCCTGGCTTGGACGTGAGCGTGAAGGAGATGTCCACCCGGCGATCACCTTGAGGAGGCCCTGCAGAACCGCCGCTGGGTGCGCGCTGGTGCCGCCGATGACCCAGAACTGCTCGTTGCGCCACCACTCGTGCAGCGTGATCCCGGACCACTTGATCTCCAGCAGCGCCAGCAGGCAGAGCGTGATGGTGATGATGAGCAGGAAGACGAGGAAGGTAGCGCTGAGGTGCTGGACGATGAACTTGCCGGTGAAGAGGGACACAGCCGGGAGGACGCAGTAGACGAGGAGGAACACCGAGGTGAACGGGTACATGCCCACGTTGAAGTAGGCGATGCGCTGCAGGAGCTTCATCCGACGGGTGGCGAACATGGCGTTGTTGCGGGAGAAGAAGATCTCCACGGAGCCCGTCGCCCACCGGAGCACCTGGTGGAGCCGGTCGGTGAGGTTGATGGGTGCCGTGCCACGGAAGGCGTCGCGCTTTGTGACGCAGTACACCGACCGCCACCCACGGTTGTGCATCCGGTACCCTGTTACCACGTCCTCTGTCACCGACCCATAGATCCAGCCGATGCGCCGCCCCCACTCTGTCTTCTGCTCGTAAAAGCAGGAGATCACGCTGATAGCCTCGGCGACGGTGGCCCCATCCAGCGGCTCGCGGGGCACGGCCAGGGCGCCGGCGGGACGGCCATGGTGTACACCCGGCATGTCCTGCAGCAGCCTCCCCTGGTACTCTGCCACCTGGATCGATGACACAACGTCCCCGAGCTGCCGAACCGCTTGGGCATCAGAGTGGGCGACTCGATGTCGCTGAGCTGGTTGTGGTCGTCGTCTCCATGGGCGGCAGCATCGACTCGTGCTCGCTCTCCCTGTCCGTCTTCTTCCCCATGGTGGGCTTCCTTCGCAGGAACAGCTTGATCTTCTTCCTCCCGAGCCAGCCGTGGTGCTCTGTGGCGCGCGGGGGCTGAACCCGTACAGCGCGGTGCGCCGGAAGATGCAACCCGTGCCGACGTACATGGGGCCCTGCAACCCGTCCATGGCGCGCATGGCGACGTCAAAGAAGACCAGGTTGTGATTGGCGTACCGGTCGTTGGGGTCGATCCCCTCGAACCGCTGCGGGAACTGCACGTAGCAGACACGGTCGCCGCCGCGGTCGAGCATGTAGCACATCCCCTCCGGAGCGCCGCCGAGTTGTGCACGTAGTGGTCGCAGTCGAGGTTGAGGATGAAGGGCCCATTGGACATGATGGCGCTCGTCCGGACCAGCGCGTTCATGGCGCCGGCCTTCTTGTTGTGGTCGTACCCGGCCTCTTCTCGCGAGAAACATACACCAGCATCGGCAGCCGGATGTCCACGCCGGTAGTGTCGATCAGCGCTCCGGACTCTCCTGGCTCACCACCAAGCACTGGCTCCGACGTCGGTGGCGCAAGCATTGCCTGCGTGTCCGTCAATTGCAATAAGATTCCATCAGCATTACAAATCGATTGAACAGTCAAGTAGCAGAAATATGCGCAACGAACAAACATGTATGGAAATGGATTCGATCAATCACCTGAATAATTCCGGCGTGGTCGCCGCGGGCGTGATCTGTCGCGCCGGTGAGCCAAGTACCATGCCATTGGGAGCCGTCAGACATCCATGTTCCCTTCAGGGCCACAGTCTCTGCCAACGGAGCCGCTCCAAGCATGCCACCGGCCGCCACGGCCTCCTCTTGCTGCCGCCGCCTGGCACGCAGCTCCTCGCCAGCGTTGTACGCGTCTGAGCGCCGACGGATCGCCTCCGGCAGCGAGTTCACGCGGACCTTGAACTCATCGTACTCCCGCTTCACCTTCCTCCGCTCGCGGACGAAGTCCAGGCGCACCTTGTTCTTGAGGAAGTCTCGCTTCTGGTTGAAGTAGGCCTCTGGGCAGCGGGGCTCGACGCCGTGCTTCCGGCAGAACGGCACCCAGGTGCGCGCGAAGCTGGCAGTCTCGGCAAGGGCCTCGAAGGTGAGGAGCGCGCCTCCATCGTCAGAGAGGTAGCAGGCGAGCTTCTCGACCGGGTAGTCGGCGGCGAGGATGGACAGGATGGTGTTGGCAGTGACGAGCGGCGGCTCCTTCTCCGGGTCGGCAGTGGAGACGAAGACGTCGATACCGGGGAGGTCGGAGCGGCCCTTGGGGTTGCGCGCCGTGGGGCACTCGAAGCGGTCGGCCAGGACGTCGAGGTCGCAGGCGCGGTT
Source organism: Poa pratensis (assembly GCA_947311845.1). Taxonomy (NCBI): domain Eukaryota; kingdom Viridiplantae; phylum Streptophyta; class Magnoliopsida; order Poales; family Poaceae; genus Poa; species Poa pratensis. The sequence continues at coordinate 22,366,239 of CAMZMU010000116.1, read as the reverse complement.
GACGGGGCAGAGCTTGGGGAGGCTGTCAAGCAGCCATGAGAAGGCGAACCACACCTCACACGTCACCGACAGCGCCCACAGCCACATTGCGTCCGGGTTTGGGTGCTTGATGCGCCATGTCAGGAAGAACCCCAGCGCCACCAGCCGGATCGCGATCAGCATCCTGCCTCAGAGCAAGAAGAAACCATGGTCACTGACAAGTCAAACATCTGGAGCGAACCGAAATCACACGAAAAAGTAAATTTTGTTTCTTGAATAGAATTTCGGCAGCATGGTGTTTACCTGTAAGGGCTGAGGATGGCCTGAGAGACGCTGGTCTTCCTTGTCAGGGGACGGCGGCACCGAGCGCCAAAGTTGGGCGGCTCCTCGATTCCGACGAATCCGGTGGTGGCCCCGGCGGCGCCCCCGCTGCCGTTTCCGTTCTTGGGCCAGAGAGCGTTGCCGTAGCCGTAGGTGCCCTTGGTCTCGAAGAGCCAGCGGGCGTGGTCGAAGTCGGCCGGCTTGCCGTTGGTGCTGGCCATGGGCATTTTGATGGAGTGCACCATGGAGAACCGCTTGGCCATGGACGTCATGGGCAAGTGGTCCCTTTCCTCCGACGAGGAGACAGCCTCGTCGTCGTCCTCGTCGACGGAGTCGTCGGTGTCGCTTCCGGCTGAGTACGGCTCCTTGCAGCCTGGGCAGTTGCCGGCGGCGCCGACGCAGTCCACGTAGCACTCCTGGCAGATCATGAAGCCGCACTCGCAGGGCGGGTGGCCACCGCGCCCGGCGCTGAGGAACGCCGGCATGTCGCAGCCGCGCATCTTGCAGGACATGTTCGCGGACGCGGCCGGCCGTGCGCCGGCGTCGGGGAGCACGTGGCCGCGCGTGGCGCAGTTGAGCCCGCCGGTGAAGATGGTGCCCGAGACGTAGCTCCTCTGCGGCCGCACCTCCTCCTCCGGCGCGGGCTCGTCCGTCGACGCCGTCGTCCTCCTGTCGGGCGTCGGTGGGATGTGCACGGTGTAGTGCACGAACTCGGCGCTCGCGTCCGCGCCGCCATCCCTGGACGCGTACCGGCTGCCCCCGCGCACCGGCGAGACCTGCAGCGTCGCCGTGGACGACCCGATCGAGTGCCTGGAGACCGGGCTGGTGATCCCGGACCCCCTCCTCACGACCCCATCCCCGGGGCTCCGGCCGCCACCACCTCCCTTGCCTCCCACCGGCGACACGGTCACCGTCACGGCGACCCGCCCGGCAACGACAGGCGCCGCGACATCCCCTCCACCAAATCACCTCCGCCTCCCCCAAATCAGTTGACCCAGTCACTAGCTCAGCTCAAAACAACCAAGAACCAGAGAGCTCAGCTCAAACCCATCCCGCGCGCTCAAAGAAAGGGGAATGAACGGAAAGCTGCTCGCGGCGGACCGAGCTCGAAATTATTGCAAGATCTGGATGGTGGGGCGGTGGAGAAGAAGGATTGAGCAATCGATTGGGGTCTCGGGGACCGAGACGAGGATCTGAGCTTGTGGCAGAGGCGGTCGCCGGCGCGGCGTTATTTATTCCCCTCGAATTCCCTTCCCCGCTTTCGAAAACGGCGAGCCCAACGGTCGGGTATGCGTCGGCTCTGACAAGCGAGCGTTACAAGTGGCGCAACGGTCGGAGCGAGCCGGCCGTCGGATGGCAGATCGACGGGCGAGGTTTGATTCGGATGAGCGGGGAGGTACCAGAGGAGGAGGAGCCGTCTGTCTGGCTGGTGGTGAGGCCGGCCGGCGAAGGCTGACGGGTGGGCCATGAGAAAGGGACGTGGCACCCTGTTCTTCGGGCTGAGCTCGTGATTTTTTTTGTTCGACAAAGGCTGGTCTCGTGATGATTCGGGATCCCATTTCATTTGAAGGTAAAAGATGAGAATTTTTTGTCTCGTCTTAGCTCTTACACTTTTGAATGATGGAGATTTTACCTGAGGCACGTGGTAAACTTGATTAGCATAACTACTACTCCCTCCGTTCCAATTTAAATGACTTTTACTTGTCAACATGTGGATGTACCTAGACATGTTACAAGTATAGATACATCCACATTTGACAAAGTGAAGTCATTTAATTTGGAACGGAGGGAGTAGTACATCGACTAATGTACATGTCACATGTTCGCTGGCCAGGGTTTATGGTGGCCGTGTGTTTTTTTTTTTTTTTGAAACATGGAGAGGCCGAAGGGCTTGGATACCATTAATTCCAACAGCGGTGGGTACAAAGTACAAAGTAGACCAGCATAAAACGAAAATAACAAACAGGTCCCTATCTTTTACACAACAGACCCTACAAAGAATTTTGAAAGAGCAATCAGGTCCTCCGCCGCACCCAAGGAAGATAGAGCTCCAGCCATGGCCGTCTTCGCCGGCGCCGGGGACTACGCCACTTGGCTCCGAGTCGACGTGGGATGCCACAGCGAGCTCTGCACCGGGCCTCACATGGAGGTTGAAGAAGCGCCATAAATCATCTTCGGCGTGTGTGGCCACTAGATGACCTTCATAGTCGGCCGGCAAACGAGGCCCGCCGAGTGTGTACTCCAGCTTGTGGTATCGCAACTCCAAAGCAGATCAACTCCGGCGTCGAAACCGCCAGCCCACCACTTACCCACATCGCAACCACTGCGAGCAGCAGAAAGCGGCAGAGCCGTGTCGAACATCGAAGTCAAACTGGTGACCCAAACAGCGGGCTTATTCAAGGAGATGTCGATGGCGCCTCCCTTCCCCGCCTCCGTCTCCGGCCAAAGGAGCACACGAGGAAGAAAAGAACCACCGAGCGCCGGCTGCGCCCCGCAGCCACCGGTGACGCACTCCAAGCTACCGGCATAGAGCCAAAACCATAGTTTAAAGCTAAAGCTAAATCTAGACTACTGCTATACAGGGATGGGACCCTCACCGTCTCGCCGCCGGCCACCGCCGAAGCGGAGAGGGGAAGGGCCAAACGGCCCTGGATCTGGTGAAGGTCGAGGCGAACAGGAAGAGGGCGAGAGCGGTGGAAAGAAAGAGGGTCTTCCAGGCAGCTGTTCTGCACACCGGTTATCCGGTGGCCGTGTGTTAGAGGAAGCTTGCGCTAAACTAAGGCCGTCGTGTGGGCCCAGCCAACTCACGCTTGGGTGCGGTAGGGCTCCCCTGCACATTTGTGCAAAAGATTAAAGAAAAACTTAGATGATTGTGGATTTGTGACAATATGTAGAGCTCAAATTGAATTCCTCTAACATATTTTACCATGGATCGCTACCTGGTGTGGACCCACGTGCCAGCAACCAGCGGGCAAAGGTACCGTACCTACGATAAATCCGTAATGCTAGGGATACAAGTAAATATTTTGTTGCATAAGGTCCAATTAGGAAGCACCAAAAAGAAGATTACAACTATTATTTCTTCATCAACCACATGAAAGTTTTTTGTCTCACTACTACACGCAGGAAAGGGGCACATCTACTTCTTTTGTCTTCAAGGTGACACTGCCAGTTTGTGTAGAGAGCGAGGTTGCGAAGGCGCTCAACGTCAGTCAAGGGGGGCAGAGGAGCTTCGGGTCCAACCAATTCTCAGCAGCTCCCCGCGAGCCTGCTCTAGTTTCCTGATGAAGTTGTCCAAGAGCGTGGAAGATTTGCACAGAGGTCGCATCGCAGCAAGTATCAGATCACCAGCGACCACACCATCCTTGTGCTTGACCAAACTACACCCTGAAAGTAAAAAAGAATTTCAAAGATTTCATAAACTCCATAACAGGCCGTATGCAATTACTAATTGGACGGTTCCCATCAAGCCAAAGCATGTTCACTGAGATCAGATCATTGCCAATATCGAGTTGAAGTAATTCAGAAATTTTCCCCAGCAAATTCATGCCACACATTCGGGATACAAGTAAACAAAGACTCGTTTAGAGTGCAGACCATATCATAGCAACGAAAATGGCGGGATAGCCAAACTTTGGGATATACCCCTTTGCAAACAAGTTTGGATGTTACACCTACTCTTTCAGACATAGGTGGGTCCAACGTGGGGTCACGAAGGCCCAAATCATGTGTATAATTTTTTTGTTTCCAGTTACTAGAAATATAATCCTTGTCTAAATTTAGAAATACTAATGTATTCATGTCTAGTATGTCACAACAAACAACACGTCAAAACCAACAAGCAATTTTCTACTCCCTACCGTATTATAAGGTGTATTGGCTTTCGAAAACATTCAAAATTCATAATGTTTGACCAAGTTTGAGAAATATTATTACCATTTACAATACCAAATCATTATTGTTAAATTCATTTTGAAATAAATTCATATATTATATTCTTGATATTTAGATCTTGATAGTATCTCCTTATCTTGGTGAAAAGTAGTCATGTTTGACTTTTTTTAGAAAACTTATACACCTTGACGTGGGGTTATCACGGCAAATCCCATGGTGAGATAACTAGGGTTTCGTTTATAGAGGGAGAAGTTGGCGCTGGTAGTGCCGGACGGCTGACAAGCAAGGATTTACCCAGATTCGGCCCTCATTGTGAGGTAAAGACCTAAATCCTGCTTGTCTGATCTGTATTGATGATGATGTTACATGGCGGCCGTAATGGCGATGGTGTGAGACATGGTCTCGCTATGGCTATGCGTGTATGTTGTGTCTATCTGTTGTCTATTTTCTGTCCACCTAAAGGGTGCCCCTGCCTGGCTTTATATATGCAGCCAGGTAGGGTTTACATGAGTTATTGTCTTGTACTCCGAGTCGTGGCTTCTTGGGCTTCATTGGGCTGCCAGGTGGGCCTTCGGCCAGGACGCACAGGTATACCAATAGTGGGGGACTCGAAGGGTATGCCCACGTCTGTATCCCCCGAGTGTCTGGTCGATACAAAGAATCGGGCAGAGACTAAGAGCAGCATGTCGAGTAAGCGTAGTCATGCGTCGGGTACGTTGATGTCCATATGATGACTGTATTAATCATGATTTGAGAGTTGAATCATTCATGAGAAATCCAGTGCAGGTGTAAGAAACCCAATATTAATAAATTGGATGCGGGTGTAAGGAACCCGACTTTGAGGAATCCGGTGCGAGCTATAGAGAACACGACGTTGAGAAATCTGGGTGCGGGTTATAGAGAGCCCGACTTTGAGAATACCGTGCGAGCTATAGAGAACCCGACTTTGAGAAATCTGTTGCGAGCTATAGAGAACCCGACTTTGAGAAATCCGTGCGGGCTATAGAGAACCCGACTTTGAGAATGCATAGCACTCGAGCCGGCAGCGAGTGCGCCCGATGGGAGTAGTGATGAAATTTGAACCATCCAAGGAGGTGCTCAACTTGGGCTCGGTCTTCATGCCCCTGCGTTGTCTAGTGCTTTTGACTCGGTAGTATGTCGGGTGCGCGGCCAGCGCTCCTGATGGGAGTAGCCCCGAGTGTCTGGTCGATACGAAGAATCGGGCAAGACTAATCTGCGGGTGCACTGCATAGTTTGCTTGCTTTGTCATGAATCTTTGGGTCGGTAGTACATCGACTAATGCATCAACTAGTACTTTGCTAGTTTTGTTGTGCATCTTTGAGTCGATATTGTATCGATTGTGCCTGTCGAGTCGGTAATACATCGAGTGATGCTTTGCATATTTTGCTATCCGTCTGATAGGTCTTAGTGATGGTGGCATAGTAGGCCTGGTTGTAACATCCCAAATCTGTAACCCTGTTTTATTAGCCAAAAATGTGGGCCAACAAAAATTTTCTGTTACTTTATGTGTGCTTGCTTGTGTTTGCTTGCTTGAGTGGTGTTTCCTTAAAATAAAAATTTGAAAAAAAAACAAAGAAAAGAAGCACAACAAATTGTTTCCCACATAAAGTAATGTGACAAAAGTCACACAAACTTTTTCTATCTTCTAAGAAAATCAAAATTTGATCTTCAAAACAAAACTTCAGTGGGGTGACATGGTGATCACTTCCACTCTACCCTCATATTCTTTTCCTCTCTCTATTTTTAATTCTATTCTAAATCCTATTTTCAAATTTTCCAAATGTTTCTTTAACTTTGGAAAACCATCAAAATCTTCAAACTACACTACCAAATTAAATCATCCAGTGGTGGCACAAACCCTGGAAAAATATTTGGAAACAAATTATGAAAAGAAATTTCAAAATTTCAAATTTGGTTTTGGTTCAGGGATTTGATCGAACACATGTCGAGCACCACTGTGTTCATCTCTGAGCCGAAATTCAACTTCCAAATTCGAGCTCGTTTTTGAGAAATCGAGCTGTCCAGCAGCATCTCCACACTCACCTCACCTCACTCACTCGAGGGAAGGAGAAGAAACGTGCTCGTTGACCCCAGAGGAGGCAAGGCGATGCCGCCACGCCATTGCCGTCCCTGGCAAGCTCCCGCACGGGTCACCTCGCGGGCAGAGCTGAAGCGACGCCGAGACGACGCCGCGCCGTGCCCGCCACACCACCTAAGCCCCTCCGCCTCTGCACGACGAGACCTGAGCGCCGCAGAGCCCTCTGGCGTGTGCGACGTCCGCGCCAGAGCACGCCGTGCGTCGCGTCGACGCCGAGGTCCACGGCACGCCCTGCACGCCTTCGTGCTGCCCTACCTCTCCCCTCTGGTCCAGTCACCTCCGCCGCGTCGCGTCCGAACCCCTCTGCCCCTCTGCTGCCTTGCACGCGCACGAGCCGGCCCCAGCGCACGCACCCGTGCTCGCCGCACGCCATGGCCGGCCGAGCACGGCATCGACGCCCCACGCGTTACCCTGTCCCCCTCGACCACTGACCGTTCCTGCAGCACCCCCTCGCTCCCCGCAACCCCTCTGGCGCCCTCAGCCGGACCCAGCGCCACCACCTTCCTCTCCCCTCCACCGAGCCGTGGAAACTCCGACCGTCTGCGCCGCTATAAAAACCCACCCCCGCACCCTCTCTTCTCCACACACCTCCACCACCTCCCTCTCACACTCCTCACCCCAGAGCATCGCCAGGAAGGCGAGCTTTCCCCTGCAGCCACCGTGCACACGCACGGCAGTGCGCTGCCGCGTCGAGGAAGAGGTCGACCACGGCCAGGTCGCACCCCTCTTCCCCTGCTCTCTCTCTGGCCCCTGCCCGCACCACCATTACTCCCTTGCTCACCCGCCACGATTTGCCGGTGTTTCTTGCACAGCAGCGTCGCGGAGGACTCGCCGGAGTTAGCGCACGGCCGCGGAGGAGGAGCTGAGCACGCCGTCGACGGTTGGAGCCGTCCCTGCACGCGCAACTTGTCCCAGAAGCTCCCCACTCCCTCCGCCGTCGATTCCGATCATCTCCGCCACCTCCCGTGCTCTCAGGTGAGCTATCCGTGCTCGTCACCGTCGCCGGCGCGGCGGCGCCGCCCATTTATGGTTGACGCCGTTCGCGGCCACTGTGCGCCGTTGGATCTATATCCAACGGTAGCATACCGCTTCGTTTGTTTACACGCCGACAAGCGGGACCCACCCGTCAGCGTTTTAAACATTATCCACACGCGGGAATTTTTCCACTGAGTCACTGACCACCCGACCCCACATGTCATAGTTTTAAACATTATCCAGAGGAGATGATTTTCCAAATTCTTTTTCTCTGAATAAGTCAGTACTGGACCTAGTTTAGAAATTCAAAATCTCGAGTTCTAGGAATCCAAATAAATCAAACTCAACTGTTCTGGAAAGCTTATGAAATTCTTAAACTCACCAAAGTGGTCTCACCCCATTTAATTAAATAATAAAAATGTATTAGTAAAAATGCTCCAGAAGGTTTAAAACACTAAACCATTTGTTTCTGGAGTTATATAAATCCAAATAACTTGAAACCAATTTTGGTAGCTTTGTATTAGGATCCTTTAGCTCCCCAAATTTTGGTAGAATTAATTGAATAGTATAAAATCCTTAGCCTTTGGTTGAACTTCAGTGCACCCTTCTGCACTAAAACAATTAGTGTGAACTATTGGTAGATCCAATTGATCTAAAACCAATTTTGTTAGGTCACACTCAACCAAGGTTAGATACCCCTAAAAGGATTTAATTTTTGGAGCAACCAAATTTGTTTGGTAGCTAAAACTTGTTTAAAACCCTTCTGAAGTAAAACAGATGTGTAGGGAGTTTTGTAACTCCAAATGATCCCAAACCAATTGGGTGATCTTCTACACACCAGTAGCTATCCATAGAATTTTAGTTTGAATTTTTGTGACAAACATAGATTAAATGGTGAATTAATTAGTGTACAACTAGTTTCTGCCTTAGTTTGAAATTAATTAAATAAAATTTAATTCAATCAATTTGAAACCACCTTGTGTTGCTTGATGTATACAGTAGCTATTTGCAGCATTGTGATTGTTATGATGTGTTGATGCTTGAGCTAGTATAGTGATTGTTTGTTTTGATTGTTTAACGTTTAGACGATACCGTTGACGGATTTATCGAGGAAGGAGGTTTTATTGAACCAGAAGACCAGGATCAGTACCACTTTGTGGATCAAGGCAAGCTACTTCACTGAGCTTGCACTTCTATACTCTATTTTAATCACATGAGTCTTCACTAGTATCAAAGATTTTTAAAACCTTTTACAAAGATATGAAAAACTATTTTGCCACCCTTGTAGATATATAAGGTAATTATCTTCAACTAGGATGGAAAAAAAAATGTTTATTCAAAACTCTTTTAAAAGTACTCGAATGAAGTTGAAGTACCGAACGGTCGGTGAAGATGGTAAAGCAGAGTTTGGTGTTGTTTTTTGGAAGGAAAAATGCACATTGTGTCCTGGTACTTACATCCCCAGCCAAAAATCTGTGCGACCACATTTACCCACATATGGGCAAGGGCGTAGTCATACAATTTGCCTGTGCTAGTACTGGAGGCCTCGACAACGAGGATAACCTCGTTCCATGAGGGGATGGTCTGAGGACCTACCCCCTGACCTGGGTCCTCTTCATTGTTGTCTACCGGAAGCCGGTATGGATGTGTCGGAGGAAGAGGATTGAAGGGCTCCCTTGGGTCCGCCGGGCAGAACTACGAGTCCCACACTTAGTTCTGAGGTTTGAGTGTCGATGGAATGTGTCGTAGCGGCAGGGTCCTATACTAGCATGAGCAAAGGACAGGCTATGGCCGGGAACTCAACTTCGCATACCTCCGGTATGGCGGGACGTGGCTGACACGATGAGTGACCGGATGGGTGTGGGAAAAGCGTACTACCTCTGCAGAGGGTAAAACTATTCGAATAGCCGAGTCCTCGGATACGGACAGTTGGGAAGAACTACTAAGGCCATGTGCAAAGTTTTGCAAACTCTGGAGTTGTGTTGAGGAAATTGACTTGGAAAGGGTTATTTCCCACCTGTGCCAATGAGTTGGTACGAGGTGGTGAGGGGTTTGGAACCATAACCAGGTTATGGTTGGATACCGGAAGAGTTCCGGAAAAACAGTTAAAATGGCGTTTTCTTAAAGGATAAACTTCTTCTCTCTCCCCTTTTCGAAAAAGGTTTTTGAGAGTTTTTCAAATAAAAGTTTTTAAAATAAAAAAGCTAGTGCTACTCAAGTTGGGGTAGTTTGCGAGTACAATCAAATGTACTCACATTGGTTTCGTCCCTGGCTATTGTCTTAGCCAGATTTCGAGGAACCCTGCGTTGAAGAGGAGTTTGGCGACGTCTATGCGAACTAAGACTTCATAAGTCAGCTGCCTGTCGGGTGTTGTCGAGTTGGTTTAGCCCTACTACCGTAGCTTCCGCTGAATAAAGATGGTTTGGCCCTTGAAGGCACCTATGTATAATTAGGCCTGTATGGCCAGGTTTGTAAGACTTTAAACTCGGTGTTGTATGGATGTAAACTTTGATATTCAGTTCGGATTATGTGCAACGACAGACTGATCACGGGATCGTTGTGTTAAGCATAATCGGGTATTTCGGACGGCTAGTCCGGGGTCCCACAGAGCTGGTATCAGAGCCATCCTGACTTTAGGAGACTTTAGTTAGCATGGGCGTTAGTCAAGGGTTACAAAAGTTAATTTCTAAAAAAAGGAAGTGAAGTATTTTCGAAAATTTCTTATCTCCCAACCCCCCCCCTATTTATTTAAAACCCTACACTCATTAAGAGTAATCTTTTCTTGAACCCTTAAAATTTTGCACACTTGCTACTCCATTAAAGTTTACATTATGTACTCATGTCACCTAACTAACTTAAAATTTTCTTAAAATTTGTAGATGGCACCCAACGTCACCGAGTTCGTCCAAGTTAGGAAGGACGGCCTGCTGATGTTCGAGCAGGACCTGTACGAGTTGAGCCAGATTTTGGGACGCCCTGTTCCAGATTTGAGGGAACTCAGGTCGATTCCCTCGGTAATGGGAACCTGTCCTGGCTCATCAAGTCGTCCGTCCGAGGCAGGATTCAGCCACCCCGTTCCAAGGACTTGGTCTACTCCACGATGGACACTACTTGGGTTGACGGTCTGACCCGAGTTATGCAGAGGCTACTAGCCCGCCTTTGTGAGGAGCACAAGGACGAGCTGGTTGGCACACGTTTCCAGTACTTCGGAGGCGTGACGACGATGGAAACCCCACCTACCCCGCGCAGCACACTCTCTTCGGCGAGTACATCACCGACATGGAGGTGCTACTTCACGACACCCAGGAGAACCTGCGCGATGCTAGACTCAAGGTTCACTTCCAGCGTAGCTCCCTCGACGATGCCCGAGACCGTGAGACCCAGCTAAAGTGGGAGAATGATAATCTCCGCCTGAAGCTGGCCCGTCAGAGGAGGTCTATCGTCAGGCTCCGCAAGACGGTAGCAGAGCAGAACGAGATGATAGACGAGATGGAGCAGCAGGCGAACGAGATGGAGGAGGAGGGCGAGGATCTCCGCAAGGAGAACAGTGCCTTCATCAGTGATGATGAGGACTACCTTGAGGAGATGGATTACGAGGAGGAGGACGACGAGGAGGAGTTAGTTGACGAGGAGGAGGAGCCGTCTGAGCCAGTTCTCGAGGAGGAGGATCCCGAGGAGCCACCCTACGACTCAGACGTTGAGGTCGTCGAGCCTGGGGTTCCACCTCAGTAGTTGAGCGACGAGAGCACTACCTTAGGACTGTGTCGACCCCCCCTATGCGAGTAGAGTGTGTGTGATGGTTCCTAGTGAAATCATGTAGTATGTACATTAGGGTAGTAGGATGTTGTAAGCTTGATGTGTGAACTCCTTGATGTGATGATTGTGTTGAATAAATGTGATGGTCTTGTTTGACTAGTGTTTCATCAACCACCCCCTTTGTGACTTCATCGTTAGCCAAAGCCTCTTTGCCTTGCCTCTTATATCGTATCTATTCCAGGATGACGAACACTCGCCACAACCAGCACGCGGCACCACCACCACCGCCAGAACCCACCGCTGCTCAACTGCTTGCGATCATCATGGAGGATCGCCAAGCTGCCCGGGAAGAGCGTCAAGCTCATCTCGCCGCCCTGCAGCAACTTGCGCTGCCCACGCCAACCAGAACCACAATGGTGGCAATGGAAATGGCGACGAGGGTGGAAATCAACGCTCTACCCTGAGTGACTTCCAGAAGACCACACCGCCCACCTATTCCAAGGGACTTCACCCCCTGGAAGCAGATGACTGGATCCGCACTATTGAGAACGACCTGGAAGTTGCCTCGGTGGGAGAGAATGAGAAGGTCCTGTATGCTACCCACTACCTTGCTGGACCCGCAAGAGCTTGGTGGGAGACTACCAAGACCCTCCAGCACGCAGGTCATGTCATTACTGGGAGGAGTTCAAGGACAAATTCCGCAAGAAGTTCATCTCTAGCGGTCTTATCGAGAGGAAGAAGGATGAGTTCCGTAAGCTAAGGCAGGCAGGCAGAGATGTGGTTGGTTACCTGGATGAGTTTACCGATCTTGCTCGGTATGCTCCTGAAGATACCGACACGGAGAAGAAGAAGATGGAGCGTTTTCTGAATGGACTCCATGATGAGATGCAATGTGCCTTAGTTGTCCAGGACTTCCGTGATCTGGAGTCACTTGTGGACAAGGCCATTCAGCTGGAGACCAAGCGCAAGTCCATGTTTGAAGGCCGCAAGAGAAGGATGAATATTCAGGAAGGTTCCAGCAGTCAGAAACCCCGCACCTTCCAGCCAGCACCCAAGCCAGTTTATCGACCACCCCAGCTCCACGTCCCAACTATCCCAACCGTCCCAACAGCAACAACAATGTCCCCCGCCCAAACATCAACAACAACTACCGCCCCAATGGCAACAATCGTCCCGGAGGAAACACCAACACTTTTACCCCTACTGCCAGCGTTGTCTGCTTTGAATGCGGCAACAAGGGTCATTACTCCCGAGACTGCCCCAATCCCAAGAGGAATGCTCCACGCCCCAATGCCCCTGCACCTAATCCTGGACAAGGCCGAAATGGGAATGGAAATGGCAAGAATGCTGCACCCCGTGGCAATGCTGCTGTTGCAAGAGGCCGTCTGAACCACATCAACACTGAAGAAGCCCAGGAAGCGCCAGATGTTGTGCTGGGTACGTTCCTTGTCAACTCAGTACCTGCAACTGTCTGTTTGATTCTGGTGCTACCCATTCCTTTGTTACCAAGGAGTTTGTTGTTAAGGGAGGTCTAGTCGGGAACCTCTTGTCCAAACCCCTGCTTATACAAACCCCAGAGTTCCTAGTAGAGACCAAGCTGTTTTGTCCCGACGTCTCTCTTGAGATCAAAGGAGAAAACTTTCCAGCCGATCTAATCATTCTAGGAACCCAGGGCATAGATGTCATCTGGGTATGAATTGGTTAGCAAATATCATGGTCATATCGACTGTGCCAGAAGAGCAGTATCTTCACCACAGACAAGGAATTGAGTGGAGTATGCGTCACAAGCCAATCAATCCCAACCCTGTTGCCATGAAGGCATAGCCCAACCAACCTAGATGAGATCCGTGTGGTCCATCTATTAAGGATGTTTTTCCGAGGAATTGCCTGGTATGCCGCCAGACCGGGATATTGAGTTCGTGATTGAACTTATTCCTGGAACATCCCCTATATCTCAGACCCTACCGGATGAATCCAGAAGAACTGGTGGAATTGAAGAAGCAGTTAGCTGATCAGCTCAGTAAAGGTCTGATTCGCCCAAGCGCATCACCTTGGGGATCACCTATCATCTTCGTGGACAAAAGAGACGGTACCACACGCCTGTGTGTGGATTATCGCAAGCTCAATGATGTAACCATCAAGAACAAGTATCCCCTGCCCAAGATCGAGGATCTGTTCGATCAGATGAACGGAGCCCGAGTCTTTTCTAAGATCGATCTTCGGACAGGTTATCACCAGTTGAAGATTCGAGAGTCTGACATTCCCAAAACCGCCTTCACCCGGTACGGATTGTTTGAATACACCGTTATGTCCTTTGGCTTGACCAATGCCCCAGCTTATTTCATGAATCTCATGAATAAGATCTTCATGGAGTACCTCGACAATTCGTGGTTGTCTTCATTGATGATATCCTTATCTACTCCAAGACTGAAGAAGAGCATGCTGAACATCTGCGTTTGGTTTTGGAGACCCTCAGAGAACACAAACTATATGCCAAATTTAGTAAGTGTGAATTTTGGCTAAGTGAAGTGGCATTCCTCGGACATGTTGTGTCTGCAGGAGGAATCTCTGTTGACCCCGAGAAAATCAAAGCCATTCTAGACTGGAAATCACCTACCAGTGTAACGGAAATCCGAAGTTTTCTCGGACTAGCCGGTTACTACCGCAAGTTCGTTGAAGGATTCTCCAGTATAGCCAAACCCATGACCCAGCTGTTGAAGAAGGATAAGAAGTTTGAATGGACCCAGAAGTGTGAAGATAGTTTCAGAACTGAAGAAGAGATTGACTTCAGCCCCAATCCTAATCATGCCAGACGTCACCAAGAGTTTCGACGTGTATTGTGATGCTTCACGTCTCGGACTTGGTTGCGTTCTGATGCAAGAAGGAAAAGTTGTGTCGTACCTGTCTCGACAGTTGCGACCGCATGAAGGGAATTACCCAACCCATGACCTGGAGTTAGCAGCTGTGGTTTTTGCTTTAAAAAAATGGCGACCCTATCTTGTGGGTCATCGCTGCGAGGTCTACAGATCACAAAAGCTTGAAGTACATTTTCACTCAGAAGGAGTTGAATCTGAGGCAGAGAAGGTGGATGGAATTGATTAAGGACTATGATGTCGGAATTCATTACCATCCCGGAAAAGCCAACGTAGTTGCCGATGCCTGAGCCGGAAGCCATGCACCCTGAATACCCTAATCCAAGCAGAGCAGCCAACCTTATTTAAGGAGTTCGAAGATTTCGGACTTGAATTGGTTAGCTATGGATATCTTGCCAACCTGGAGTTAGCCCCAACCCTGTTGGACCAAATCAAAGAAGCCCAGAAGGGTCATGAGAGTATTGAAGGTATTAAGAAAAAGGTACCCCTTGATAAAGCACCTGGTTTTGCCATAGATGCTGAAGGAGTTCTGAGATTCAAAGGACGCCTATGTGTGCCCGATGATAAGGAACTTAAAGGTCTAATCCTGAAAGAAGCCCACAATACCCCATACTCGATCCACCCCGGAGGAACCAAGATGTACCAAGATCTTCGTGAGAAGTTTTGGTGGCATGGAATGAAGCGGGAAATTGGATCTTCGTGGCCAAGTGTGATAATTGTCAGCGAGTCAAAGCAGAGCATCAGCGCCCTGCCGGATTGCTCCAACCCCTTAAGACCCCCGAGTGGAAATGGGATGAAATTGGAATGGATTTCATTACCGGACTTCCTAGGTCAAACCGAGGCCATGATTCAATCTGGGTCATAGTCGACCGATTGACCAAGGTTGCCCATTTCATTCCGGTCAACACCACTTATAGAGGGAACCAGTTAGCAGACTTGTATATCTCCAGAATAGTAAGCCTGCACGGAGTGCCTAAGAGGATTGTATCTGACAGAGGCACGCAGTTCACCTCACGATTCTGGAAAGCTCTTCATGAAGCCCTCGGAACCCATTTATCATTCAGCACAGCCTATCACCCTCAGACCGGAGGACAGACTGAGCGAGTAAACCAGATTCTGGAAGATATGCTTCGTGCATGTGTCCTAGCCTATGGCTCTAAATGGGAAGATTGCCTTCCATTTGCAGAATTTTCCTATAACAATAGTTATCAGTCTAGCCTGCAAATGGCCCCATTTGAAGCACTTTACGGAAAGAAGTGTCGTACACCTTGAACTGGTCCGAGACCGGAGAAGGAAAAGTGTTTGGACCAGATACCCTCCGTGAAGCCGAGGAGCAAGTCCAACTTATCCGTGAGCGTCTCAAAACAGCCCAATCCCGTCAGAAAAGTTATGCTGATCCCAAGCGGCGTGACGTCACTTTTCAACCTGGAGATTTTGTCTATCTTCGGGTGACACCACTCAAAGGGATGCAACGTTTCCATGTCAAAGGAAAGTTGGCACCCAGATATATTGGACCTTTCAAGACTCTTGCCCGTCGCGGAGAAGTAGCCTATCAGCTAGAGTTACCCCCAGAGTTATCGGAATTTCATGACGTCTTCACATTTCGCTGCTCCGGAAGTGTCTTGAAGTTCCTGACCAGCCCGACGTTTTCAAGAACATTGACCACCAATCCATCGACCTGAACCATGATCTGACCTACCGCGAGAGACCATTCAAAATTCTCGACGAAGATATTCGTCTCACCCGGAGGAACAAGATCAAGTTTTACAAAGTCCAGTGGACTAATCATTCCGAAGAGGAAGCAACTTGGGAACGTGAGGACTATCTTAGAAGCGAGTTTCCCAACCTCTTTAGCACCTAAGCCTAGAAAATCTCGGGACGAGATTTATTCTAAGGGGGGAAGGATCTGTAACATCCCAAATCTGTAACCCTGTTTTATTAGCCAAAAATGTGGGCCAACAAAAATTTTCTGTTACTTTATGTGTGCTTGCTTGTGTTTGCTTGCTTGAGTGGTGTTTCCTTAAAATAAAAATTTGAAAACAAAGAAAAGAAGCACAACAAATTGTTTCCCACATAAAGTAATGTGACAAAAGTCACACAAACTTTTTCTATCTTCTAAGAAAATCAAAATTTGATCTTCAAAACAAAACTTCAGTGGGGTGACATGGTGATCACTTCCACTCTACCCTCATATTCTTTTCCTCTCTCTATTTTAAATTCTATTCTAAATCCTATTTTCAAATTTTCCAAATGTTTCTTTAACTTTGGAAAACCATCAAAATCTTCAAACTACACTACCAAATTAAATCATCCAGTGGTGGCACAAACCCTGGAAAAATATTTGGAAACAAATTATGAAAAGAAATTTCAAAATTTCAAATTTGGTTTTGGTTCAGGGATTGATCGAACACATGTCGAGCACCACTGTGTTCATCTCTGAGCCGAAATTCAACTTCCAAATTCGAGCTCGTTTTTGAGAAATCGAGCTGTCCAGCAGCATCTCCACACTCACCTCACCTCACTCACTCGAGGGAAGGAGAAGAAACGTGCTCGTTGACCCCAGAGGAGGCAAGGCGATGCCGCCACGCCATTGCCGTCCCTGGCAAGCTCCCGCACGGGTCACCTCGCGGGCAGAGCTGAAGCGACGCCGAGACGACGCCGCGCCGTGCCCGCCACACCACCAAGCCCCTCCGCCTCTGCACGACGAGACCTGAGCGCCGCAGAGCCCTCTGGCGTGTGCGACGTCCGCGCCAGAGCACGCCGTGCGTCGCGTCGACGCCGAGGTCCACGGCACGCCCTGCACGCCTTCGTGCTGCCCTACCTCTCCCTCTGGTCCAGTCACCTCCGCCGCGTCGCGTCCGAACCCCTCTGCCCCTCTGCTGCCTTGCACGCGCACGAGCCGGCCCCAGCGCACGCACCCGTGCTCGCCGCACGCCATGGCCGGCCGAGCACGGCATCGATGCCCCACGCGTTACCCTGTCCCCCTCGACCACTGACCGTTCCTGCAGCACCCCCTCGCTCCCCGCAACCCCTCTGGCGCCCTCAGCCGGACCCAGCGCCACCACCTTCCTCTCCCCTCCACCGAGCCGTGGAAACCGACCGTCTGCGCCGCTATAAAAACCCACCCCCGCACCCTCTCTTCTCCACACACCTCCACCACCTCCCTCTCACACTCCTCACCTCAGAGCATCGCCAGGAAGGCGAGCTTTCCCCTGCAGCCACCGTGCACACGCACGGCAGTGCGCTGCCGCGTCGAGGAAGAGGTCGACCACGGCCAGGTCGCACCCCTCTTCCCCTGCTCTCTCTCTGGCCCCTGCCCGCACCACCATTACTCCCTTGCTCACCCGCCACGATTTGCCGGTGTTTCTTGCACAGCAGCGTCGCGGAGGACTCGCCGGAGTTAGCGCACGGCCGCGGAGGAGGAGCTGAGCACGCCGTCGACGGTTGGAGCCGTCCCTGCACGCGCAACTTGTCCCAGAAGCTCCCCACTCCCTCCGCCGTCGATTCCGATCATCTCCGCCACCTCCCGTGCTCTCAGGTGAGCTATCCGTGCTCGTCACCGTCGCCGGCGCGGCGGCGCCGCCCATTTATGGTTGACGCCGTTCGCGGCCACTGTGCGCCGTTGGATCTATATCCAACGGTAGCATACCGCTTCGTTTGTTTACACGCCGACAAGCGGGACCCACCCGTCAGCGTTTTAAACATTATCCACACGCGGGAATTTTTCCACTGAGTCACTGACCACCCGACCCCACATGTCATAGTTTTAAACATTATCCAGAGGAGATGATTTTCCAAATTCTTTTTCTCTGAATAAGTCAGTACTGGACCTAGTTTAGAAATTCAAAATCTCGAGTTCTAGGAATCCAAATAAATCAAACTCAACTGTTCTGGAAAGCTTATGAAATTCTTAAACTCACCAAAGTGGTCTCACCCCATTTAATTAAATAATAAAAATGTATTAGTAAAAATGCTCCAGAAGGTTTAAAACACTAAACCATTTGTTTCTGGAGTTATATAAATCCAAATAACTTGAAACCAATTTTGGTAGCTTTGTATTAGGATCCTTTAGCTCCCCAAATTTTGGTAGAATTAATTGATAGTATAAAATCCTTAGCCTTTGGTTGAACTTCAGTGCACCCTTCTGCACTAAAACAATTAGTGTGAACTATTGGTAGATCCAATTGATCTAAAACCAATTTTGTTAGGTCACACTCAACCAAGGTTAGATACCCCTAAAAGGATTTAATTTTTGGAGCAACCAAATTTGTTTGGTAGCTAAAACTTGTTTAAAACCCTTCTGAAGTAAAACAGATGTGTAGGGAGTTTTGTAACTCCAAATGATCCCAAACCAATTGGGTGATCTTCTACACACCAGTAGCTATCCATAGAATTTTAGTTTGAATTTTTGTGACAAACATAGATTAAATGGTGAATTAATTAGTGTACAACTAGTTTCTGCCTTAGTTTGAAATTAATTAAATAAAATTTAATTCAATCAATTTGAAACCACCTTGTGTTGCTTGATGTATACAGTAGCTATTTGCAGCATTGTGATTGTTATGATGTGTTGATGCTTGAGCTAGTATAGTGATTGTTTGTTTTGATTGTTTAACGTTTAGACGATACCGTTGACGGATTTATCGAGGAAGGAGGTTTTATTGAACCAGAAGACCAGGATCAGTACCACTTTGTGGATCAAGGCAAGCTACTTCACTGAGCTTGCACTTCTATACCTCTATTTTAATCACATGAGTCTTCACTAGTATCAAAGATTTTTAAAACCTTTTACAAAGATATGAAAAACTATTTTGCCACCCTTGTAGATATATAGGTAATTATCTTCAACTAGAGGATGGAAAAAAAAATGTTTATTCAAAACTCTTTTAAAATACTCGAATGAAGTTGAAGTACCGAACGGTCGGTATGAAGATGGTAAAGCAGAGTTTGGTGTTGTTTTTGGAAGGAAAAATGCACATTGTGTCCTGGTACTTACATCCCCAGCCAAAAATCTGTGCGACCACATTTACCCACATATGGGCAAGGGCGTAGTCATACAATTTGCTGTGCTAGTACTGGGCCTCGACAACGAGGATAACCTCGTTCCATGAGGGGATGGTCTGAGGACCTACCCCCTGACCTGGGTCCTCTTCATTGTTGTCTACCGGAAGCCGGTATGGATGTGTCGGAGGAAGAGGATTGAAGGGCTCCCTTGGGTCCGCCGGGCAGAACTACGAGTCCACACTTAGTTCTGAGGTTTGAGTGTCGATGGAATGTGTCGTAGCGGCAGGGTCCTATACTAGCATGAGCAAAGGACAGGCTATGGCCGGGAACTCAACTTCGCATACCTCCGGTATGGCGGGACGTGGCTGACACGATGAGTGACCGGATGGGTGTGGGAAAAGCGTACTACCTCTGCAGAGGGTAAAACTATTCGAATAGCCGAGTCCTCGGATACGGACAGTTGGGAAGAACTACTAAGGCCATGTGCAAAGTTTTGCAAACTCTGGAGTTGTGTTGAGGAAATTGACTTGGAAAGGGTTATTTCCCACCTGTGCCAATGAGTTGGTACGAGGTGGTGAGGGGTTTGGAACCATAACCAGGTTATGGTTGGATACCGGAAGAGTTCCGGAAAAACAGTTAAAATGGCGTTTTCTTAAAGGATAAACTTCTTCTCTCTCCCCTTTTCGAAAAAGGTTTTTGAGAGTTTTTCAAATAAAAGTTTTTAAAATAATAAAAGCTAGTGCTTCCTCAAGTTGGGGTAGTTTGCGAGTACAATCAAATGTACTCACATTGGTTTCGTCCCTGGCTATTGTCTTAGCCAGATTTCGAGGAACCCTGCGTTGAAGAGGAGTTTGGCGACGTCTATGCGAACTAAGACTTCATAAGTCAGCTGCCTGTCGGGTGTTGTCGAGTTGGTTTAGCCCTACTACCGTAGCTTCCGCTGAATAAAGATGGTTTGGCCCTTGAAGGCACCTATGTATAATTAGGCCTGTATGGCCAGGTTTGTAAGACTTTAAACTCGGTGTTGTATGGATGTAAACTTTGATATTCAGTTCGGATTATGTGCAACGACAGACTGATCACGGGATCGTTGTGTTAAGCATAATCGGGTATTTCGGACGGCTAGTCCGGGGTCCCCACAC